>OX123207.2:9269502-9869502 GCA_944739405.2 Euclidia mi | reverse complement strand
TATACCGTTTCTTACCAAGAGTACTTTTACTGGAATTGGCGTCTAGTTTAACTTTAGGCAGTTCACTGACTATTGGTAACATAAATAAACTATTAACTAAATTGGTTCATTCTTGATTACTAGTTATTTATTTATACTTTTGTACTATTTGTACCTGCAATACATTCAGGTCAATTTAGTTTATAGCATTCCATACTGTACATTTACGGGTGGTAGACTTACAATTAGGAAACAATTATTATGGAACACTTTTAGGAGAGGAGCAGTTTAGTAATATACTATAATAGTCTATATATTATACCTAGGTGCATTTGATTTATTATAGTTAAAAGATGTTTTATAGTAACATGCTTTAATAGGGTCTGCTGCATTTATTATTCTAAATTGATAACATTTTAGTGTATTATTAATATAGATATCAATTTTGATTATGATAAGTTACATTTATAGATTTTCCTACAGTTAATATTTGTGGAATATAATAAACAACTTTGTACTTTTAGATAGCTACGATTTATAGATTAATAACGTTTAGATATTCTTAGATGACATAGTAGCTTTTACAGATAACATTTTTCTTGTTTACTTACTAAAGTATTTAAGTTACATTTTAAAATACATATACAAAGAAAATAAAAGGGCGGTCTTACTATAGGTTAGAGGTTCTGATAACCATACACAGCATTACATATAAACTTCTTCTAAACAAGGATCGATAATGTAGGTAGCAGTGATGATATAAAGGTATCTGTAAATATCTATAATAATGTGATAACATCGATTTATTCATTGATGATTAAATAGTTGACGATGATTGAATTATTATTGATGATTTACTTACCGATGGTTAAGAAGTTAATGATAATGCTGGCAATGATGATTTTGATGATGATTTTGATGATGATTTTGATGATGATTTTGATGATGATTTTGATGATGATTTTGATGATGATTTTGATGATGATTTTGATGATGATTTTGATGATGATTTTGATGATGATTTTGATGATGATTTTGATGATGATTTTGATGATGATTTTGATGATGATTTTGATGATGATTTTGATGATGATTTTGATGATGATTTTGATGATGATTTTGATGATGATTTTGATGATGATTTTGATGATGATTTTGATGATGATTTTGATGATGATTTTGATGATGATTTTGATGATGATTTTGATGATGATTTTGATGATGATTTTGATGATGATTTTGATGATGATTTTGATGATGATTTTGATGATGATTTTGATGATGATTTTGATGATGATTTTGATGATGATTTTGATGATGATTTTGATGATGATTTTGATGATGATTTTGATGATGATTTTGATGATGATTTTTATGATGATTTTTATGATGATTTTTATGATGATTTTTATAATGATTTTTATAATGATTTTTATAATGATTAAGATGTTGATGATATTGATCATATTGCCTACGAACTGCTGAAGTCTTTCGCCTTGTTCTAGCCTGGACTCATGTGCAGCAGGTGTGGGGCTAGATAGTATCAAGGAGATTGACCGTTGTTACTTGTCTATTTAATGTGAAAGGAAAGGCAATGGCAATGAGTGTATTAGAATGAAAGTATTGTCCTAGTATTACACTATTGTTATCATACAAGTTGGTACCTGTATACTTGTAAATTAGTGAAATCGAATTTTATTATTTAACTCGGTTGTAAATTTAAATTACTTATTTTCATTCATTTATTTATCAGCCATAAGCAGAATTACCTATTTTAATTTTTTATTCTTAAAACCTTTACTTAAATTTTTATGCTTCGTAGTGGCTCCTTTTGTACTATATTATTTTTGTCAATTTGTGGATGGATAATGCAGTGGTGTAATATTGTAAAATTAAACTGTACTTCTATGTAACATGTGTATCGTGAATGTTAATGATCCCTTCATAGAATAGTAAATACAATTTGTAACAATGGTATCAAAGCAGCTGACACAGAACTTATTTCTAGACTCGCAAAATGAAACCGTAATTACTGTAAATATGAGTCCGTTTTATTTTTGTGTAATTGTTTCGTACAAATGGATTGTTGTTGTGATACTATTCTTATAATTGAACTTAGATGACGACGTAAGTCAGTATAGCCGTAGCGGACGTAACGATACTATAGTTTTTAGATGGCTTTAATTAATATGGTAAGAATTCATTGTTACATAATACAGGGCGCCCGTCGGGCGATTGTTTAGTAAAGTGTTATTTAATTTATTGTACTTCGAGGACGAAGTAATTGTCAGTCTGGCCGTGAGAGATATGTAATAATATCTAGGCTGTGGGCTGAAATTACTGATATCCGAGTATTTATACATAATATGTAAGAGGATAGTGGCAACTAAATTACACTGACATGACGTTTGACAGTTAATCTGTCAAACGTGTAAATAAGGTGTACCTATATAAGTCGACAGGCTCGGTTAGCTCGTCCTATTCTCCTTCGACGACGGCTCAGGTACGATATGGTTCTGACTATTTAATTGCCACTGTGTTCCAATATTCTGTGTTGCTTGTTCTTTTGTTTCATCATCTAGGAAGCAATGTAAGATAGTGTAATCATTATCTTATTGATATTGTGTTGTGGGTACTTTGATCGTTTGTGAGATATTATAGATTGTAATATAGGATAGAATAATATACTGTGGATCAAGTCGTATCAATGAGATTCATTAGGTATATACCTGTGGTTAACATTTAGTAAATTGTATTGATGCTAAATAATGCTTATTATTTTCTGTTGTAAGACAGACCTTTCTAGTAATATAAAACTACCCACACCATTGATATTTGATATAAATTGGCTGTACCACTGTTTGTTAATTATTGTTATATATATAGTTATTGAAAAGAATGATCAAGAGTTTTATTGCCCGTTCTTTGTCTTGGTTCTATGTCGTTGCTTTGCGAACTGGGCTGTAAATGTAAATGTAGAATCACGACGTAATCTAAAGATATATCCTTGTGCCAAACTGAATAAATGAAAGTATGATTTGATAGTTGTCTCTTTTATTTATCAAAACTGTCTCTACACTATAGGAAGCTTCCCTGATTCTGACACACACAAATGTTTGACTAGAGCGGAAATTGAACCCGCGACCTTCGGCGTAGTAGTCGCTTACGGAGTGTAAGCGAATGCTACGCCGAAGGTCGCGGCGCCAACCGGCCGTCATCAATTGAGTAGTTTATATAACAGGTCACAAATGCGTAAATTGTTTAAAAAGTAAGATGAAATCCACCCATCGTTTTGGCATGAGTTTCACGTCTATTTTACAAGATGACTAATACATTGGTTGAACTTAATTTCGAAAGTTACATTATTCCACTCGATTGCAATTCAAGTTACTAGGTGGTTTGCGGGTTCAAGTTTCTAATAAATTAAAGTTTGTTTTAGTTTTCATCAATTGCCTTAAAAGAGGTGATGCGGTTTTACTTTCGTTCGACCCTTATACAACTATGTAGTTGACCAAATATTGCTCGGTCAAAATCTGAAGTTTTAATCAATTTAATTTATCTGTTTTATTGATTAAATTGAAACACTTTCAGAGATTTTATCAAAGTTTATTTTATTTGGCAAAACTATTTACATTATTTAAAAGTGATTGCTCAACTAAAACTAAACTAACCTCTGACGACCAAGTTACAAATTGATTTTATAGTTGAGACAACAAAGTTACTTTGTACGTTTTGAAATCCACATACATTTTGATTTTAGATTTAGATTTGACATTTTGATTTAATTTACGAAATAAAGAATACTATCATTAACGGGGATGTTATTCACTCGTGGTATCTGTCATTATCATCGTCATGCCTACATATATAATCATTTATCATGACTGAAATAATCTATAATAGTAGAGCATAACCTATTCTAGGTAGAAGCATGAATTTGGACAGTGCTGCCCTTTATAAAACCTAGCCTAAACCTACGTAACGAAAATTAATGGATATAAATATACATATTTTATATCAAAATAATTGTATATTTATATTTAAAAGTGATTGCTCAACTAAAACTAAACTAACCTCTGACGGCCAAGTTACAAATTGATTTTATAGTTGAGACAACAAAGTTACTTTGTACGTTTTGAAATCCACATACATTTTGATTTTAGATTTAGATTTTACATTTTGATTTCATTTACGAAATAAAGAATACTATCATAAACGGGGATGTTATTCACTCGTGGTATCTGTCATTATCATCGTCATGCCTACATATATAATCATTTATCTTGACTGAAATAATCTATAATAGTAGAGATCAACCTATTCTAGGTAGAAGCATGAATTTGGACAGTGCTGCCCTTTATAAAACCTAGCCTAAACCTACGTAACGAAAATTAATGGATATAAATATACATATTTTATATCAAAATAATTGTATTGTAATCGAACCAACATTAACAAAATATTATAATAAAATTAATACCTGAGGGTACATTTTCATGCCTCACAGTGTACACTAAAGATAATGATTGTTATTTAGAGAGGAAGCTGGGGAACAACGGACACGGATGAAATGCAAAATTAATAACTGTAATTGATACCGCTATCAACGACTCGAGAACCCAATCTCCCCTTTAGGTAAACACTTTTTGTTATTCCAAAAGAATATTAAGGGCTATAAATATAAAACCGCTAATCTTAACAGCCGAAACCCTGCCTTAAATTAACGCAGGTAAAGATGAATTTTAAGTGAAAGATTCCATACATTTTAGAGATTATTTTCCGAGGCTCATTGTGATAATTTCAAAGTCATCCGCGATTTTATAAGTTGTTTTCAATGGGATCGGATGTTCGTGACATTTGATCGCAATTAAAGGAGAAAAAATATCGTTTCATGCGTCATTTAGAACACCTAAATCATCTGTCTTTTGAAGGTCGTGTACTTCTTTCTTTTTCTATATTTTCACGAATATAATTTTGCAGACCTATATTGTACGTATAGACAATTTGCTGCATCAAACATGCGGCTTTTGAAAATAGAACGCGAATAGCTTTGAATTAAATAAAAATAACATATGTAAATCAATAGTTCAAAAATAATAGTGAAAGAAATAGTTAAAAGAAAAAAAAGAGGAAAAGAAAGATGAGTTTGATTGTAGATTATCTGACGACTTTCGGAGAAACATTAAGTTTTGCTGGAAATTTGTTCGTGTAGTTCAAGGAAGTACTCAATTTTCAGAATACACAGCAATAAGAGATAAGTATGGAAAGATACTGAATGGTGAATCGTACGTGCTGAAGAGATGGAAGGAGTATTTTGAAGGATTATTTGAAAGACCGACAACAGAAACATCAACAGGTGAAATGAATGGTAATGAAAGCAATGATGAAAGCGATATTGGCGTGGCTGAGATTTTGAAGGCACTGACCAGTATGAAATTAGGTAAGGCTGCAGAATATGATAGGATACAGTCGAAATGCTGAAGGCTGGACAGGGTATCATAGTTAGTCAGCTGCAGCGCTAATTTAACTTGTGATGGAGCACCGGCCGAGTACCTGAAGACTGGGCCATAGCAGTAGTTGTGCCTCTTTATAAAGAAAAAGGCTCGCAACAACACTGCAAAAACTATAGAGGCATTAGCCTTCTCAGCATTGTCGGCAAATTGTATGCGAAGGTATTTATTGAAAGAGTTATGAAAGTAACCGACAAGAAAATATGGGATGTACAAGTGGGATTCCGAAGGGGTATGGGGCGTATGGATCAAGTCTTTTCCTTGCGATGCATAGCCGAGAAATTATTGGCCAAAGGTCTAAAGGTCTATTGCGCATTCGTGGATTTGGCGAGACGAAAGGAATAAAAGTGAATGTAAGTAAAACGAAAGTTATGGTTTTTGAAAAGGAAGAATGTATTACGGCTTGTATTGTTACCCACAGTGTTAGGTCACCCACAGTGAAGCTAAGCAAAATCCTGAGAGTGGACGCTCCGCGTAGGCTTGACGGAAGCCTGCGCAGGATGCGTCCAATGGTGCGGGTGCGAGGGACAGTTCTTCTGTCCCTCACAGTCGGGCGTAGTCGCGGGAGGAGAGGCGTGTCGGTGTTGCGTTGCCGCGCGCCCTATCTCCCGCGACCAAATGGGGGTGCACCATTGTTGCGTCGCGGTGGGGCCGCAGAGGAAGAGGAGATGCGGTGTTACGTTGCCTTCCTCCCTTTCCTACTCATCCTCTGCGGCCGCTGGGTGTTTTGGCGGCGGAACTCAACACCTTCATCCGCCGCCAAGGGGGTTTTGTTCGGGGCCCGCCTGACCATCTGGCAGGCCAATACCCGTCGGGGGTAGTGAGTAATACTTCGGCGATACCCGACCCTTTCGATTTCCGTGTGGTGACGGATTAAGAATACGCATTGTCACCACCCCATATCATCCCATGGGTGTCGTAAGAGCCGACAGAGGGAGCATATTATGCAGAGAACAGCACTGTAAGAGGAGGAAAACTTGATACAAACCCTATACCAACCCGTTTGGCCAGCGTGGTATAGTAGGCCAATTCCTCCTTTCAAAGGAGAGGCCTAGTCCAGCAGTGGACTGTTAAAGGCTGATGATGATGATGACCCGACCCTCCGACACACGGGTACATGAGGAACACGCGTTGGGTTTTAGTCAGTAAGAGTCTGCTAGTCCCCTTCGCCTTTCCCCCAGGGCAGAGGGACTTTTCCAACCCGACACAAAAAAAAACAAAAAATAAGGGGGAAGACCTAGGCGGGCGTTCTCTGACCAGATTGGAGACATCCTAAAAAGAAGATAGATCAGAAGTACCCTAAACAGAAGAGCATGCATGAGGAACTTGATGGGAGTGAATGAAGCAAGAGAGGTATGTCAGGATCGTTGCAAATGGCGTTCCGTAGTCTCTGCCTACCCCTCCGGGAAACAGGCGTGAGTGTTACTGTACATACGTACATAAATAGGTATGTATGTATGTATAGTAAAATAAACATGAAACTAAAGGGTATAAAAACGAAGGAACATTATAATTTATGTCACAGTTTAGTAAACTTATTCTTAAAGTGTCTATTTTACACAATTTAACTAGTGACATTCATAATAATAACCAGTAAATTCTCTTATTGTCACTAAAGGAAAAAACATTTTTAAATTATGTAAATGTTTTTACTATTTTTATAAAATTGCTCGAAATGGTTGCTACTTTCTGGTATGATTTAAAAGGGGTTAGCTTTTTATTATGCTTATACTAATAGACAGTTAATAGAATGTGTGTTAAGTCCGCTTTGTCATAGGACTTATTCCAGGTCCTGGTTTAAAAAAAATCTGGAGTTGTTCGCCACCACCTATTACAAGTATCTTAGATATACTAAGTGAGAAATCATTTTAGAAATTAAGTCATAATCTTAAAAATTTAATCAGCATAAAAGCATCTATCGAAATGATAAAACGCTAAACTTTTTTCCCTAAATCGGTGTTCCATTTCACCTGATTTTCTCAAAGTTCCAAAAAATATGACCATTCAAACGGATCGCTTGACGTCCACAATTCACCTTCTACCGATTGATACAGAGATATGTTAACGTCGCCTAATCCGGCAAAGGCGAAGGATCAAAGAGCCTATAAGCTTTCACTCCCTTATCAGAAAGGGTTGTATTGTACTACCAGGGATCACAATCTTGGAATCATTGTACCGTTGCTCGATTACATATCGATTACTGCTGCCCAATTCTTTGCGAACACGATTGACATTGGTAACGAATGGCTGACGTGAATAAGTTAGATATGTTTATTTACAAGTTCTTGTGATATTTCTAGTTCTTCTTGTTGAAAACTTTAGGAACTAATAACGAAACTTTTTATCTAATACCACTGCTATATTTTTATTAAATTTGTTTGGTTCTTATTTATTTTTGATTGAACACTTTATCAGACATTAACTTCTAAACCTAGGTCTAGAAACACCAACACCAGAGTTTGCCACAACTTGTTAGATGATTTTGACTACAATGTACGAAAGTGACGTAATTTTCTAAACGCTTTGTAAGCACCCGTATGTACAAACTAACATTTATTTGGTTAAACATTATTTTCTAATGTAAACGTCGACACAAGGTAGCTTATTGTACCTTGGTATATGTAGAAGTGTTAAACCTTTTAAGACAGCGTGTAGTCGGGGAAGATATTAAGCTTAACATTAATTTGGTTTTCTAAATAAAATAAGATAAAATAAAAGTTTGACTGCACGGTTGGCGTAGTGGTTTAAGCAGCCGCCTCACCGCTTGACACTGTGCCGAAGTGTTGTGGGTTCGATCCCCACACGAGACAACACTTTGTGTGATTCATAAATTGTTGTTTCGAGTCTGGGTGTTCATTGTGTCCGTTAGTTGTATGTTTGTAAAGTTCCCCGCGACACAGGATTTAGTCCTAATGCGGGAGTTGTCTTTTAAAAAGAAAAAAAAATTAAAAAAAAAGTTTATTTTAATGAGACAATTATAATCAACTTAATTCACAGATAATGTTTTTGCGTCACAAAGAATTGTCTTATTATTTTATCAAAATAAAATATCAATTTCAAAAGACTTTGTATGAAGTTGCATAAACAATTACGAGAATAAATTCAAAAATACAAATCATGAAATCTTTCATCCATATACAAGAGGTTTGGAAATAGCTAGTTTGATCCCGAAGCCATTCTTACTTATTAAGCTGATTGTCCCCTGAAGTAGTTAGTACTGTACCAACCAATTAAGTAGCCGATTTACTTACGATTTACTTCCGGAGCAGTTTCATTTTCCCCGTGACAACGATATCATTCCTTTGTCCGATTTTCGTCTGGTTACCGACTAAGGCATTTCTATTGATACCGAGGTCAAGTATTTCAAGGTATATTTTAAAAAAAATCGGCATCGTGTCTTACGCCTGAATGTTTTTAATTAGATAATTTTGCACAGTCGTTGTTTCGCAATTAGGGAAGTATGGAAAAATAAGATCTTGACCTTTTTAAAAACACCATTGATATACTTAAACATTTTCCATTTAATCATACTGTTTTAATTTTGTTAATTACAACAAATCAACAAAAAGTTAAATTAAAAATGCTCGAGCTTAGCCATTTAAAATAATAGTGAGGTAAATAGGTCAACATTGGATTTTCCCCAATTACAATCCGGAAATTGTCAAAAGTCCCACCCTTTATAATATTCGAAAGTGTGTCCTTTTAGGCAAAGAGTGATAATGAAGTTTATGATCCGACTTTATTCACCGACATAAAATTAATTTTAGACGTTACAAATTTCGCCAATCTAAGGAAAAGTAAAAAAAGGGAAAATTATCTTTTTATAACATAATTAAAACTTCTCGTGAAAAATGTGTTGGAATACACTGCTGCATTAACAGGATTCCCAAAATTGCCTTTGAATAGTTTCCGATCGTCGGAAAGGGTGCAGAGTGTTTTGCTTTGAATGAGTGGTACTTATTCGGTTGTATTGGTAGCGGTCGCATTACCATTCGATATCACTCGTGTTAAGGAAGCGATAACATTTGCATGTCTGCACTTGTCGCTTTTATGTTTCACCTTTTATCCTTTATTTAACCGCTGAACTATATATTCTTTTGGATTTATTTTACTTGTTACATTGCGCCACAGGAATCTAATATTGTCAATTAGACTGCTTGTCTTTGTTGTGATTATATTTGAATATGTTGCAATAACGAAGCATTATTTTAAAAAATGTGAGCGAGAGAATGAATCTTTAATAAGCACTCATCAATAAACTATATGAAAGCCTTGAGCACGGAACACCTCATATGTACCATAATTATAATGGATTAAAAACAGTTTATATAATTATATGAGACAGAGTCAGTTTTTTTTATTTTATTTTTATAATCACTTAATAATATGTGAAGAGAAATCGTTATAAGTTTATAAAGAATTGTATGAAAAGATACGTATGCGGCTTGGCATAAAGTTTGTGAAGATATGTAGTGATTGGTTAAATAAAAACTAAGTAGTAGTACTAATACTACTGAAACGAAAGAATAACCGGATACCCACGGTCCATCATAAACTTGTCATTATATGTTTTAGGTATTATTTTATGATGATGTGCAAGTGAATCTATAACTTCATAAAAGCTTATTAAATGTTAAGAGCCTTAATGATCATAAACTGGAGAAATGCTATAAATATTTTACCCGGCTTCAGTAAATATATTAACCCTTCAGAGGACCTTACTTTGCTACATAGTAAACACAACTATAACGTAGAATTCCATTGTGATAAAATCGCCACCCAAAATGTATAAAAAACTACACCGAAATCTTCGTTGATCATAAACATGAAAGTAAGCAATATCACACCAATTAAAAAAGAAAATATAAAAGTCTCATTAGCCTAATTTTTACGTACCCTAAACAAACCTTTCGGGCCACCCTTAACAAGTCAATTACGTCATCTATTACCCTTTAGTGGCAGGCTTATAAGGGCGAATTAGTTGGCAATTAACAGTGATACAACCACCAGTTAGTTTGGGCCCTATATTGAGCCTTGTGGAAGCCCTCTAGTTTTATCGTTTTACAACGTTTTAACAAATTGTTACGAGGTGTTTCAAAGGTATTTTTAGATCACTTTGTTTTAGGGTAGAATGTAATTGGGGTTGAGGGTTAGAGCTGTTGGTTTTATTTGCTTTGTGCTATGAAAAGTGTTACAAACTTGAAATAATACAGAAGGGATCTCGACCGTTTTTAGTTTGAAAGAATAATAGTGCGCTGTGATATTAGTATGTCTTGTATCAATATTAGAGCTAGTGCTATATAATAATAGTATAACAAGAGTGAGCAAACTAATAAGTAATTTTATTAGTATTGATAAAGTAATTATGCTATATTAGATCCTACCGTGGGATTTTGTCTTTTAGTATGTGTCACTATATGGTGATGGGCATAGTCTAGATTTGATTTAAGAACATAATATCTTTCTATAGCTTTGAGGTACGTTCTGTCGTATGAAGTAAGTTCTAAAGATTCTGACGTACGACCCTATTTTGCCCAAACTGTTTTTACTAAATACTTAGTCGGAACTAAACATTTACGCCTCACTTCTCTGTTGTCACCCTCACTAGCCAGTAAACAATCGCCGAGAGTAAACACATAAAAACAAGGCCAGACGTATTTATTATTTAAAAGCAATCAGCAGAACAAATGGAAATCATACTTTAATATGTACATAAATCAAGTAATTTTACACTCAAACAAAATGCAGTGACTAAGTTTTACGGCGTATAAACTTTTAGTGTTACCCTTTATCGTCTATCATTAACGGCCTCCCCTCCATCCCCTACTTTTTAAGACTTGTGACTTTCGTAGGGCCCTTACTACACTTGACTTCAAGTTTGCAAAGGTTTTACAGTAAACTTTTCCAACGATTGTATTCTTTCGTTGTGTGTCAGCATTTTAAAGTTTTCTTTTAATCTTTTGTGGACTAAGATTGCTGTCAAATTAAACGAGTTTTTAAAGTACTAAAGATTTTTCATCAAGTGGACTTCCCGTAATTATTTGAAAGAAATCTTTTAGGTTTCTTTGTTATTTAACTTATAATGATTAAAAATTTGAAAGTCAACTAGAACATCTCCGTCTCAATACAGCCTTACAACCTTGAGCCATGTTTGTTGAATAGACAATTTATCTTACGTGTTGTGTTGTACCAGTAGTGATCAGGGAGTGTAAATACTGTTGTCTTCTGTAATGTACAATATAATGATCTATTCTATATGGTCACCAACCGTTCAAATTATTATATTTCAATACACGTCTGTAGACTATCAGTAAGTCCGTACACATACCGTGTACTAATTATTACTTTATTAACATAAATATTAATAAAGTCACATTGCTCGGATAACTTTAGCAGTATGTAAAAAACGCATTACAATATCAAACAATTAATTTCACCTTTCATTTTAATGTTCCAAAGTTTTACTTAATAATGTATTGCACGGTTTATTTTTGCAGGGCTTCGTAATTGAATTGCATTTTTCAATTCTGCAAGCAATGTTTAATCAGCTAATTGCATTTCGTTTACATTGTAAAGCAATTGATATAAGAAGGAATTATCACGGTACCGTTGTTTCAAGTCTGTTATGAAGATCCGGGGCCGGCGATCGTAAAAATCTTGCATATTTTCCTAAAATCCGAAGTAAAAAAATTACGATGTGCATGAGAAATGGAATTTCTACGGTCGTATTTCCGAATTGCTTTGATTAATCTTGATCAATCCTAATGTAATGCGTTACTGAAAGAAGTAGATATAAGGTAATAAAATTTCAGGTTTTTAGTAATACAGTAAATTATCATGACATATCAAAATACAACGAAAATAAAAAAGATACGAAATATCGGTATTATGTTCATAACAAGTTATTCTAATCTCTGGTCAACTTTAATTCTATAGAATAGAGATTATATAAGACCTACATAATAATTAATGTTAAGTTTTTAACAATTCGTAAAAGTTATACAGAAATAAGTGACCCATGTACATAAAGAATTCACCTAAAACTGCCTACACAAAGAAAGCAAAAGCTAAAAATAATCTATTACTCGAATATAAATCCACAAAAGTTATAAGTGTTCCGGATATAAAGCGATCCCATTCACAAGGCGTTTCTATTTGAATGCTCTGCGAAATAAAAAGTGAAAATAAAGAAATAGTGGCACTAAAAGGATTTACTCAAATAATATTACCATATACAACAAGAACGGTAAATTATTATCAAACTAATCCTTTGACCACACAAAAGGAGCGTTGAGAAAGATTTCTGCTTTTATAGCAAAAATGTCGGATGTCTAGGCAAGGGCGAATTAGTTTGGATCATAACGGCCAATGTTTATACCAGTTGAGTTATATTTGCCAGATTTAAGCGTGGATAACGGAAAAGAATGTTTTCTATTTCAGCCTCAGAGTAAAATAGAAAATATTGTTCAAACGGTTTAGTTTTTTCTTCTTATTTTATTGATTCTTGGTTACTTTTACTAGAAGCCGACATAAGTTTTACCTTTGACTGTTTTATCTGCTTGTTTACTGTGATATAATAATGAGTTATTAAAAAACCTCTTTAGAAACTTGTTTAATATTAAAATTGTTATTTAATTGTACATTCGGCAAAGTGGAAAGTAAAATATTATATCTATTGAAATAATGTAAGCGTAACCTGTGTGTCACAGGCTACCTGATACAATTACAATAAAATATTTTCCGAAACAATCTAAACAGAATTTAATCTTGTTATTTAATATTTTCTTTATTTACTGTAAACGTACACGAGATATATCTTATTCCTTGCATAGCGACTAGATTTACAACTATTTTATTAGTTTGCAGATAAAATAAAATAGCTTTTATCTTTGTGTTATATAGCAAGTCGCTGCTGTACGAGCAGAAAATGACATATAAAATTATGAAAGTGCTTTCTTAAGACAAATGTACTCCATAGAAAGATGGATAGCATGTTCCATTTTGGATATTAAGCGCGGCAGATATTCCACATATCTGCACTTTTGTAGCTTTTGGTCGGCAGTGTTCCAAGTTTCCGTAACTTAAAACTGTATTTTTGTTACATTATTATTTGATAGTGAAGTATTGTTACCATTATCAGTAAAATTTTAACTTATAATTGGATTTTCATTAATAATATTGCTCAGTGAAAGCACAATTCCGTATCTATAATTATAAAGTAAATTACACCCTTATAACTTTTTATTACATACACTTACCAGATAACTCTTTATGATGTTCATATTTTAAGGCACGAGTAACCGCAAAAAATATTCACGACTTAAAACAATTGTAGCGATCAATCACAATTGTGTATAATTTTATTACGACCCACCCTCGGAGCGAGACCTAAAGGCCGTTCGACATTGCGGTCACAGATTAACAATAAAATGAGGACTACTGGGAGTGAATCCACAAGTCCATCGATTCAAGCATTTTCATGAATATGTTTAACAAAATACTAAACGCTGGCCAACAGTGAAACTAAACAAATAATTTCAAGGTTCGATGTTATTTAATACAACCACTACGTAGCTTTAAACGACCACATTATTATAATCAGTGTGTACTTTAGGGTGTTTATTAAGTAGTATGATTGGATAATAATTTATGTTTTCGCAAAGTGATACTGTTGGTATTGAATATATTTCATTACGTGCGTATAAATAACAGAATCACATTTATTGGAGAGATTCTGGGGTAAATCATTATGTGATGTAATCCGTAGTGCATGTTATCCAACATAGAAGAGAACTACTTTTGGGCGGTACAAAAATGCCTTAAGGATTTTTTTTTCTCTTTATTTGTTTTGGGACTGCCTTAAGGATTTGATACTCGCCACTATTAAATTCCTCACGTCCCACAGTGAGTAGAGATCTTAAAGTAAGACAATATTTTAGAATTTTTTTTTTCCTATAGGTGCAAAAGCTTTTCTAGCAGTCGATATTAAATGTCATGCCTGTGTTGATTATAAATTCAATAAGAGACACGTTTTCATATATGACAACTACCTCTAACGGTCCCGCCTCCATAAAAATCACTCTCCAGCCCAAATTCATGATGGCAGCCATAGCCTAGTACTAACAGGCTACAACACAAAGCGCCTCGAAAACGAAACTTCGCATTTCACTAAAATTATAATTTTTCAATCCCTAATTATTTACAAAAGCAATACTAGATTTAAATTCAGAGAACGTCACCCATGAGCACACCTATTTATGGTATAATAAATCAAAATAATGCCCATTTGTCAATTAAAATACCTTAGTAAAAAAGCAAATAATTGTGAGCAAATTATTTGGTGTAGAGAAACAAATGAAAAGGGTTCCTCACAGAACTCGTAAATTTCAATTTTCTTGTACCCATACTCACAATACGTATTGAACACTCAACTGACCAACACTTGCCAAGCTTAATCAAGCTAAAAGAAAAGTAATACAATATAAATACATATTTAATATTTGTACAGAAAAATGTGCAGAATACTAAGTTCGGCTTTTGAAAGACTTTGTTAACACTCTCGCGGCTTTCATAAACCAGTGGCACATTCCTCTGAGGACAAGAGAAATGACACAAAGGTTGTGTTGCTTTAACAAAAAATATGGTTTTGTTTATATTACGAGCTCTCATTTAGTATTACGATTAAGTTCCTGTAATTTAGTCAGAGTTGGCTTTGTGTTCAGTTTTATGACCGTGTATTTTGTATGTGAATAGAGAGTGTAATAAGGTTCACGTCAACCGAAAGGCTGTATAATTTTTTCTACTTGAAGATGGAGGGCCTGGGGCTGTTTTCGTAAGATGCCACAAACATTTGTTGATGAAGGAAATATTTGAAGCAGGATAAACATGTTTCTTACAAAATATAAAGTGACGTAGATTACTTTCTTTGTATATTGACATCAATTTAAAATCTTATTCATAATAAAATTCGACTATATTATTGATGTTATCTTTGAGTCCACGGGATAGGTACGGTATGGTTGGTTGAATTTAAGGTGTTGCAAATAAAAATGTATGCACAATTATCTGCTCCACAACAATATCACCCACAAAAAAAATAAAAATGTTGTTTGTAATCCGAAAAAATATTATGGGATATTTTTATTCTCAATATATAATTTTAAGAATCATTAAACTTATGCTGTAAAACTTTATTTCCTAACATTATTTTACAATTCTGCTAACAGGGTATGTTTCATTAGTGTTTACTCTGATATTCAATAAAGTCTACAATAATATCAAATCCTTTAACCAAATTGATGATCGTAGTAACTTGATTTGTTTACAGCAGTAAAAGACCACAGACTTTAGTATTTCATAGCTATTTCAGATCGATGCTTATATAACATTATACTCTCCATTGTGGCAAAGGGTCTTGACAGACTGATAGGCAGCTAGTGACAGCAAAATGGACCTAAAATTTAAACCCTTTTCAGGTACAGAAATCAATAAAAATTGGATCAAATATTTTTGTTTCCAAAACATGCAGCAGTGAAGCACCAGTATTTTAAAAATATTTACAATCATGTAAAATCTGAAACATCGAGATGTGAACGAAAGAAAGAACATGCAAAAAAAAATTTGCATCATACGTTAAATAACATTTAATCCAGATTACGACAATGTTGCTTATTATAAGTCAATAATTTCTAGAGACATCTAACAAGAAAGAATACGGTATATGAAGCAAATTACGCTTTGAAATATTTATATCTTTCTGGAAAGGTACACATGACTAGTGTCATGTATCTAACGAAGATACAAACAGTTACGTCATCTAACGAATAGGGTTCTCAGTCACGCTACCAAATGTTCCAAACGCAATTGCTACATAAGTCTAAAGAAGTTCTCGACGAAAACACTTTATTTTTTTTTGCATACGATACTTCTGTTTCAGGATTCAGCAGGATTTCATACATGCTGATGCTAAAATTGGATATCAGATACAATATTTTGAGCCTAAATCGCCTGCGGGTAACTGTCATGCTATAAATATTGATAATAACCCTTTGTATAGCTCCCGAAGAGCTCTCCATTATGCTATATAGACAAATGCTAATTAGATTAGGGATTCAAATAGGTACAAGGGTATTGATTGATGATCAAAGGTACAAAGTTCATGACTCACTAAAACATCTTATGTAGAAAGTAGAATATTTAGCTGACACCACTATAACAGCTCTTGTTTTAGTTGGTAAAGGCAGACTTTGATTATGTTTTTATACTGATTTTAATTGCTTGGGGATCTTGTACATGTTAAGAATATTTGCCAACCCTATACAAAAATTCTTGTCGTTTCCACATACGAACTTCGTAAACTACTTCAGCGATGATCAAGAAAAATATTAACCTTGGTTCGTGCCCAAATCCAAAAAAGTCTTGCTGTCTATATGATGATTCGGTGTTATCTACAGCAGGTACGGCAAATTTTTTTAGCGTATAAAAGCGTCCTTCAGTGACGAAATAAGACGGAACCCTCGAGTTAAAACACTCAGACAAGCCTAAAAATAAACCTATCGATACAACTGACGATTAGCAAAACGAAATGGTATTTAGAAATTAGACTATAAAAAAAAGATAATTTGAATCCATGTTATGACCCTTTAAAAAATTATAACTTTTTTTAACATATTTGAAGTTTGATAACGCTGCCACAAAAACAGGTCATTTATCTTTGCCTCACTTTGGCGGTCTATTAGGAATGGCAATTCAATTCACGGTACGACCGCTATTGAATCATTTCCTGTAGTATTATTATGTTCTTAGAACATGATACCACTTCTTTAAATGCACATTTTCACCCCAACATTACTCTAAGAAAAATATGTATGAATTAATGTATACAAATATCAAAACTTTGTTATTTCTAGTTTGGATTACAGTATACATTAATCATACAACGTGCAACGGTAATACGCATCTGCATACCAGTTCAATAAAGTCATCTATTACCATAATCTCCCAACAATAATGCAAATATTTTTCCATCTCAATATTTCACAAAACTGAAATATAAGCATATAAAAAGTGCAGATTTTAAGGGCCTCAGCAAAAAGGCATACAAGAAAAATAGGATGATAATGGTCGAGTAGAAGGGCTCTTAAAATCGTTGCGCCGTGAGTGGAATCCACAAAGGCTTCATTTTGCGCCCATTAGGCGCCACACCCACTGATGCGTAACGGAGCATAAACAATGTTATTGTTCGTAAGAACGTCAAAGTTGTGTAGATAGTTCGATAATAGCCCAAAGTAGGCATGGAACTAGAATAAAAAATAAAGGAAATGTACTTATAAGTTGTAATTTGATTGCTAGGGATACGAACGCCATAGAGGTTTTAAATAAAATGATAAGCAATTCAGATTGACAAATAAGGAAGATGGGACTTCAATACTTGTTTCATACATGCTCGCCGGTTGCGGGTACTTCGGACAAACATTTAACATTTAAATATCGTTTTAATACTAATTTAGTATTATTATTATTATCTGTGGTTTAATAAAGTGTTACTATTCAATATAATCATTTCATCCAACAACCAAAAAGAGGCTAAATCTATTCACATCTTAACATTCTACTTTAATTCCTGGCGGCCATATAATAAAGAAGGGTTACGCGCTGGTGAACGATAAGGTTAACGTTTCAAGGCCTCGCCCGCAGTTACTTGATCGAAGTGCGTTTTGTTGTGCGAAGAGCTGAGTAGTAGGTTCGAAGCCTGAAAGTAATGAGCGATGAATATTACTTCGAAATTATTTTTGCTTGGTAAAATATGAGTCTCAACGTATTTTTGTTCATATTTTGTACGTAAGGATAGCATAGCAAGAAAATGGTATTATGCCGCTGTCATTACATGGCTGAAAATGATTTAAGTAGTATGCTAACAAGTTAATTTGAGACAGGCTGAGTTTAATCATAGCACCTGAGTCTAGGAATGGCTGTGCCTCTGCAGGTACACTATGATTAATAAACTTGACTTCGATGTAGGTACAACATATTTTTTTTCAATTGCAGGAACGAAATTTGCGTTGATACAGTTTGTGATTAATCGGATCGGAATACTACCTTGTAGAATATCGATTTGTAACAATTTAGAGTGCTGTAGTTTATCGCCCGGGGCTAGCTCCTCGTTCCTTCTCCTATTTCTATTGTTAGGCAGCAACTTGGATAATTTGATTTTTTGTCTTATACAGATGTTTATATCAGCAACGCTAACCAATCACCATTAAGTCTAGAACCGACAAAAACAATAAAAAAAACAAAAGACCGCAAGCACACAAGTCTAAAAAGTCGCGGTACCAACACCCAAGTAATCTACAATTACACGGCCACGTTAAAAAGGCAAGAACCATAGCCTTACCGCATAATTAAAACAAATCCATTTAAACCATATTGTTAAACATTTCAACTTAACAAAACTGAAATACAAAATTAATTAAAGAGACGGTAATAGCTGCTTTAGGTCCAACTTTTGAAGTAAGTTACGTTTAAGTTATAATTTAAGTTGCGGTCTATTGACACACTTGGCTTAATTATCAATCTTATGGCTAAGTAAGGATTGTCAACTTTCACGATACTTGTTAAACGGTGGTTTTGGTGAAATCTAATTTGTCAAAGGTAGGTTAGACTTTGTTCGTAATCTCTGGGTGCCAGAGTGATCTTATAGATATTTAGGAAATATTAATTTTAGATTATCTGGGTGTCCGGTAGAATATGGTTTTATTTTGTCCTTGTTTTTGTAACAAGTCATCATAAGCCGTAACAACGTAAAACAGTGCCAATGTAGATGCTACATCTCGCAATTTATTTGCAACAATGAACGGACAAAGTCGCCAAAATGCAATTAATCATTGTTGCAGTCACTAAATTGCTGATTTATCCTCCAACTTTTACTATGAGAATGCGAAAGAAATATTTTATTCCTAGGTTTCGAAAATTTATTTCTAGTAAAGTCTTAGGTACATTTTCCACAATTTAGTCATCTTCATAGTATAAAAAGGTTTTTGCCTTTTATATTTTATTCTCCTTCACCTGGGAACTGCTTACTTTGAAACTAATTACCGGTGAAAGTAAAACAAAACGGAGTATAAAACAGATGCAAATAAATTGGAATCCCAGGCCCCTTGCTAATATTTGTTACGCTCCGATTTTACAAGTGAACCGATTTAAATGAAATGCTAAAGAGAACTATCGTGAAGCGAGTGGCTCTCAATTTTATTACGAAAAGTACCTATATTAAATGTATTCTAGTTGGTGTTACTGAGATGTCTCAAGACTTCGTTTAGATGGTGAATTGTAAGATTATTCTTATATTATACATATCCACACATAATCATAAAAAGCTTGGTTCGATTAGTAAGCGGAACCCAGGCTCCAAGGCGTGTAAGACCACCAGACTCCAGTTCTGAAACTGGCCATTACTTTTATCCAATTCCATGTACTCAAATACCTCGCAAAAACCGCCTATAGACAGTGCAAATAAGACAAAAAGAATATTTACTTTCGCAATTTGTAACGCAGAACATATTCTCCAAGCATTTCCAATACAGATATACAAACAAACTATCCCACACAAACCCTGTCTGAAATTGCATTCTGCGACTTGCAACATTTGTAGTCCTTTGAGATCGCATCCGAAGATATTTAGCTATGTTAACCTGCAGTAGTCGGTTCGCGTTTGATATCAGACACCGATTTTGATAGATCCTTGAACCGTGACGTACCTTTGTACTGGAGAAAGGGATACGGTGTAAAAAAGGACGTCTTGGAAACGTCTTGAAGAATCCTGCATGCTCGACAATACTCCAAAAGACATGTTAAGTCTGCCAACCCGCTTTGCGGTGGATCTACTCATTAAGAGAAGACACGTGCTAAGCAAGTAAATAAAAATTGCGGCAATCATCTCGTGACCAGGATTGGTATAACCCATGCCAAAACGCCGAGGCAAATAATTAGAGTATAATTCACCTTTATTATTTTTTTTTTTTTATTAAAAGTTTTGATTTAATGAACATGGATGTTTGTGGATGGCCGTGTGGTTGACGGCATAGAATACAAATGTCACCACCCCCTATCTTCCCGTGGGTGTCGTAAGAGGCGACTAAGGGATAACACGATGCAAATACCATCTTTGCGTAGAGACGGAAACTCGACATCAAACCCTATACGACCGCCTCGTTGGTCTCGCGGCATAAATGTGCGCGTGGGATCGGGAGGTCCCGGGTTCGATTCCTGGGTCGGGCAGTGTTATTGGGTTTTTCTGTCACGAAATTCTCAGTAGCAGCACGGAGTCTGGAAATGTGCCCGGTACGGCAATAGGCTCGCCCCTTATTACGTGGGACTAAAATATATCTGGCGTAAAGTGGGTGTAGAGATACGCCTCTGCCTACCCCTTCGGGGATAAAAGGCGTGACGATATGTATGTATGTATGTGGATGTTTGTCTTGGTCTGGGTGTTTCTATGTATAATATGTATGTATTTACAAAAAAAAGTATATATGTATGTTTATCCATTATCTAGTAGCCATAGTACAAGCTCTGCTTAGTTTGGGACTAGATGGTGATGTGTGTAAAGAAAAAAGAAAAGAAAAAATAATTAGAGTATAATTCACCTTTATTATTTTTTTTTTTTATTAAAAGTTTTGATTTAATGAACATGGATGTTTGTGGATGGCCGTGTGGTTGACGGCATAGAATACAAATGTCACCACCCCCTATCTTCCCGTGGGTGTCGTAAGAGGCGACTAAGGGATAACACGATGCAAATACCATCTTTGCGTAGAGACGGAAACTCGACATCAAACCCTATACGACCGCCTCGTTGGTCTCGCGGCATAAATGTGCGCGTGGGATCGGGAGGTCCCGGGTTCGATTCCTGGGTCGGGCAGTGTTATTGGGTTTTTCTGTCACGAAATTCTCAGTAGCAGCACGGAGTCTGGAAATGTGCCCGGTACGGCAATAGGCTCGCCCCTTATTACGTGGGACTAAAATATATCTGGCGTAAAGTGGGTGTAGAGATACGCCTCTGCCTACCCCTTCGGGGATAAAAGGCGTGACGATATGTATGTATGTATGTGGATGTTTGTCTTGGTCTGGGTGTTTCTATGTATAATATGTATGTATTTACAAAAAAAAGTATATATGTATGTTTATCCATTATCTAGTAGCCATAGTACAAGCTCTGCTTAGTTTGGGACTAGATGGTGATGTGTGTATGTGATAAAAAAGAAAAAAAAAGATTATCAATTTTATTATAATATAAACAGTCTTCTTAACCGCTTGAGTGTCCTACGGGCACGGTGTGCCCGTAAGAGAAATAGGCCGGTAGTGTCTACGGGCACGGGGTGCCCATAAGGATTTGTGTGAACTTCACTCCGGTGTTGTGTGATTGGCTACAATAATAAAAACGTACATCGACAACTTACAGATTAACCAACATAATACCATAAATTTTGAACATATTTCCAAGCTTGTAACCGATAAAAAATAATAAAATTGGTGATTTCGGTGCTCAGTATTCTCCGTGCTGCATATTGCGCTGTGGCGATCAACTAAGTTGAATTGTGATATTTCAAAAATGTATTCTCAACGCAAACGCTAAGTGATTGTATTAGTATTATATATCGAATTATTGACAATTTAGTGAAGTATATGTTTTAAATATTTTTTTCGACAGGTATGAAAATATTTGCAAAAAAAGTGTTAGTAAATTTTGTTATGCAATTTTCGGGCGTTGGCCGCTAGCCGTCCTCCATATTTTAAATGATTACATGTAAGTATTTATTAATTACTTTACTAAATATAGATAAGTTTCTCACTAAGTTGTCTTAAAATCTATTGTTAATTAGAAATTTCGTATTGTTTTTGCTATAAATAGGTATAAATATGTTTTGTGAGTGAGAAATATTTTCCGTCGGATCGTCAAAATGGCGCAAATTTTTCGCTGCTATGAATAAATGGTTGTTTTACCCTGTGACTCGGGAGGCAGTGTTCTGCTGTTACACTACAAATTATCCTTTCTGTGTGTGTCTACATTCAGGTAGGTAAGTCTAACGTAACTAAAGTAAAAACAATTTAAAAGTACATATATAAAAATAAAATGTGTGTGTGTGTGTGTGTGTGTGCGCGTGTGCGTGTGTGTGTGTGGCGTGCGCGTGGGCGTGTGTGTGTGTGTATATATGTGCGTGTGTGCGTTCTGTGTATATGAATGTAGTATGCTTAGGATATGTAGGAGAGTAGGTTTTCTGTACTATCATAGCTCTGTTTGGACAGCCATTGAAATAATTTTCTTTTGAGTTGGTGTTTATTAAGGTTGTCAGTGTGTAGGGACTTGCTGACTTTCCTGTAAATAAGTGAACTTATTGCATGAAACTGGCGACCCGCAAAAGCTGTTTTGTGTGATACTGGAAGACAATTAATTTTGCATCTACGTTTTAATGAGACCGGCTGAATTATTTGACTATGTCGCCGAAGAGTGGTACGGAGTACAAAGAGTTGCCGAATAGTGAGCACCTTGCAATCGGTATATAGTTCAATGGTTGGTGATCTTAATGGTCTGCCTAGCATAACTTTTATTAGAGCCCACTGCGCTCGCTCCAGCGCTATGACCTTGGTTTTAGCGGCACCACCCCAGACCGCAATTCAGTAGCTGATGATGGACTCGCAAAGTGCTGGCTTAGTGACTTGAAGATATATATCAACCTTCTAACTTTTGTGGCTAAAGAGTCAACATGGACGTACCACTTCAATTCCTCGTCAAGTACTACACCGAGGTACTTGGTATTGGTAATGCGAGAGAGCGTTGTACATGAGCATTTGGTGCTGTAATAGTAAAGTTGGAAGGTGCTTTTGTCCTTTGGCTAATAGAGAAGTGAACAAAATTAGTTTTAGACGGATTAAGCGAAAGCAAATTCTCTTACAACCACTGTATTACTGTACGTAATGATTTTTCGGCGTAGTATTTCACTTCAGACCATGTGTTACCATATACTACTATAGCAGTGTCGTCAGCGTATGTGAAGATATTGGAGTTGGAGAGCGGGAACGTGCATATGTCGTTGATATAAATGAGAAACAACGTTGGACTGATCACACTACCTTGAGGGATACCGTATGTTACGTTTTGCTCTTCACTGGTGATTGAATCTTTAAACAGGTTAAAGGTAAGCTATTTCAATATAATTCTCATATAGAGTAACTTCTGAACTGTATACGGTTTAAAATTTAGGTGATATAATTACACCAAACGCGAGAAAATTAAAGTTTTATAACCTAGGATCTTATAAACATTATATCCTCAAAATGGCTGGACACCACCAGAGAAAATGCATTTTGGAGCGTGGCATGCGAGGGGTTAAGAATCCATACTACAAAACTTTACTCCACACACAACCTCACTCACACATGCACAAACATCTCAACACCAACTTCGTCTTATACTCTCAACAAATTATGCAGCGCTAACTAAAACTTATTTAATATCAAACATTTAGTAAAACAACGGATAGCATAGTTTTACCGCGACACGCATTGTCATAAGAGCGTAGTTGATTTCCCTGGAGAGGTGGCTGCGCGGATGCAAATGCCTTCGTGTCAGTGATCATTAAGCGGTATATACGGGAGCATAGTTTTAGCGGATGCGACGATGTGTGATGCCATTCATTTGCATCTGTAATGGAGGATAGAAATGAGGTAGGTTATGGACTAATGGAAGTAGTTCGTGAGTCACATTTGTTCAACCTTATCATCACATAGAATTTCAAAATCTACTGCTTGACATAGGCCTCTCCTAATTTGAGTCACAATGGCATTGATAGTCAAATGAACATGCGGTCGTACTATACAATACTGGTTAGATGGGTTGGTATAGAGTTTTATGTCGACTGTTTCGTCTCTTCCCAAAGTTACTAGTAGAAGTAAGTACTACTTCGAGTATTTTCCTTAGCCATATCTTGCGACTCCCACGGTATGTAATGTGGTGGTGTTAGTAACCAAAGTTGAGCCCTTTAAAAATGTTGCAATGCTATGCAAGCTAAAAATAAGCTAAGAAATTCGTAATACTGTATAAGATGGACTATTTCTGAAAAGACCGACAAGTCAACGTCAAACTGTCAACATTACAGTATCCAATATTGCACTGAAATGCAAACTAGTAATAAATGCATATGAAAAATTATCTTTATACACGTAGCTGTTATTTAATTTTATATCCAGAAAATCTATATTAAAATGTCACTTCTATTTATTTTATACAAAGTAATATGATTCGCAGGATGTGAAAATAAATATAATAATAACATAAATGACCAAAAAAAGAAGAGATTCACTTTCGAAGAAAATGTTGTACGCACTTGCATGCCTAGCGTCTGCTGAAGGATGTAAAAGCTTAGTAGACTACGTCGTTCTTTTCCGCTCGTAGTATGAAAGAGGATGTATGAGGACAAATTATGATGTATGCAGATGGATGCATGCAAGGGACGGGGCCTGCTTCGGCGGGCCAGCTCAGGTGGGGTTGCGGCAGTTATACAAACGTAGTTCCCGTGACCCTGCCATTCAATGGGATCGGATAGAGGAACACCATGGTGGTTTTAGTGGGTAGTCCCGGCGCTTCTCGTCGGGGAGTCACCACACTCTCCCTGGACTGAGCCCCTTTAGGGGCCCAGCCTAGGGGGGTAAGCCGGTAAATTAAAAAAAAAAAAAGGATGTAAAAGCTAAAAGTTTTTTAGTGAAGAACAATTAGGTATTCAAAGGGAAAAAGCAATACGAAAAGCTCAAAAGTAACCGTATGCGGAACTTTTATAGCGTGATTCCGGATTACCGTCGGTGGCCGTTAGATGTCCTCAGTGTGGGCTGTAATCAATATTGTAATATACGGTAGAAGGCGTTGAAAAATATGTAAGGAGCTACTGTTAAACTGATACAATAATAATATTCTACCACATAACCACAACAGCATCTAGTCCCAAACTAAGTAGAGCTTGTACCATGGATAATGATATAACTCTCATGATAGCTAGAAAGGTCAACAGCCTTAGAATAAGAAATATAATCTAAGTCAACAGTAGAAACAACCCACTCGTAATTTGGTCCATAGATTAAACACTATTTTAATTTGGTCGGTTGATGCAGATAAGCTGTAAGACAGGTCTTAATCTTACCCCCTTCTTTCGATATCTCCAAACCGTCGTTGAGAGTCAGTTGTTATTTTTGTTCAAGTATATTTTTACTAAAATAGTGTGCTTATGATCTATGTATTATTCTTTGGTGAAAGGGTTGCGTTGTATATTTGAATGTGATCGCAATAATTATAATCACGTTCAATAATCATTTAATTTCATTAGATTCGTTTATAAACAAGTCAGCATTAAATAGTAACCTAACAAAACATAACAAGTTATGTTAAATTCACGAAGGGGTAGGCAGATATGCATTACACACCCACAATTTGCCAGTTATGTTCCGGGCCCAATGTAATATGGGGCGAGCCTATTGGCATCTACCGGGCACACTGTTAAACGAGCGATAGTGAACTTTTTTTTTTGTTTTTCATACACACATAACTTCGAAAAATCAGAGGTATGTACCGGGGTAACTGGGTGTCGAACTCGAGACCATTGTCTCGGCAGTCCGTTACGTACATCACTGGGCTAGTATTCATAATCAATTTTAGAATTTACGAATCATCTGTACAATATTCAATATCTTTCACTGAGTCAATTAACTTGTAAAGAGAAGCCGTTCAACCTCAGTTCGCCTCCTATGTTTCCATTAATTCAGCCTTCTGACTTTCAGTTCAAAGTCTAAAGTTCATTTTGCCCGCTGCTCAAATTTAATTTTAAAGTCTGCTCCACTACGGATGAGGATAATTAGTAGTTTAAGTTTGTTGCTTTGTGGCGAGTTTAAATGTCAGTCGTTTAATATAAATGTGTAATAATAATGCACGGATGGTGTTAAAGCTAAGGGTTAGGTTTCTACACGGGATAATTTGCATTTTGTCACAAGTAATACGCAGTTTGGGCGATCTTTTTGTTCTTTATTTCATGGTTGGTAAAACCCATGTCACAGGATTACTTCTTTTGGAGAATTTGATTATGCTCATGTTATCATCTTTCTCCAAGCTTGTTCCAGTTTCATACCAGAGACTGCTTACTAATATAACCGGATTTGAATGAACATTAGCTTTTCCACTCATCACTTTTTTTTTGACGCTCAATATACGGATAAGGATTTGGTTTTATCGCAAGCGAGATGGCAAATAGCGACACTTTTTTTTAGGACCCATCCTTTTCTAAAGGGGTGCCAATAGGACTCTATGACTAAGTCTCCGTTCTAATATTTAGGTAAAAATAAATTTGTCTTCTTCTTCTTTCCAGCTAGGTGGAATGTGGTATCAAATGGTAGGTCTGGCTCAGTGACGTTTCATTGGAGAGGCATATATCCAGCGGTAGACTATGGCAGGCTGATGATGATGATGAAATTTGTCTTCACAGTGGATAACCTTACGGTGTTATACTCTGCGTCTTAAGCAGGCCATATTGCGGTTGGAATATTTTTCTTCCATAGTCTTTCAAATTCAATATTATTTATATACTTTTGGTTAAAAAGTTACACTGCCGAACATGGAGACAATTTTTCAACCGCTTGATTAATACTACAACGATAGATATACATGCTCACAAGAACCTTGAGTAATTTCCTAACGGTAAACGGTCAACGAGAAAAAATTGCAGCTACATCATAAAACAGAGACATCATAAACTATTCTGGAAAGTATATAGTTTACAGGCAAATCCTGCATTTAAGCCGTTGTAGAATACATTAGTAGTAGTAGTTATACATTAGTAGATTTAAGAATACATTTATTGCGGAAATATCTAAATGTAATCTAGTATAATAATTTGCATATACGTTTTAATGGCTTCAGAGGAATCATTTAAAAGTAATGTTTAAATGATTATTTACAGCATAATAACCAAATTGCTTATGTACTAACTAATACTAGTAAAATTTATTACTATTTTCGTTAAATTATACAAGAATACAACTGACCTTTAAAAAAACACTTCGGAGTCCTTCTCAAAGTCAAATCAATTTTAGTCCCCCGCCATACATGAGTTATACTGCTGCACGTATATTCTTTAAAACAAAATCTTAGTAGTAGACCTTCCCTATTAGACCATCTACGTTTATATTGGAACCACATAGTCTTTATTCAAGGACATCGTTAAATGTGCTTGTGATTCCACTGCAAGCGAGACAGTGGCTATCGACAGTATTCTTTCTAAGAGACTACAATAAATTTAACTCCGGTATGAAAGTAAATCTTACCGAGGATACCTTTTGTGTGCAGTTATGCGCTTAATATGTTTTTACACTTCAATGCTGCTCACCTGGACAGTAAAATTATGGAGATAAATAAAATAACAAAAGGGTCTTATTGTAAACGTTGTCTAAAAGTTTTTGAACTACTATTTTTTAACTATTAGTAACTTTTCTAACTATAAAATTGAGAACTAAAATAAAGAGGTACATTTTTCCAAACGTTAAAACTTCAAAGATCTTATTACAAAAGAAGGATGAAGTATAATACTAGACTTGCTTCTAGATTAACATAATTTTAGATTTTCTTTAAAAAAGGTTGTTGTTGTCTCAATTCGACATTTATTCCAACGTGATATCAGCCTGACTTCCAGATTGATATAAACCTGTTTATTTGCTGTCCCACTACTGGGCGTGGACTGCGACTCAGTTGCGAAGGTTAAGTCATAATCCACTGCAGCCTAGTCTTTCAGATAGAGAGACTTATTTGTGCATCACACCTTGTAGATGAATGGTGCGTCAATATGCCACTTTATGTGACTCCATGCACACACACAGGCAAAAAATCTATGCAAAAAAAGTAATCTATTTAGCTCTCTAGACTCTCATATATCAATTACCAACAAATAAATCATCAAAATCAATACAATTTCCTGATTTAATCCAAATCGCTGTCAATCGCGTTTAGTGCGATTGACAGCGATTTGCATGGCATCACAATGTTTTGACATTACGCGGTCATTTTCCATAACGCTTATTTGTACGTTGTTCGATTCATTAGATTATCTTAATAATGGTTATTGCCGCTTCGAATTATTGGCAGAATTTTTTTTCATAATTTAATAATTTATTTATCCTCAAAAATACAAAAAGGTACACTACAATTAGCCTTAAATTAGATTAATTGGTATAACTAGCCTAAAGTCTTATATTTAGTTTTACATAATATCATAATTATATGGCATATAAACAATACTGTACATAAGGCTAAAAATAACTATTTGCACCATTGGCAAAAAACTAAGATTGCGTTATAATACTTATAATACATCGGCTACCCGCTCGAACTAGGTTATACCTGTGTTTCGAGCAGACGCTTGATTATTACGTAATGATACAAATGACTATAATATTTAATTGTATGCTATAATATAACTTATTGTGAAAGTAATTAAATTAAGATTTATAGTAATTTATTAGAGACAAATTTATTTAAAATTAATAATACAAATACAAAATACTATTTAAAATTCAATTCAGTTAGTAATGTAACTTATCAGTGCGAAAAAACACGTAAAAATAGTAATATTATTAACATTTATTTTAAAACTACTAGCAATTTTTCTGTGTCGTCGTAATTAAGCATTTGTAAATATTCTGATACTGTTGTGTTGCACATTTTATAATTATGACTATATATATAGAGTAATTTATTGAACTTATTATATAAGAACGGGCCTAGAAAAGTGTAAAATCTATTAACAAAGACATGATTCGTGTGAGGTGTTGTACAAATTGGGCCTTTCTTCTTCTTTCAAAAGGAATAGGAGAATAAGGGATTTCGGTGTGCTGTTTTAGTATAATGTTGAGTACAAATAGTTGGCGCACTGTTAGCACGTTGCATGACAAGTAGAGCTGGTGCGTAGGGAATTTAAAAGGACGAAAAGTAGCAACTTTAAGTATTGCTCTTTGTGCTCGTTCTAGCGGCAAAAGAACTGATTTTGCCGCACCACCCCACGTTGTAATGCAATATGTTAATATGGATTGACACAAAGCTAAATAAACCTGTTTTATTCATTTGTAATCGGCTATGTTACGCAGTTTTTGAAAATATAAATTAATTTACGCGTCCTCGCACATACAATATCGATGTGGTTACGAAAATTTAGATTTGTGTCAAGTGTTATACCTAGATATTTAATATTGTCAGTTTTAATTAATGTGGGACAAGTACATGCTAGGTCAGCGTGCATTCTACAGTTGTGTGCATAAATGTGTAGGTTAATAGGTGATGGATTAGTATTTCTCATTTTAAATAATATGTACTTCGTTTTATCAATATTCATGGTTAGCAGGTTTTGGTGTAGCCAGTTTGAAACAATATTAAAACCATTTTGGGCACTGTCATATAGCTCAGAGTATGTATTGGCCGAGAATAAAAGCGCTGTGTCGTCAGCATATGATATTAATTTACCATTTTGAACATTTAAGCTGCAAAGGTCGTTTATATAGATGAGAAACAAAGTTGGCCCCAAAATACTACCCTGTGGTATGCCAAAACCACTATTTTTACGTTCAGAACCAACATATTTATCAATTTTCACACATTGATAGCGATCACTCAAAGCAAGTTGTGTACCCCTTATACCGAATGTCTCGAGCTTGCGCAACAGTATGGAGCAAGATATTGTATCGAAAGCCTTGGCAAGGTCTAAAAATATTCCCATGGAGTGCATGCTCTTATCTAGACTATTGGTTATGTGCGCCGTATGCTGGTGTACTGCTTGGTTAGTGGCCTTTTTAGGCCTGAAGCCAAATTGGTTATCTGAAAGCAGTTTATTATCTTCGAGGTACTTAATCAATCGAATGTTTATTATTTTATCTAAGATCTTAGAAAGGCCCGTCAAGACTGAAATAGGCCTATAATTAGTAATACATTTTTTGTCACCGGATTTAAAAATAGGGTAACTGCTGCTTTTTTAAATAAGCGAGGGAAAACTCCTTCGTGTAAGCATAAATTAAAAATATGTGTTAACACCGGCGCAAATATGTATGTGATTTTTTTGATAATATTGTTTGGTATATTATCCCACCCCATTGCACACACCTCTTTCAAACTACTTATGATACTTATTACTTCATCAACGTCGGTATCTAGCAATACAAAAGAATTTAGCGTTGGTGATTGGCTCGTTTGCGACAGGAAGCTACTTGGTTTAGGAGTATTTTCTGTTAAAGATCTACCGACGTTAATGAAATAATCGTTTATCTTATCAATTGCTAATATTAGACTTATGTCTGTTGACAATAGGTCGAGTGGTGCTTCTGAATTTTTACATCATCATCATCATCAGCCTTTAACAGTCCACTGCTGGACTAGACCTCTCCTTTGAAAGGAGGAATTGGCCTACTATACCACGCTGGCCAAACGGGTTGGTATAGGGTTTGTATCAAGTTTTCCTTCTCTTACAGTGCTGTTCTCTGCATAATGTGCTCCCTCTGTCGGCTCTTACGACACCCATGGGATGGTATGGGGTGGTGACATGCCGTATTCTTAATCCGTCACCACACGGAATTTTTACAAGTAAATGTATTTTTTTTTTATAAATTTCCAGACGAGCTTACTGTTTTGTCCTGCCTTTTGCAATTGATTTTTGTCGTATTGATTTTTTACAGTTTTTAGAAGATTGTTGCAGAAGTTTCTGTATCTATTATATAATACGGATAGTATTTCATTGTCAGGTGCCAGTTTTAGTTTTTGATGGAGTCTATCTCGGTGTCTTATGCAACGAACCAAGCCGGGAGTAATCCAAGGTTTTATGTTAGTATATTTTCGAGGCGTATATATAAATGACGTATGTTTTGTTACTGCATCTTGCACTGAGCTTATAAAATATTGTAGAGAACTATTCGCATCCTTCGAGTTAAAAATTGGTTTAAAATTTATGCTACTTATACTAGTTGCGAGGGCTTTCATGTCCACTTTTGCATAGCTGCGTGTGCAGTTGTTCCTGGGCGAAAATAATTTTACGGTCGATAGAATAGCACAGTGATCTGTTAATGATGAATTAGTTATTAATGTTATTGTAGGCTTAATTGATTTTATAATGAAATGGTCTAAGCATGAGCCACTTTGGTGAGTTGGGTGATAATGTGTTGGTAACAACCCATGAAATGAGCAAATGTTTAGGTAACTATGTGCATGAATGTCGGTTCCTTGAGACGCGATGTTAATATTTATATCACCTGTCAGTATAATGTTCTGAAAATGCGATAACATTTTTAAATGTCTAGCGATTCCAAAAATAATTCAATATTTTGGGAAGGCGGCCTATAAATTGCTAAAACTACTGTATCTAAATTGATCTTAACTATCAAGCAAATACTGCCCAGAAATAAAGGTTCCTCCACGGATATATTCAAATTGTTTTCAGAGTAGACTACTAGACCATCATTTTGATTTAACTTAGTTTCCGTTTTGTGTACACAATATCCATCAGAATGCTTATTATTTTCAGTATGCATAACTTGCCAGTCAATATAAATTTGGTTGATTTAGCACTATTTAGGGTGATAGTATTTTGATAATAATAATATGTGTGTCGTGTTGTTATAGTATCATGATTTGAGTGATATGATTTTATTGTTACAATAATTTGTAGTAAACCACTAACATACTTCATGAACGTAACGCATTCTATACCTTTAGAATAATGTAGGCGATTAGAAAGATTACCTCACAAACTGCATGGATTTTTTGTCCCACATTTTTGGTTATTTTTTATGGTGTGACTGTTCGAACAGCAATATAAAATCTAACGTTCTCATAAGGACCCTACACTCATATGGAGCCAACACAAAGACTTCTGCAGCAAAAGCCAATTTTTATTCTGGAAACATTAATCTTCTGGCATGACATCTGTCATACCTGACCTAAATAATCTTCTGCAATCTATTAAAATCTAAATCAGCAAAAGTCATTTTAATTTCAGCTAGAATGTATTTTAAACGTTTTTCATAACCAGTTTATAATGCAAAGCAAAGCTGCTAATAACGCACGCCAAACAAGACATGGGACATCAATAATGGATGTATTCATCTTTAGAGCGGGAGAGTTAATAAAAATGCAAATGAGTGAACGAGTGAAGTTTTGAATGAACACGTTCACGTAGGTGTTAATGCTTCCATATTCGTACTAATTGCATTTGAAGGAGTAATACCGCTGTTCTGTATCGCGCTTTGTTTAAAGTTAATAGTTTTTTGTGTTGAACTTGGTTAAAAAGTAAAGTACTTGAATAATAGCGCTCGGAGGTATTGTTGTTTTAAAAATGGCGTGTGACGCAAGCTTTTTGGTTCAACGATACCTTTGGGTTGTGTATAAATTAGTTTGGGGTTTTAGGTAGCTATATACTATATTTTTAACCTAGTATCAGTTAGATGATATTTATCGCCTTTTCAGCGATTGATAGAAACATTATTTTCTAGAAAATATGTGGCGATAATCCTGTAATATTTGGCAACTAGATTTTCGTATTTAAGAAAAATGAATTAATTTATTAACGATCCTTAGTCTAGTATAATCTAGAAAAAAGGTGAAGAAAGCCCTCTTTAAAGCGTGGCAAGCGTCCAAATCTCCTGAAGACCGCGACGCATACAGGGCTGCCAAACGTGCCACTAAGAGGGCTGTAGCCAGAGCCAGACGAGACCACTTGGAACCGCTTTATACCAAGCTGGAATCGTCTGAGGGGCAGAAGCTCTTATACAAGTTGGCACGCTCCAGGGTCAAAGCGGCACAGGACATTACTAAGTGTCGCTGTGTTAAAGACCCTGAGAGCAACCTATTATGCGCGTCAAGCACGGTGAAGGAGAAATGGCGCTCGTACTTCCACGAGCTGCTTAACAAGCAGCATAAAGAGGTGCAGCCACCGGAACTCCCTCCGAACCAAGGACTAGTGCCGCTGGTAACGCCTGAAGAAGTCCAGAGGGCCCTTTGCCACATGAAGAATCGGAAAGCTGTCGGAACTGATGGAGTCCCCATTGAGGCCTGGAAGGCAATGGGCCTGCGGGGTGTGGGCACCCTTACTAATCTATTTAACCACATACTCCTAACCGGAAAAATCCCGAACCAATGGAGACTGAGTATCATCACTCCAGTCTTCAAAGGCAAGGGATCGGTACAGGAGTGCAGTAGCTATCGCGGTATTAAGGTGATGTCCCATACCCTTAAGCTCTTTCAGCGAATCATCGACTCCCGGATCCGACAGGAGACCACAGTCTCGGAGTGTCAATATGGGTTTCGCCCTGGTCACGGCACCATGGACCCAAGTTTTGCCCTCAGGATCGTCATGGAGCGGTACAGGTCGAAGAACACGCCTCTGCATCTTCTGTTTCTAGACATGCAGAAGGCCTTTGACTGTGTGCCGCGACAGATGATCTGGTGGGCGCTAAGATCCAAAGGTGTACCAGAAGCATATATTGACATCATCCGAGACATGTACTCCAATTCCGATTCCGTAGTTCGGACTGCTGTTGGCGACACAAGAACCTTTCCCATCACCGTCGGGGTCCACCAGGGTTCCGTCCTTAGTCCGTACCTATTCAGTGTCATATTAGACGTACTGTCGGACAGCATCAGAGACTCACATGAGCAGCCCCCGTGGCTGCTCATGTATGCTGATGATATCGCGCTGGCGGATGCGGACAGGGGACGCTTGGTGCGGCGTGTGAATGCGTGGAAGGAGTCGCTAAAGAACGGCGGTCTGAAAATAAACGTGGCGAAGACCGAGTACTTGGCCTGCAACAGTACTGATCCCGCGTCAATTCGTATAGGCGGAGACATTGCCCAGCGAAAGGACCTGGTCAAGTACCTGGGATCAGTACTGCACGCGTCTGGTGACATCGATTGCGACGTCAAGGCACGCATTTCGGCAGCCTGGGCCAAATGGCGTGAGGTGAGCGGTGTCATTTTTGACCCCAAAATGCCGGTTAAGCTCAAAGGACAGGTCTATAAATCTATCATTAGACCTGTCCTGTTATATGGCAGTGAGACGTGGCCTGTGCTTGAGCGACACAAGCAGAGTCTGCGTGTCACGGAGATGAACATGCTGCGCTGGATGTGTGGTGTCACGCGGAAGGACCGCATTAGGAACTCCCGCATCCGGGGTAGCCTTCATGTCCGTGACATTGCTGACAAACTACAAGAGTGTCGTCTACGCTGGTATGGCCACGTCTTACGTCAACCGGCATCTTACGTGGGTAACAAATGTCTTGCCATGCTACCTCCACCGGGCCCCGGTAAACGGGGAAGGCCAAAGAAATGCTGGCTTGACGTCGTAAGGGATGATATGCGTGCCAACCAACTAACCACCAGGGATGCTGAAGACCGTGCGAAGTGGAGGAGACATAGCCGGAAAGCGGACCCCGGGCTCCAAGGCGTGGGTTTTGGAGCGCAACCGGGACAGCGCTAGGATGATGATGATGATGATGAGTCTAGTATAATCTAGGTTGCATCTAAAAATTTTTCCCTCAAATTTTATCTCGGGGCTTCGCTTACTTCGAATACTGTAAAATCTTTGCAACCCAAATGGAGAGCCACATTCTATGGTTTAAGCCACGATCGGGATATTTGAGGGCACTGACTCCACATAACGACCATTTTTATCAATCTACTAAACAGTAACGAACGCGTTTAATTTTGTGAATAAAAAAGTACTTGCGGCCTAATGTCTCGGCTTTTTTTCCACGAACATAGCTAAATTTTAAAGAAAGAACGACACTAATTCTTAGTAATAATCCGAATTCAAATACTTTTCTCGAAGAAGTCTGCATCTGAAAACATTGGCACAGAAAAAAATAATTCCGAAGTTACCGAAATTTTACCTTCGTCCCACAAATTGGAATTCCTAATTGTAATTAAAGTACAAAATGGCGCCGACCGATAATAAACCGCAACTCTAATTGATTTGCCGATAACGGAGGCCTCGTAATTTGTGTCTGGCGGACTACTTGAAACCTTAATTGTCTGCGAAAAATGAAGTGATGTTTATGTTTTAAAAAGTCAGTGATAGTCTAGACGCAGGGGTCTCGGGTTCAAACCCACGGCGTAAGAATGACTTTCCGAAGTTATACGCGTACTATATATTACTAATTACCATCATCATCAACCCTGTATATAAACTGTCCCACTGCTAGGCACGGGCTTCTTCTCACTATGAGAAGGGTAAGGCCATAGTCCACCACGCTGGTGCAGGTTGGCAGAGTTCACATGTTTTTCGAGAACATTATGGAGAACTGTCAGACATGCAGGTTTCCTCACGATGTTTTCCTTCACCGTTTAGCAAGCAATAATTAACAATGTAATACGCACATGACTGCGAAAAGTCATTGGTGCGCGCCCTGGATTTGAACTCGGACCCTCTGCGTAGCAGTGTGTCGGTCTCTGCACTAGGCTATCACTGCCATATTATTAATTATAGCTTGCCAAAAATAGTGACGGAAAATTTTGTGAGGAAACATGCATGTCTATAAGTACTTCATGATTTTTCCGAAAGACGTGTGAAATGCACTATAGAGTAAGATCCCAGAGCCGCCAGACCTACGTCATTTTAGCAAAGCTGAAATTTTGAGGATTATTAGTATACAATCTTGTTAAGAGGTATGCCGACCCACTAACTTGAATGCTGGGCCATTTCACAGGTAGCGCGAAGTAAAGGTACCAAAAAAACATACTTACTTACGTTAAAGTATCAAAGCTGGTATTCAAATATGTGTTTGAAAATACTGTCTAAAATTGAAATTCATTATTGCCAGACACTTTCCGTGGGCCATTACTTCTGCCAGACGCCTTGAAAGTTACTAAAAAATTATGTAAACTACGTCATTTTAGCAAAGCTAAATTTGATATATATTACTTATGGTACCATTTTAAGACCCTTTGTACGCAGCCAGACCAATCCGTAGGGCCATTCGTCTAGCCAGACACCATGAAACTTTTCCTGTGAGTGCAAGCGTGCGGCCATTATTCATACGCATGGATGCGTGTGAGTACACTACATTGTCCCAAAAGACTGTAGGAATATTATTTTGGGTATTATTTTGAATTGGTGAATTCGAACCCGATACCCTCGGCATGGCAGTCTGTTGGTATCACCACTAGGTTATCGCTGCGTGACACACACTTACTACAATACACTGAGTTTATTTACTTCAACTTAACTTTCAATCAGTTTCGCCAGGTCCTGTCGCCTGAGTTACCAGACAGTGCATGTCCTCTATCAAGTGCCCTACCATCGTGTCAAGATACGTCACCTGATGATCGGGAAAAAGCAACTGTTTCGATTCAAGTCAAGTTTAAAACCATACTACTATTTAACCTGATCCAACAATTAACTAATACGTTCGCAAAAAAGTGAAACCATTTCAAGACTACACTACTCAACAATAAGCGTAATATAACTTTTAAGCCTTCCAGCAAGAGAGTAAGTTCAATTCACAAAGATCGTTAATGTCTAAAACTGTATTCGTATGCTAATCGGCTCCAACTTTGATTGTGCAAGCAGTGTGTGAACTGCGAGCTCATGCATTATGAATTGTTTCAACGGGTAGTCGTTGTAAAACCATTGTCTAGATATGTTGTTGTTGTACTGGGTAGTTTGAATTACTGATGATTTTTTCATAGGAGTATTCTGTGATAATTCTAATTTATCATATTACGTATATGATAAATTAGAATTATATGAGTAAATCTAATTTATCCAAAAAACCCCTACACGAGACAACACTTTGTGGGATCCACAAATTGTTATTTCGAGTCTTTGTGTACTTTATGTCCATTGGTTGTATGTTTGTAAAGTTCCCCGCAAGGCAACACAATTTATTTCTAGTGCGGGAGTTTTCTTAAAAGAGAAAAATGAAATATTATGATGCGCCACCTAGCGGTCGGCAAATAGCAACTTTATCTATTCAAGTCAGTTTCACAACAAACAACACTAATAGTTAACACGATTCGACAATTATATCATGCTTTCTCAACTATAAGTCAAATAGGCCTAATATACTTTTAAGCTTTGCAAGAGCAAGTTCAGCTTAGAAAGATCGTTAATGCTAAAAGTTTATTCGTATGCTAATCGCCTCCAACTTTGATTGTGCAAGCAGTGTGTGAACTGCGAGCTCATGCATTATGAATTGTTTCAACGACTACCCGTTGTAAAACTACTGTCTAGATACTTAGTTGTTGTAGGGGGTAAAGCTTGAATTTCTGATGATTTTTTTATAGTGATATACTGTGATAATTCTAACTTATTATGTACATACCCGTGTGAGTAAATAAACACATAGACCTTATATGTATATTGAGTACATCGCCTGTTCGAATAATGGTTAGTGGTCTGGCCCCAGCCGTGCCCTAAAGCGTCACGAATTTGTATCGCTCGTAACGAAAAAATTCATAAAAGTGTTTTTTTGCTATCGCTCGCGACCGTGCTATATACCGTTTTACGCGTCTCAACGAGGCCCTTCCAATGTACTTTTCAAATTCACCCGGACGCAAGTTAAGCAATCGGGCGACATGCGTCAACCCCACGATTGCTGACCACGCATCGAACGAGCATGGCGCGTGTCATCAAAACTGCATATTTAGCTATAAGTTTCATATTTAATTATAATGTTAATTTAATCAGTCTTGTAGAACCTTTCTAAGAATAAACTTGTATTTTAAAATAATAAATCTATTTTTTAATAGTGATCTCGTCCACCGATATTTAACTGGCGCAGTCGGTAGGATCGCGACACTCGCATATCGAATAAAACTCTCCGAATAGAGTGGACGGTATCTATCGTCATCTTCGCGATCCCCTATAAGAAGAACCTACGTCGGTGGCAGCCTGCGGGAGTTCCGGAACATTGGGAGTCCTGCTGTTCTACAAGGCCCGGCAAGAAATGCAGAGGTTCCTGGGGTAAGTACGAATCGTTTACCCAGTATCCTGTGCAATATTTCCTGTCGTATATTACTTGCATTAATACTTGCTATTCCATGTGTTTTGTCTGTATGCTATAATCGCGATAGACTTATTTTGTTTTATTTCGTGCACTTAGGCTGTACTTAATAACAATAGATTCGCGCGGTAAGCAAATTCGCTGAGCGAACGATTAAAATTAGGTATTAATTATTGTAATTGAATATCATTACGCCTGTATTTATACAATACGGTAGGCAGTGTTGTAGGTAGCACATTTTAGTATTTAATTTGTTGCATAATTTTTTTTATTCATAACAATGGCAATGTGTAGCACAGATATGACTAACTTAAAGTTTATTAGGGACCTCATGCCCAAATATGATGGTAACCCGAAAACATTGAACTTTTTCATTAGGGAGGTGGAAAATATTATGTTATTATTGGAACCAACAGCTAGAGCGAATCCAGCACTTATTTGTTTAATTAAAAGCAGGTTGAGCGGCACCGCGATCGACGCTATAGCTTATGAGGAGTCCCTAGACTCGTGGCAGGCCATTAAGACCGCGTTGATACGTAGATTAGGCGAACCGCGCAATGAAATACAAGTGATGCAGGAACTCACTCGTATTCGCCGTAATAAAAACGAAGATTCCGAAGCGTTTGGTAAACGTCTTAGGGATATTTTAGACACACTACAGTCAGTGGGTAAGCATAATGACAAGTCGTATTACGAAAAGATGGTTATAGACCAATATGTTAACAATTTAGAGTTCCATATATCAGTAGGCGTACGTATCTCGAATCCAGAGACGCTAGAAATAGCCATAACTAACGCTAGGCAGGAGGAAGCACGCCTAGCACACCATAAATTTAGTAATAATTTTAATACACCTTTTATGCAAGCCAAACCAAAAGATACACCAAAATTTAGTTTGTCTACACCCCAACCATTTGGGTTCAATGCCGCACCACCTCAACAAAGGTTTGTACACCCGAACTCTCAGCCGCAACAACGTAGCAACTGGGCCCCTGAACAGAAACAGCAATGGGCACAATCCACGCTCCCATGGAAGAATAAAACACAAGGTAATGTTAGACCAAGCGGGTCCGGCACCTTTAGGAACTCGTCGAACTTTAGACAACAGCCGAACGTGCCACACCAGCAAGTGAACCCACCACAAAAGGTATCAGACGTTACAATGAGATCTGTTAACAAGCCGCAAAAGCCGCAATTTGGAGAACTTTTCTATACATCCAACGAACAGGAACAGTATCAGGAGAACTACGACCCCTGCTACGATCAAAGTGAGTACTATAACCCACAGTATGCCGATCTCTGTGAGACGTTCCAGGATTTATCTGTTGATGAATCATACCCTCAGGATTTTTGCGAGGAGGGGGAACAGGAAGAACACAGCTGATAAACACAGTACAACTAAATAGTCAAGGTAAGGACCGTCTGCCGTACATTGAGTTACCTGAATTTAATGGTTAGTTTCTATTGGATACCGGCGCTACTAACTCTTTAATATCACCTAGCGTTATACAGAACACCATGTTTGAACAATGTGTCGAATACGAGCCCTTCCAAGTTCGTACCGCGCATGGTATTACCAAACATCAACACGTAGCAGTTTTACCCTTACCCCCACCATTTGATACGGACAAATTTCACAAGTTTCTTATATTTGATTTTGACCCAAAGTACAAAGGACTTATAGGTATGGACTTGTTACAAGAATTAGGATGCAGTATAGATTTAGAAAATAGAGTATTAAATTTTTCCAATTTTCAGATACCAATTTACTTAGATTATCCGGTAAAAAAAATTAGAATTGAACCAAGATGCGAAAAGCTTATTGTAGTAAAGACTAATTATACGGACGGACAGTACATATGCAATGACTTTTGCTGGACACAGGGACTTAAGTCACCTGCGGCCATAGTTACAGTTAAAAATGGATCGTTTAAAACATCGGTAATTAACTCTACAGATGAGAAGAAAATAGTAATGAATAATAGACCTGTTTTACTTGAACCACTACCCCAAGACCTACGATTAGACATTCAGACTTCTAAACTAAATAAATTAGACATACAAGACAGTACTGAGATAGATAACGAGCTTCGTAAAAATCTTAATAAAATACGAACAGACCATATGAACGAGGAAGAAAAGCGTGAAATTACAAAGTTGTGTTTTAATTATAGAGATATCTTTCACTCTGACAATATTCCATTATCCTTCACTCATACAGTAAAGCATGAACTCAGACTGACAGACGACACACCAATTTTCGTTAGAAGCTACAGACAAGCCCCTCAACAACGCAAAGAAATACAGAATCAAGTTGACAATCTTTTAAAACAAGGCATTATTAGAGAAAGCATTTCCCCGTGGTCATGCCCCGTTCATATAGTCCCTAAAAAACCAGATGCATCAGGTAAAGTTAAATGGCGACTTGTGATTGACTATAGACGACTTAATGATCGTATAATAGAAGACAAGTACCCACTCCCGAACATTCACGACATATTGGACAGACTTGGACGCGCGCAATATTTTACCACCCTTGATCTCGCTAGTGGCTACCATCAACTAGAGATGCACCCTAACGATATCGAGAAAACTGCATTCACCACAGAAAGAGGACATTATGAGTTTTTAAGAATGCCTTTTGGACTTAAAAACGCACCGAGTACTTTTCAACGACTAATGGATCATATCCTAAGAGGCTTAGACAATGTATTTACATATTTAGATGACGTCATCATAGTGTCTACGTCACTACAAGATCACCTAGAGAAACTTAAAAGGGTCTTTGACAGATTTAAAATACATAATCTCAAAATTCAATTGGATAAATCCGAATTTCTTCAGAAGCAGGTTAACTTCCTAGGTCATGAACTAACTGATCAAGGCCTTAAACCTAATAAGGACAAAATTAAAGCCGTTTTAAATTTCCCTTTACCGCGTAGTCAAAAGGACATAAAATCATTTTTAGGTTTGGTAGGCTACTACCGCAAATTTATTAAAGACTTCGTACAATTAACTAAACCTTTAACATCTTGTCTTAAGAAGAATGCTAAGGTTGTTCATACAAACGAATTTCTTGAAGCAGTAAATAAATGTAAACAAATTTTAACAAACTCTCCAATTTTGCAATATCCGGACTTTGATCAAACATTTATTTTAACAACTGACGCTTCAGACGTTGCATTAGGCGCAGTTTTATCACAAGGGAATGTAGGCTCAGACAAACCGGTTGCCTACGCTTCGAGGACGTTATCTGATACCGAGTCGCGTTACTCCACCATAGAGAAGGAGTTATTAGCCATAGTATGGGCTATTTAATATTTTAGGCCTTATTTATATGGTCGAAAATTTATTATATATACAGACCATAGACCACTCATGTGGTTAATGTCTTTGAAGGATCCAAATTCCAAATTAACTCGATGGCGATTGAAATTAGCAGAGTATGACTACAAAGTAGTATACAAAAAGGGTAAACAAAATACTAATGCGGATGCGCTATCCAGGGTTAAAATTTTCCATAACAGTATAGACTCTCTAGCGGTTAACTTAGATGATAATGACGATGACGAAATTATAAATAGAATTTTTGACAACGCACGTAGACAAGCAGAAGCGGAAGATAGGGCCCCGACGAATAATAATAATGACAATAGAAACAATACAGACCACAATCAACAAGACATGGAGATCGATAGCGACTTACAGTCACACACTGATAAAACTGACACAGACCAAATTAGTCAAGCGACCACTAACCCTGACCAACTTATCTCAACAAACCACACACAACCAGACAACGACAATAAAGGCATACCAATTCTATCAGACGCTATAGACCGACAACTTAAACAATTCCATATTAGATCGACACCAGGTTCCACTTACAGAGTAGAAAATAGATCGACTAGTTCTCGAACCACTATCAAAGATGTCTTTATCCCTGTTAACAATACGGAGGCTGAGATTATCAAATTCTTGAAAGAACACACCATAGCGGACCGAATATTTCACTGCTACTTTTATGACGAACATTTATATTTAGCTTTCTCTAGAGTGTATACCACTATCTTTAATGACAGAGGTCCAAAACTCGTAAGATGCAGTACTCGCGTTACCCTAGTAGAAAACAAAACAGAACAACAGGAATTAATCAAGAAATATCACGAAGGCAAAACAATGCACCGTGGTATTCAAGAGACTTACAAGCAACTGCATAGGAACTACCATTGGCCTAACATGCTTCTCTCAGTCCAAAGATACATAAACCAGTGTGACATCTGCTTAAAGACAAAATACGAGAGGAATCCACTCAAACCCTCGCTATCCCTAACACCAATCCCTACTAAGCCTCTTGAACACTTATTTATGGATCTCTATTCTACAGGCGGATCTACATTTCTAACTATTATCGACAACTTTTCAAAATTTGCTCAGGCCATTCCTTTAAACGCATCAAGCAGTATACACATAGCCGAGGAACTATTACAAGTGTTCTCAGTTATAGGTCTACCCTTAAAAATAACAACTGACTCCGACAGTAAGTTCGATAACGACGTTATAAAAGACATTTGCGCTTCACATGACATCAACATCCATTTTACAACACCCTATAATCCGAATTCCAACTCTCCCATAGAACGCTTTCACTCAACCATAGGCGAGATAATGCGAATACAGAGAATGACAAATAAAGATGACCCTATCCAGTTAAATATGAAATACGCTATCATTGCCTATAATAACTCCATACACTCTACAACAGGCTACACACCCCGAGAACTCTTATTCGGCCATACAGCTTCGAGAAACCCTTTAGAGTTATTTTACCCTAAGGAATTTAAGAAATAACATTTAAGGTAGGTGAGACAGTTTACAAACAGGTGGCCAAAACAGCTCGGAACGACAAGACAAAGCCAGTCTTCAAAGGTCCGTACAAAATTATACATCTTCACCCTAACAACGTAGCAGAGATTATAGGCAGCCATCCAAACTCTAAGTCAATTAGAGTACATTACAAACTTCTACGACGACCTCACCTTGTTCCAGGATCCTCATCGCAGGAGCCTGCGTGCTCTACGCAACCGCCAACTTGACCCTAACTCCATTCAACAATGAAAACGGAATACTTTTGCTGAAACAAGGACAAGTTCTTAAACAGGTCGATACTTTTAGCTTGGCTTGTGTCTATAATGTTTCCCATTTACACGAAGTTTCTATAAAACTGTTAGCCTTGTATGCTAATACAAAAACAGCGGAAGCCAGTATCTTAGGTACTGAGGATACATATAGGACTTATAAGGATCAGATAGAACTAAGTGTAAACTTAATAGGTAAGAAAATTTTGTTTATTGTCCCTCGTATTAGAGTTAGACGTGGTATAATTAATGGGTTAGGATCTGTTATTAAGGCTATAACTGGCAATCTTGACTACGAAGACGCTATTAGACTAGAAAAGGAAATATCTTTCATACGCAATTCAGTTAGTAAAGTTCAAAATTCTGAAAAACAAACCCTATTTTTAGCAAGAAACACAATAGATGAATTTAGTAAACAGATAAACATTCTAAGTGACAACCAAAACAAGTTAACTGACCTATTGAAGAATACTACTACTAGATATAACTTAACTGTAAATCGCATGCATTTCTTAGATTTATATATTCAAATAGATTTTAGTTTACAGATTCTTTTAGATAAGCTCGTAGTTTTAGAAGACGCAATGACATTCGCTCAACTGGGTGTGATGCATCCTAGTATAATAGCCCCGCACAGTTTATTAAATGAGTTATTAGAAATTCAAAAAGTCAATCAATTTAGACCCGTAGATAAAATAAGTATTAGAAATATACACAGTCTAGAAAAGTCAATCAACGTTAAAGCTTACAGTACAGAACAAACTTTAACATTTATCCTAGAAATACCTTCTGTTGACCCGAACCCATTCGACCTCCTTCATATATACTCCATTCCCGATACTCGAAACCTAACTATAATCCCCAAGTCCAAATACCTAGCACTGGGAAGCGAGGAGTACTCGTACCTCGAAGGAAACTGCAAAGCCCTCACGCAAGAAACACACCTCTGTGAATCCCTCAACACTCTACCCATGGATTCATCTGAAGACTGCATAATATCACTCATCAAACACCAGGCAGCTAACTGTACACGAGCACGAATGAACCTCAAACAGGGCAAGATTCAGAAGCTTCAAGACAACAAATGGCTTATAATACTCAACCAACAACAAATCCTAAGAAGCCGCTGCGGATTGAGAACAGAGTACAAAAGAATATCTGGTATCCACATAGCCAGTATAACCAGCGACTGTCAATTGGAGATCTTGAACAAAACCCTGAAGACAAACACCAACACCGTCACAATAGACGAAGTCATCCCGCTACCAAGCACAAGAGCCGCTCCGGAAGACAACATTCATTATAAACTGCAGCTCGAAGACATCGCATTAGACAGCATCCATGAGTTGATGGACCGTGCAGATGATATCCAAGATGACAACAATATAGATTGGCAACTTTTGATGGCTACTCCAAGTTGGACAACAATTGGCTTGTACCTCATCCTGGTGGGAATCATCGCCTGGAAAATCTGGAAATGGAGGCAACTGAAGAACACGCCAGATGTTAGTCGTAGCGAGGACGCTACGGGAAGCTGCGGGACGCGCTTCCAACTAAGGGAGGGAGGAGTTAAGCAATCGGGCGACATGCGTCAACCCCACGATTGCTGACCACGCATCGAACGAGCATGGCGCGTGTCATCAAAACTGCATATTTAGCTATAAGTTTCATATTTAATTATAATGTTAATTTAATCAGTCTTGTAGAACCTTTCTAAGAATAAACTTGTATTTTAAAATAATAAATCTATTTTTTAATAGTAATCTCGTCCACCGATATTTAACTCGCATCGGGAAAAAAAAATAATTTAAGTAAAACTAATTTATAACCTCAAAAAAGTGTAAAAAATCTGACAAAAATCACATTAACTTCAAAACGAGATCGACAAGGTGCCTATTTTCAATAGTGTTACAACGCAGTGCAGTGCTTTCCGTGTGTTCCCACCTTTTCCGGAATTTTCCACCGGCAAACTTTGGAGGAAAATCGGAAAAACCGGAAACGGCGTCACCACGTGGTCGTGGATGCAGCGGCGTCCGATTTGATTCAGCAGCGGATCTAAGTAGAAGACCAAAGCAGCAGCCGGAAGACATTTCAACCAGAATTTAAGCTAAGTGGTTACAAAGTTATTGACTTTTAAAAATCGATAAATTTTAAATTTTTGGGACTGGCTGGAGAAGACCTGGGGCAAAGCGCGCGGAATTCGATGACGTCATCTGTTGCGCGCTTGCCTAAGGAGTCGGCTGACACCAATTTTATATTTTTAGGTTAAGGAAATAGTCCCTTTCAGGCGTTTTCAGGCTTCACATTTTTTCAGCGCTGAAAACCAATTAGGATCAAGGGGGAGATTGGGGCAACCCATAAACTCCAAACCGCGACTTTCTACGGCCAGGGGTTGCGGATTTATAGCGATTTCCCGCCGCTGTTTGACAGTTGGCGGCCATTTTGAAAAATTTCAAACTCGCATAGCTCCGCCTCTGGTGGCCGTGGAAAGCTGCCGTTTTCGGCATTGTGTCTCCCAAGAGCTCCTCTACCCCCTCCAACTGGTTTTCAGCGCTTTAGAGGTGTCGCGTGTCGGTTCCCCGTAGGTCCCCTGGGATTGTGCGGGACGTCGAGCCAACCTTCCCAGTGAAAGCCGCGTCTCCGGCCCTTGGTTGCAGAGTTATCAGCAATTCCCGCTGCACTATGACATATCGGCAACCATCTTGGAAATCTTTGATGAGCCATAACTCTGCTCTCGGGGGTCGCAGCGAGCTGGTTCTTTCACCATAGGGGCCGTTGGCGCGGCGGTCATCCGTTCCGGTGGGTCTCGAGGAGATCGGCCGCGTAGACCAACGTGTGCCTGGAGACGGCAGGAAGAGACTGGACTCTTCGAGCCCTAACGGTAGAGCCCAAACACGGTGATTTTCGGTCGGATAACTCCGGAGAAACTTAATATTAACACCTTGGCCGCCATATTGGATATTGGGTCAGAATTTTTTATAAAATTTTAATTGGCCATATCCCCGGTGCCCCTGAAGATAAGTCAGCCGTGTTTGGGTTCTCCTAAAAGGTCTCAGAGAGGGCTCTAAAACGAGCAGCATTAGACAGCTCTACCTAGAGTAAAATAGTAGAGACAAGAAAATTACTGACTGGCATAACGCCTTTTGCTTTTTGCCACCTAGATTAAGCTGCTCATAGTTCTAAGATAGTATTAAGACACGAGTCTGTGACTCTACACCTTTATTTTAACTGTGATAGCAAAACTCATTCTGTTTTGCCATTGAGGATTAAGTAGACGTAAATTATTATTAAAAAAAATTTATTGACTATATAGAGGCCTTATACACCTCTTCTTAATTTTAAATTTACATTTATCATTATATTATTATTATATCATTATTATTTTGACAATTGTTATTTACAATCTTTAACAAAACACAATTATTTTGATTAGTAAGTAGTTGACCCGCACAACAAAATGTTCAGTACCCCCCCTTGCCGAAAGGCAAAGAACGCAGAGAAATCTGCGACCTCGCCAATACAATTGACCCCCGACCTTTCGGGATCTGACATCATTGGCGCTGTGCGTAAGAGCGTCGGAGAGTGGGAGGCCAGATCGCCGCCAAAGTCGAAACCGACGGCGGATGGTGCAGCCTCTAAACAGCGACCGGCGATAACAACCGCCAAAACGGACAAGGAGCCAAGCTGTTCACCGCAGCAGCCTACTGTGTACGCGACCAGAATGATAGAGGCGCGAGCAATGCTTGCAAAAGCCAAGTTGCAACTAAATAGTTCGCGTAACACAAAAAATGAAATTAAAGTGGCAGTCTTAGCCGCAGTTGAGAGGCTGTACCAGCTGGTGAAGGAATCAGAGGCGACAAAGAAGATCGAGAAACTCGCAGCCGCCAAAGTAACTGAGGACTCGCTCCCTCAACCTACTCCTCCGAGAGTGGAGGGGGGCATCGAGCTTTTCAAAAGATTAGACGAGCACGCCGCTCTCCTTAAAGAGAACGGCGAGCAAATGAAACATTTAAGCGGGCTCCTGGTTGAGACTAAGAGCGAGAGGACGTACGCGAGTGTGGCGGCGAGCTGTTCTGGACGACAGGTCCCAGAGAGCTCGGCGCTACACTCGCTCATCATCGCCTCGAGGGACGAACAGGAGACAGGCGAGGACGTACTTAATAGGGTGAGAGAGGTAGTAAACGCCAAAGAGGGAGGGATGACAGTTGACTGGCTCCCAAAAATTAAAGATAGGCGAATCGTTCTAGGGTGCAGAATACGTGAGCAAAGAGCCGTGTTGAAGGAAAGAATTCAGAAGGCAGGCGCTCGCCTGCTCGCGGAGGACGCGAAAAACAAAGACCCATTATTGGTGCTCAGGGGAGTCTTGGCCATCAACTCCGATGAGGACGTGACCAAGGCTCTCCGGAACCAAAATGGGGACGTTTTTCGTGGTCTCGGCGAGGAGGATAGTCGCCTAAAAATTAAATTCCGCCGCAGAAACAGAAACCCGCACACTGTAGATGTCATAGTGGAGACGTCGCCGCAAGTTTGGCGCAGGGCAATGGACTTAGGGGCTCTCCATGTGGATCTCCAGCGCGTACGAGTGCAGGACCAATCTCCATTGGTCCAGTGCAGCCTGTGCCTGGGCTATGGTCGCGGACGGCGCTTCTGCAAAGAAGCGTCTGAGAAGTGCAGCCACTGTGGGGGGTCCCATGTCAAGGCGGTATGCCCAGACTGGATCGCTGGTTCGCTCCCCTCCTGCTGCAACTGCAGTCGTGCTAAACTGGACGATACAGCTCACAACGCGTTTAGCGAAGAGTGTCCGGTGCGTAGGAGGTGGGACGGACTAGTTCGAGCCTCTGTGGCGTACTGCTAAGGTTGTACCAGGTGTAAAAACAAGCTCAGAGACCCAGCAGACACACTCCGTCGTACAAGCGAATTTACAACGCAAGAAACTGGCGACGTACGAGCTCTTATTGGAGTCGAGCAGAAGAAAAGTGTCCTTTGCGCTGCTTCAGGAGCCATACATCGGGGGCACGGGGAGAATGAGACAGCACGCGGGTGTCCGAGTTTACCAGTCTGAGGAGCCGGGGGACGGAGCCAACAAGGCAGCGATAGCTGTCTTCGACAGCCGACTAACCATCACCCAATGCCCGGATCTCACCAATAGGAACATCGTAGTGGTGAGAATAAGGACTGGCACCTCGGATATTGTGGCTGTCTCGTACTACTTCGAACCAAACTCGCCGATTGGGCCGCACCTGGAGCAGTTCAAAAAGATAGCTGAGACTCTGGGCCCTCGTAGAATCGTCATTGGCGGCGACTCCAATGCAAAGAGCGCCTGGTGGAGTAGCCCGGTAACAGACAGCAGAGGGGAAGACTTTGTCGGTATGCTCCACGAAACGGGGCTGCAGGTCCTCAACGAGGGAGATACCCCAACCTTCGACACCGTGAGGGGCCTTAGGACCTTCACAAGCCACGTTGACGTAACGGCGTGTTCTGCGGATTTGCTGGGCCTCATCGTGAACTGGAGGGTGGAGGAGGACGCGATCTGCTCGGACCACAACGCGATTATGTTTGAAGTAAGGCTGGCGAAGCCAAAACAAGCGGAAATCAGAAGAACGACACGCGTCTTTAATAGCAGAAAAGCCAATTGGTCTCGGTTTCGTGAAAAACTGAACCAACTGGCCACTGAAAATAACATCTGTAAAGGCGAAATAGACGTAATTACCGAAGCCTCTCAAATAGACGTCGTGGTGGAAAAGTACAAAGCCGTAAAAGACGCGTGTAAGGAGAGTATACCAGCGAGGAAAGAAAGAACTGAAGTTAATATACCGTGGTGGTCTGAGGAGCTCGCCCTCATGAAGAAGAGGGTCAACACAATGAGGCGCAGGGTCCGGTGCGCGGCACCGTGTCGTAGGGCTAAGGTGGTTGATGAGTATCTGCAGACAAAAACCAACTACGAAACAGAAGCGAAAAAAGCACAAATAAAGTCATGGAAGTCCTTTTGTGCCAAACAAGACAGAGAAAGCATGTGGGAAGGGATCCACAGAGTCCTAAGACGGACCAAGATAAGGAAGGAGGACCAACCACTCCTATGGATGGGCAAGCGCCTGACGGAAGGCGACTCAGCCGCACTACTCGCCACCACGTTCTACCCAGAGGATGACCGGAAGGAGGACACCGAGGATCACAGAGAGATCCGGCAATTGGCGGAGGAAGTAAACGAGTGGAAGCAAAATGAAACTCTGGACCCGCCGTTTACAGAGGAAGAACTCAGGTCAGCGGTGTCCTCTTTCAATCCAAAAAAGGCGCCGGGAGAAGATGGGCTCACGGCGGATATATGCCTTCAGGCCATAGCCCAGGATCCGGGAGCTTACCTATCACTGGCAAATAAATGTTTATAAATAGGATACTTTCCCAAGGCTTGGAAGAAAGCGATGGTAGTAGTGCTACGCAAGCCAGGGAAGGGTACTTACGACCACCCTAAATCCTTTAGGCCGATAGGCCCGTTGCCAGTTATGGGAAAGATCCTGGAAAAGCTCATGGTGGAAAGAGCTAAATGGCATCTCCTGCCCAAAATGAGCCCAAAACAATACGGGTTTATGCCCCAAAGCGAGGACGCCCTTTATGCCCTAGTGAACCACATCCGTGACGGGCTTCGCTTAAAGAAACTGGTAACGGTGGTATCGCTGGACATAGAGGGCGCCTTCGACAGTACCTGGTGGCCGGCAATAAGAGTAAGGATGGCGGAGGAGAGCTGTTCGGTGAATATTCGCAGGATGCTGGATGGCTACCTGAGGCAGCGTGAGGTATGTGTGCATTACGCGGGACACGAACACCGTAGGGAAACGTCCAAGGGATGTGTTCAGGGGTCAATAGGGGGGCCCATCTTATGGAATTTGTTGCTGGACCCACTGCTGAGAGAGCTGGGGGAGCGCGGGGACTACAGCCAGGCATTTGCCGACGATGTAGTTCTCGTCTTCCTTGGCGACTCGGCAGTGGAAATCCAGACCAAGGCGAACGCCGCTCTCGCACATGTTTGGGAGTGGGGTGTCAAGAACAAACTTAAAATTGCGCCGCACAAAACCAAGGCCATGCTCATCACAAATCGGCTGAAATATGACACTCCACACCTGAACATGGGCGGGATCGACATCGAGATGTCTAGAAATATAAAAATACTGGGCCTCACTATCGACGATAAACTCACGTTTAACGCGCACATAACTGACGCTGTGAGAAAGTGCTTCGCCATTTATTGTTAGCTGGGGCCTCCACCCGGAGGTTATCCGGAGCATGTACAAGGCGGTTGTTGAACCCATAATGCTGTACACAGCAAGTGCATGGGCACCGGCGGTAAAAAAGAAGGGCGTGCAGAAGCGGCTGAATCATCTTCAAAGAGGCTTTGCCCAAAAGCTCTGCAGGGCATACAGGACCGTCTCCCTGAACGCGGCCCTAGTCCTGGCCGGAATACTCCCCCTCGACCTTAGGGTGCAGGAAGCTGCAGCCTTGTTCGAGGCGAGGAAGGGGATATCGCGGTCAGAACTGGGGGGCAGTGAGGTAGAGACGATGGAGCCCTACAGAAGCAAGCCGCATCCGGCCTTGCATATGAGCATGCAGTTCATTGACTTGGTGCACCCAGAGGACGTGTTGGCAAACGCCAACCAAGACGTAAAAATATACACAGATGGCAGTAGGATTGAGGGCAAAGTCGGAGCCGCACTATCCGTGTGGACTGGTGAGGCCGAAGACCGGGCCCTCAAACTCAATCTGCCATCCTACTGTACGGTGTACCAGGCGGAACTGCTTGCCATATGGAAGGCCACAGCGGAGATTGCGGCCCGCTCCAAAGCGACCTTCGGAGTCTTCAGTGACTCACGTGCGGCCCTTCAAACCGTTGTAAATAACAGGGCGACGCACCCGCTAGCGGTCAAGGCTCGTAGAAACCTGCATGAGGCGAGGATCCAGAACAAAACTGTGTCTTTGTTCTGGATAAAAGCACACGCAGGTCATACTGGGAACGAAAGGGCTGACCTGCTGGCGAGAGAGGCCGCTCTGAAATTAAAGACAGCGCCGCATTACGACAAGTGTCCGATTTCATTCGTGAAGCGACAGATCCGTCAGGAGTCGCTTTACGAATGGAACCGGAGGTATAGAGAAGGGGACACTGCCGCCGTGACGAAACTTTTCTTCCCGGACGCAGTGGAGGCTTACAGGCTGATCCGCAAGATCAGTCTCACAGCGACATTAACACAGGTATTAACGGGACACGGCGGGTTCTCTGAATATTTACACCGATTTAAATGTAAAGAGAACCCGTCGTGTCTCTGTGAGCCAGGAACCTCGGAGTCCGTTGTCCACTTATTGTTGCACTGCCCGATCCACGGAGTGGAACGGTACAATTTTGAACAAGAAATGGGTGACACCATAAGAGTGGACAACTTGTGCACCCTTATGGCAGACCCCATTACAAGAGATAAAATGATCGAATTTTGTACAATTGTTGCGGAGCAAGTCATGCGCAGAAATAGATAAAGTAGGGAGTAGAATCTTATTTCATAAAATATGACCTTCGGACTCCCTAATAGATCTTTCTGCGCATGGCTCGCTTCGAGGAAAGTCTACCTAAGTAGTATTTGTATAAAGTGTGCAATGTATTAAAATAACTCGATGTACATATGTATTAAATGTAATAAGAAATAATAATAAAGATCCCTAACCAAGATGACGAGTGATAAGACTGATAAGTGACGGATGTGCGGATGTAAGAAAGGCCTCTGACTATGTCAGGGGAACACGGGCTCAACACCCTGCGATGGTGGGTGCCTTAAAAAAAAAAAAAAAAAAATGGTTAGTGACTGCTGACTTGGAGATCGTGGATACAATCCCCACCCAAGAAAAATCTTTCTGTGATTTAGAAATATATAAATGCTTGTATCAATTGTCTGATTATCAAAGTAGGTTTAGGTGGCTGTGTGTTATTAGTATAAAGAAGTAGTAAACAAATATTCGACTTGCTTTGCGTTGTACGAATAACTCATTGGCAAACTCCTATGATAACGTTTTGTTGGAGATGCTTTTTTTTATAAAAGAACCTAGAAACATATTGCATACTTATTGCAGCCTCATATTTCGAATCAGAAATCTGATTGGGATTTGATTCTGATTTTGGATTACCAAGGCGTGGTACAGTTTATAGAGTCATAATGTCCCATATGTTGCATAATAAAATTGTTTATCAAATACAGCAGGAAAGTTTGCTTTGGCATCATTCGAAATAAAATCTTTACCTAAAGATGTAAACACTATATGAGGCATTAAAAGTTTAAACCATTTAAACAAATCGAAGCTTAATCGATATCGCTTTTAACCTATCACATTACATAAACGTTCCATACAATCAATATGCAAAATTGAATACATTACCAAAACTTCTAACTCCACAGATATCCCGGTTCTCCATAAACGCGCAATGGTGAATGTAAAAACTTTTATCTCAAACCGAATTGAACTCAGTAAATGCTTACGTATTCACATGTTTTGAACCTTTATCCTTCCCTAAGTATTTTCGTATGGAGGTCAACCGCTTGTCGGACTTCGTACCCAGCAAGTGTCAGTCGGCGTAGAGGTCAAAAGGTCGAAGCCTTTTCATCATCTATTGGAACCAGGGAATGGTTAAGACACTCGTGAGTCGTTCCAATTTTATTTTCCTTTCTATTCTTCCATTTTTTCCTTTCACTTAATCTGTTTTAGTGGCTTCTATCTATAGAGTGCTTCCAATATAGTCAACATAATCGCATTATAGGCCTTTAAAATTCGCAAACTTCATACATATTGCACCATTTAAATAATAAAATACGGATAGCTTCATAATTATTATAACTTGTTTACGCATTGAATCGCTCGCCTATTACGTAACAGTGCACCGGCGCCAGCCGGCGTTGCTAACCAGCTGATCTTTTGTTCTCAGCCGTAGGTCATTAGTCACCTGCATTATTTTCATTGTTATACAATATATTTTATTACCTTGAGTCGTTTGTTTACAACTTAATTTTGCTTATTTGCTAGTTTGTTTGTTTCTTTAAAAATGTCGGAAGAAAAATTGATTAAGAAACGTAGCTGTATGAAATCTAAGCTTACAATATTTGGTAATTACTTAAATGTACTTCATAGTTGTACTGAACTAAGTAGCTTGCAGCTGTTAGACCTAGAAACTCGCTTTAAAAAGTTTGAAGACTTATACCTACGCTGATTACGACAAATTACAGTGCGAAATCGAAATGTCATCGGACAACCCGGACGTCGAGAGTGAAGAACGGGAACAGTTTGAAAATCATTTCTACAAACTGGTGGCAGCGGCACGTAGCCTGCTCGGCGCTCGAACGCTCCAGCAGCGAGAGGGTTCCGTTACGAGTTTCGAGGATGCACAGGCAAGTAGTGCTTTCAAATCTAACTGCGTAAGATTGCCAAAGATTGAACTACCAGTTTTTCACGGTGACTATCAACACTGGCTTGAGTTTAGAGACACCTTTATTTCTTTAATACACTCAAGGACAGACATAGATAATATTAATAAATTGCATTATCTTCGTGCGTCTCTAAAGGGCAGTGCATCTCTTATAATAGATAATTTAGATGTCAAATCAGAGAACTATGCGTCCGCTTGGGATCTAATATGCAGTAGATACGACAACAAAAGATTACTTGTGAACAATCACGTTCAGGCTTTATTTAATGCTATTCAGATACAAAAGGAATCCTGTTCCGACATCCGTCATCTAATAGATGTTACAAATAAAAACCTGCGGGCATTAGCCACCTTAGACCAGCCCACACAGCATTGGGATACCCTTATTATACATATGATGGCGGAAAAGCTCGATAATGTGACTCACAGGGAGTGGGAAGAGCATCGGAACACTCTTATCGACCCTCCTACTTTAGATATATTCATCAAGTTTCTTAACAACAGGGCTGATTTACTGGAAACTTTACAGGAAAACAAAGGTAACAATACAGAAACTTATAAAACTAATTCTTATTTACAGACAACAAATCATAATAACAAAACATCAAACAGCAATAGTTAAACAAAAAATAAAAATCATAATAAATCTTACCACAAACAATTTCAATGTCCTATTTGTAAACAACCACATTTTTTATTTAACTGCGAAGCATTTAAATCACTTTCTATTGAATCCCGTATTGAAAAGGCGAAAGCAGCCAAGGTTTGCTTAAATTGTTTACGACCAGGTCACTTAGAGAGTAATTGCAGGCTTGTGTCATGTAAATATTGTAAAAAATGACATAATACCCTTCTGCACTTACATGAAACAACATCCAGTGGCAGTACATCCGAGCCTATTATACCAGTTAATAACTTTACTAGTTCGACTGATGTAAAACGGTTTACTACCCCTGCACACGTTTTACTTTCCACAGCTGTGGTGAGAGTGGTCGACAACAAGGGCGACACGTTCCCTGCTCGACTGCTGCTGGACAACGTCAGCACAGCTAGCTTCATCACACAGTCACTATGCGGTAAGCTGGGTTTGCCGCGACGAAATATTAGCGCCACGGTGACAGGAGTCAATAATAAGGCTTCTCTTAGTATACAGTCTTGCAGTCTTACCATTATGTCAAATTATGACGACTATACAATTACTGTGGACTGTCATATTTTACCCAATATTACACAGGTATTACCTTCTTCTTATATAAACATCGATCATATTCCTCTTCCAATGGGAATAACTTTGGCTGACCCTTCATTTAATATACCGTCAGCCATAGACATTTTAGTAGGGGCCGACATATTTTGGTCCGTCTTATGTAATAACTTTATAGATTTAGGTAAAAACTTACCTAAATTATATGAGACAAAACTAGGTTGGCTAGTGTCAGGGTATGTTGCCCGTCCTAAGACACAATCTTCTTTGCCTGTTTGTCACTTTGTGAATGGGGAATCTGATCCAGATCTAACCCGGTTCTGGGAACTCGATAGTGTAGCAGCCAAGCACTCCCTGTCTACTGAAGAGCGTTTATGTGAACAACACTTCTTAGAGAATACCACTCGTAAGGAAGACGGACGCTTTGTCGTAACCATGCCGCTGAAGGAAGACCCTTCAGTCTTAGGTGACTCCTTTCAAAAGGCAAAGTGTCGTTTTTTATCTTTGGAGCGAAAATTCCTTAGGGATCCTGATTTTAAAAGTAGGTATATCGCCTTTATGGAGGAATATGAACGCTTAGGTCATATGACTTTAACTGGGGAGTCTTCGCCCAGCTGCCTTCAGCACTATAATTATTTTTTACCTCATCATGGCATTACCCGTGAATATAGTACTTCCAAACATCGTACTGTCTTTGATGCGTCAGCCACTACAAGCACAGGCTTGTCACTTAATGACATCCAAATGGTTGATCCAACAGTACAGGAAGATCTTCACTCTATATTGTTACGCTTTCGTCAGCATAAATATGCCTTCACGGGTGATATAGAAAAAATGTATAGAGCGATAGAATTGAACCCATTACAACGCTCTCTTCAACAAATTATTTTTCGTAACAATTTAACAGAGCCTTTAAAAATTTATACTTTAAATACACTTACTTATGGGACTTCGTCAGCCCCATATTTAGCCACAAAATGTTTGGTGAGTTTGGCATCCCAAGTTAGGGACCCGGACGTAAAGCAGGCTATTGAGAAAGATTTCTATGTCGACGATTGGCTTCATACCTCTCCGACCATAGAGCAAACCATACATATTTGCAAAGGCGTTATTTCTACATTAAACTCAGCTAAACTTCATTTGAGAAAATTTAAATCAAATAGTCAATTTATTTTAGATGCAGTTTCTTCTTCCTCTTCTCACGACCCAGGTAAAGTTTTACATCTTTCAGACATAAGTAAGGATGTCTCTTCTAAAACTCTTGGTTTGAACTGGAATTGTGATGAAGATGTCTTATCATTTTCTGTTAATATGAAAAATTGTAAAAAAAATCACAAAGCGCCACATATTGTCGGTCATAAGTCAGATTTTTGACCCATTAGGGCTTGTAAGTCCATGTGTGGTAGAAGCTAAACTCATCATGCAACAGTTGTGGATCGATAAATATGCATGGGACGATGTGGTATCACAAGAATTAATAAATCAGTGGTTGTCATTTACAAAGACTTTACCTTATATCAATACTTTGCAAATTCCTCGCTGGGTCCTTAATAATAACTGTCATAGTTATGAAATTCATGTATTTTCAGATGCATCTCAGCGAGCATATGGTGCTTGTTTATATATTCGCTCTGTCAGTGGATCAGGGAACATAACTGTACATCTGTTAACGTCTAGGAGCAAGGTAGCGCCGATAAAGCCTCCAACGATTCCGCGCTTAGAACTTTGTGGAGCGTTGTTGGCTGCAAGATTGTATGCTAAGGTAATAGCAGCTTTAACTATTACTATAGATAAGAGTTATTTTTGGTGTGACTCTACAATTGTACTAGGGTGGTTAAATACATCTTTACAACAGCTTGAGACTTTTGTGCGTAACCGCGTTCATGAAATTCAGGACACTACTGAAGGTCACACGTGGCGCTATGTGGAGTCGAAGTCTAATCCGGCCGATCTGCTTTCGCGAGGCCTGAAGGCTGATTCTATCAGCTCTTCTTCCTTGTGGTGGTCAGGTCCCACTTTCTTATTGAAAGGGGAACAAAACTGGCCCAAAATCCCTAACAGTAAATGTGACCTTACAGATTTGGTATCTTGTCCTACCATTATACAAAAGAGTATGGATGTAGACCCAATACTTAAACTAGTTAAAAATATATTAAATTTTATTCATTTACAACGATCAATAGCATATTTACAGAGATTCATACATAACTGCCGTAATAAGACTAAGAAATTAAAGGGTCATCTAACAGTTGATGAGCTTCAAAGTTCATTACATTTAATAATTCGTAAGGGCCAATCTGAAATGTTTCCAGAAGAATACTCTCTTCTCAAAACAGGGAAGAGTCTTCCAAAAAAGAATCGTCTTATTTCGTTATCGCCCTTTATAGACGCAAATAACATTATTCGTGTTGGTGGCAGAATTAGTAACTCTCCCTATAGTTACAATACGAAGCATCCAATTTTATTATGTGGAAAACACCATTTTACACAAATACTTTTTACACACTTTCACTTAAAATATTTACATGCTGGCCCACAGCTTCTTTTAGCCAACGTTAGGCAAACGTATTGGCCTTTAGGCGGTAAGAACTTATCCAGACTTATCGTTCACAAATGTGTTCGATGTTGCAGGTTCAAGGCGGACACTGTTCAACCCATAATGGGACAGTTGCCGTCGTCTCGTACAACATTAGAGTTTCCATTTTTACATTCCTCTGTTGATTACGCAGGCCCAGTGTTGATAGCCGACCGGAAAGGCCGCGGTTGTCGTCTAATAAAATCATTTTTGGCAATCTTCGTATGTATTTCTACCAAAGCCTGTCACATCGAGCTCGTAACTGCACTCTCGGCTGATGCTTACATTAAATTATTAAAGCGTTTCATATCACGTCGCGGGAAGCCCCAATCTATAACGTCAGATAACGGCACTTTGTCGGTTCTTATAATGAGCTGTCTAGGTTCTTAGTTCAGTCCAACCTTCAAAGTCATATGGCCCAAGAAGGAATTAATTTTAAATTTATACCCGCTTATAGTCCTCATTTTAACGGTCTAGCAGAGGCAGCCGTTAAGTCTTTTAAATTCCACTTGAGAAGGTTATTACAATTGACAAACTTAACCTACGAGGAAATGGTTACATGCCTCACTCAGGTAGAAGCCATATTAAACTCCCGTCCTTTGACTCCTCTTTCTACTGATCCCAATGATTTCTCCGCTCTTACTCCTGCTCATTTTTTAATTGGACGGCCACTCTTGTCTATACCAGAACCTCAAATCCAGGACAGAAACATCAGCCAGCTCGATCGCTTCAAGAGAGTTGAATTAATAAAACAACACTTCTGGAATAGATTCTCCTTGGAATATGTGGCTCAGTTACAACAGCGCACACGGTGGCAGAAGAATAATTCAGAACTTAGGCTTGGCTCTCTAGTCCTCGTCAAGGAGAAAGCTCTTCCACCTCTGTTATGGTCTCTAGGACGAGTCACCAAGCTATACACTGGCAGCGATGGCGTTAGCAGAGTTGCTGAGCTAAGGACAAAGGGGGGAACCATTCGTAGGGCCTTTAACAACATCTGCCCACTTCCAGATCTTTGAAGTCCGCATTCCAGACTTCAACCCGGTGGTGTTGGGTTCGATTCCCAACATACTCCATGTTAGGAATCGAACCCAACACCACCGCGCGAGTACATCAGCGGCGCGCGGCACCGATACACCGTACCAGTCGACGTCATCCGAACCGGTCGCCGGCGCGCCTCGGGCGCGGTGGGGCGGCCGGCCGCCGCTTATTACTAGACCTGCACTCGCGAACACCACCGGCAACGGACGATCCTCTTATATATACACCGTGTTTTTCGGGAGACCGATTGTGATGTGAAGGCGAGAATAAACCAGCAGAAATACAGTCCACTTTTCATTTAACGTCCCTTAGGACCCCTTTTTTTTTTTTTTTTTTTTTTTTTATCGCGGGAAAAATGCTTATGCATACCCCATTTGTTCGGGGGACAAATAAAGGTTATGTGGGACTGCACCCACTAAACAACCCGCGGTGAGCCTTGCACGTCGCCTTGACGGGAGGTCCCGGAACATGTTACGACTTCGGCAACCTCCCAGCGAGACACCCGCACTAGAACGGGCTACCTCTCTTGGGCGATGTCCCGGCTCATCCTAGGACATCAACCCCATTGCGGAATCCTGCAGACGATGGATACCCCCGATCCTTCGCCCGCAGTACCACTTAAGGCGGCATAAGGCGCATTTCAGCGCGCTGACGCCGCCTGGTTCGCCGGCGGCGGATCGAGTCAGGCAAGGCATTTTCCTCCCTGGCTCGCTCCGCCGCTTCCTTCTGCGAGATTACTTCCTCGCAGAAGGTTGCGACCGCCGCCCAATGCCTGTCACTGATAACCATAGCCTGAACTACAGCCGGTAGTGACAGATCAACACCAATGACTGCTACAAGATCCCGTCGGCACACATCCCAAGCTGGGCAGTGCTCGAGGGTATGCTGCGCAGTATCCTCACTGCAGTCGCAGTGGTGGCAGACGGAACTCGGCTCTCTCCTAGCGACCGTGTGCAAGTATTTGCCAAAGCACCCATGATCTGACAAAACCTGCACCAGTCGGAAAGTGAGGGTCCCGTGCTGCCGCCCCGCCCAACAGTCTAAGACTGGCCGGAGCGCTTCCACGGTCCTAATACCGGCTCGCGGGGTCTCCAACCGATCACGCCATTTGACCATAGTGACGTGGTGGGCATTTTCACGCCACCTACGTAGTTCCTCCAGCGATGGAACTAAACCAGTTTCCTTTACCACCGCTGCACGCCAATACATTTCGGCAAGTACTTCCGCCTCCAAGTCCCATGGTGGTGTGCCGGCTAGAACACATGCCGCTTCTGTTGACACAGTGCGGTAGCCCCGTATGACCCTAACTGCCATAACCCTTTGGGGTTTCCAAAGCATAGCCCTTGTTTGGGCGGTTAGGCACTCTGCCCACACTGGTGCACCATATAGTGCCATCGAGCGGATAACACTCGTGTAGAGTCGCCGGCACATGATCGAAGGTCCACCTAAGTTCGGCAGAAGCCGTCCGAGGGCAGACGCTGTGCTTACAAGCCTTGGGGAAAGTTGGCGAAAGTGTTCGCTGAACTGCCATTTTCCGTCCAACATAAGCCCAAGATATTTTATGCTGGACTTGATCGGCACGAGAACCGAGCTGATCGTTATCGAAGCACCAGTGGGTGGCTTACGGCGAGGTCCGTGGAAGAAAAGAGCCTCAGTTTTATTCAGAGACACTGTAAGTCCCAGTGCCTCGATACGCCCCACCACTTCTGAGACTCCTATGTTGGCCAGATGAATCGCTTCATTGAAGCTAGCTCCCTGGGCTGTAACAAGAGTATCATCTGCATAACAAATGATACCCAGCCCGCGACAGTGCACCCCACGAAGGACCCAGTCGTATCCAGTCCCTTAGGACCCTAACATATGTCGAATATACTTTTAGTGTATGACTGTTCGCTTTAGTGTGAAATCGACTCTGTCAAAATAAGAAAATAAATCAACCTGGATAACGTTGGATAACATCTTGGTTTGGGAATTTATTTTATTTCTTGGGGGCAGCTTTTTAATTGCCAGAGGCGCTTAGTAACCAAAGCGTGGTAGATTTAACAATAAAAACATAGGTTTATCACAGACTTGAATGCCTATTCTATTGATATTTATGTTTTATCGCCGTCTAGTATATTTTTATTGTAACCATTAATAAAGGATGAACACTGAACGAAGTAGCTTTGTAATTGTATCTTCACTATCGGAAACAAGTTCTTAGCTTCAGTAACGTCAGTCATACACGTTATGGTATAAATAAACTGGTTGTGCCAGTTCCCTCAACAGTTCCCCTTGACATATTCTTGGGCCCGAGAACGTAAGTAGTTTACGCTTAGAATTCAGTCCATGTGAACGATAGGTACCTATTTTGTCAAATTATGTCATCTCTCAATATAATACTTATGTAGCAGCAGAAAACGTAGCCCTACGTACTCGAATAAAAAGTTAAATAGATTTTACTTATTCAAAATTCAAAGCGATTCACTCTTAAGATTGCAAACTTAAAGAAACAAAAGAAATCTTGAAAATAGCTCAGAACTGCTAAGAAGTATGATAAGTTCATTTCTCTAGTAATCATCGCATTAAGTCGCACTGTGGCTACTTCCAAGACAAAATCTTCATAAACCCACGGCACTCGTTAAATAGCTTGCAAAAACTCCGTCTTATTTCTATCTAGCTCTACAAAGGCAAATAGTATTTAAATGGAAGAGAACCACAAACGCATTATGCTATAAATTAAACCCTTGCGTCTTGTGAGAAAAAGATAGAAAATTAAATTTAAAGACAAACTTTCTGCAGATTTATTGTTCCAGTTTTGGTTACTTGCATTTTTGGAATGACTATTTTAAATTGCATTGAAATGGATGCGCCCTTATAATGCCATATAAATTTATCACTGGTGGCGAGCGTAGTAAATTAATGTCTGTTTTCGTATAAACAATAGCATAGTTTTTGAATATACAGCAAGTGATTGATAAAATAAGATTGCATTGTGAAACATTATTACTGAAATTTACATCGTAACCGACTTTTCTACCACCGTGGGTAGGAAAGTGCTTTCTATAGCAATCAAATAAATACCAGTATGCTGGATGACAAGAAAAATGACAGTATGAGAAGTATGAAAAAGGTAGACACTATACGACTTGAAGAAAGCTCTCATAATAGATCACTAAATCTAAGTACAAGTTCTTGGCAGAATTTATTCATATTTCCATCACAAAATAATACAAAGTCACTCTCTATATTCAGACTAAAACCTATTTCTACAAAAACGCCAACAAAAGTAATTCAGCGACACATATAACCCGACGTATTGAAGTAAAAACCGCAACACCTAGCGAAAGTACTACGTAATGACTTTTAACAGCCCATCTAAACTAACCACAAGCAACTACAGGTAAAATATTACTTAGGTTCTGTACCTTATTCGCTACCTAATTATCGCGAACATATTGCCATTAGGGGTGCGTATATTTTACAAAACCGCCCCATCCCCCCCCCCCGGGTTGGGGAACCTCGGGCCAGCTTTATAATGGGTTGGGGCGGTCGAGGTTCGTTATAGTACAAATTGGCTTGTCTCCAGTTTTCTCTGTTTGTCTGTATTTTTGCTGAAATAACAGCGACGTCTTGCCGTCTCCAGATTGTAATATATCAAACAACTTATTATTGTTCAAATTAGACGATTTGTGTTTTTTTTGTTAAGGGTCGACTTTCACTTAGGCAGTCAATGTATCGAGCAATGCCTTAGTTAAACGATGAAAATCATACAGAATAATTAAGCGGGTCTTCATCGCGTAGACTTTACTTATTTAAGGTATAAATATCCATTTGTTTCCGACGTTTCGCTCATTTTGCACTCTCGCGGAGAGACTGTCAGCCTCTCCACAACCGACAGCTAATCCGCGGGAGAGAAGTATAGTATAGTAAGAAGTATATATATATATATTTACTCTCTCTTAATAAGTAAAGTTTACGCGATTAAGATCCGCAAAATTATTTTGTATGATGTTTACAAATCGCGAAAGTTTAAAATCGATTATTAACGATGAAAATGTAAGGATGTGTTTTGTAATAAAACTATAGTGTATGTTAAGATATACGTACGTCGTATATATAATATGTATATCAGTTATCTTATTGCCATATTAGTTTCAAACTCAATATACATTGTCAAGCTATGAAGCTGACGCTTATAATTTATTTATTTTTTCTTTCTTTCTTATTTTTTTATCGTACCTGTACCACTGTAACATTTTTATAAACATAATACTAAATTTTTTGTTGTCGCATGTTGAACCCGAAAAAGTTACCTACTCCTATTATATGGACTTATAAAGTTAAGCGGAAAGAGGAAATGTCCTGATTTTTTTGTTATTTCATATCAATAACTTTGGTAATCTTCTTACCTTTATTTAGTTGAAAAGCTTTCCATGCGTAAGCAAAAGCGTCTTAAATTAGAATCAATGATTCAAACATAAAAGCAAGGATGCGACATAATCTCTGAGTAATCAAGCCTCTTACAAATAGAGATAAAAATATATTATCGAATAATCTAAACTTTTTACTTTAAATTTACAGAAATTGTACGTCTATATGGTAATTTTATAAAAAGGTTACATGAAGAACTGACAGACCTTAGACTTAAAATATATCCGGTAGATTTGCTACCAAAATTTCTTTGCAACAGAATTTACTATATCTTAGGCTCGACATCTCAAATATATGACGTAATATTGAATTACAAAGATCAGAGTCAGTGTATTCTATTCCTCCTAAAAAGAATCCCAGGTATTTTCTCGGATATTTTTCTACGTGACTAGAGTAAATAACATAGTCGATCTGCCGCAACTTGGAATATGTTGTACTTTAGATTTTCTTATGGGTTAATGTAGTAAACTTTTCGTCAAAGTAAAGAAGGACTCCGGCTTAGCAAATATTTGGAAACTTTAAGAGTATTGACAGTTTTATTATCAATGTTTGCTACATATTATGATGTCGGAGATATCGTCGACTTTGTAGTGTTACAACGACATTGAATGTGTAGATAGCATAGTGGTTCCAGCAGCCATCGCTGTTTCGCGCCTTGTCACGTGAAATGTGATTCAAGGGACAGATTGTTCATTCAAGTCTCGGTGTTCTTTGTGTCCGTTGATATAATGCTTATACATACATACATACATATGCTCACGCCTTTTTCCCGTCGGCAACAGATCGTCACTTGCTTCTATCCTTGCAAACCTCACGCGCTTCCTCTACATTCATACATGCTCTTTTCATACATGCTCGCCGGTTGCGAGTGCTTTGAACTTTTCCGTTTATCAAAATCCCCAATTTGGTCGACGAATGCTGTATGTAATGCTTATACATTTCCTCACATTATAGAATTTATTCCTAGTACGGGACTCATCATAAAAGTTGTTAGACGTAATGTTGATAAAATATAAAGTATGTCTGGTAGTCTTTCAGGTAACAAATAAGTGTTTTACAAAGATGTTTCAAATAAATAAATTTCCTTGACAATATTCCGTTTATTGTATAGAAATATATAAAATTGAACAATAAAGCAGTTATTGGTGATACTCTGGTTTTCAACAAAAATCGGTATCTGGATCTAGATATGGATATTTAATAAATTTGGCCTCAGTGTCAAAATCAAAGTTGTGAAAAGATTTTAAGCCTTCGCGATTTATATAATACAATACATCATACAAATTAATTATATGGGTGTTAATCGCTTTAACTAATTCGTTTAAGGTATAAATACCTCTGTTTTTGCCGTCGTTTTTCTCGTTAAGGCGCTGTCCTAAGCGACTGTTTTGGTAAATGAGGGGGTGAAGCAGGGGAGGTGAAGGGAGCTTAGCTCCGACTACTGCGGGGCGCCCCCCTTCATTCTCGTCGCGTGCGGCCGTATTCTGGCGACATCCGTATTCCAATATTTCAAAATCGCAAGCAAAACGTTTTAGCATATTGAATTGAGATACTGATATTAAAATTTATATTACATACATCAATCTGTTTGTATATATAGGCATAGCGCAATTTTGTTCTCAGTGCAGCCATGAGCAAAACTGGTTTACATTAGACGTTATAGGTATTAAATGTTGACGAAAGTAGGTAAATACCTACGTGCCGTAAGATGATAAAAATAATTAAGTCAGTTTCATGTATGGAGAGGCCATTATTATGTTTGTTTTGTTTTTGTATAAAAATAGTGAAGCAGTTCATAGAATACCTACATCTAATTCCATTCCTGCCAGTTTTCAAATCTGTTTTGCAATACATTGGCTGTGACATACGGGCGGACAGACAGACAGACATTGCGAATCTATAAGGGTTCCGTTTTTACAATGTTTGGCTACGGTACCCTAAAAAACACAATACTGCTCTACTAAGCGCAAAAGCCGTATCTCAACTAAAGCGAGTTACGAGATAATTGAAGTTTAGTAAAAGTTAATTTCTTTTATTTATTTATGGATGTTTATTGTTATTATAGGTATAATTATTTTGGCAAAGGTTTTGAAATACGTCGCCGTTTTTAGGGGTTGTGAGTGATTGGAGAGGGAGCAGGGGAGGTCTTGAAACCCCCCTCACCATTTTCACTTGCCGGAAATACCTAGTTTCCTCTGAAAAAAAAATCTCCAAACATCGGTGTGTATGGCACTGCCAACTTCCACATTCATCACACTAGTTTAATAAACTAAGGTTGTCGGAGCCCTGCGAAGGGCTCCTATTTTCGGATTAAGGGTCAAAAGAGAACCTAACATAACCTATTTATTTACTTATTACAGTCGCACCTAACCCAAGGCACTCGAAAGCAATGACGCACAAATTTGACATTAGCTGTCAATATGATCATTCCAAGATGGCAGTTTTGCGTTTCGTTTCACGTATTTCACATAAAACCTAAAAATTACATTTGTAAAACTGTACTAAAGTATAAAAACTATGTTCCGTTTTGCATAATTGCCGAAGTATTTATGAAATTTTGGAAATTGTTTAAAAATATTTAGACGCAACTCCGGCAGCCAAAATTACTTTTAGGGGATTAAAACAAACTACCTTAAGCCCCCTACACTACCAATACCCTCAAATTCAGGCGACTCGTTTCGAAACCCAACCCATTATTATTTTTCAAAATAGATGAAACGTCAAAAATATATGTGGATATACCTTATTCATGAGATACTGCTATGTCGCTTAGAAAATTATAGAATTAGAATTTTAGTTACTGCTTTTTCGTTAGCTCTCGTCATACATGTTTGTATGGAAAAATATAAAAAATTTCTTTCGCTTCAAATATGTGTTGTTTCAAAGAAAATAAATATTAAAAGATATTTATTTATATTCATTTATAATTTATTGACGAAATACAGAGTTTACAGCTCATCAAAAGTTAGCTGTCTGCTACAACCCGGCAGGTTTTCTTTATTCTCATCGAATGTTAAAGGCAGTGTGTGAGGTGATAAGACTTATTATTTGCTGTTGTTCACGAGGCACAGTTTCATTTACTTTCCTTTTACGGCTTGGTATTGTAGAAATTTCAAGCACTGATGAAACATTTTCCTCTCCGTGATCTCGCAATGCCATCCCTTGAGCTTGACGAGAATCAACAATTTCAGGCAACTGCCAATTCATATAAAACGCCACAAGTTTCTCCCAGAAAACATCATCTCTTTCTATAATTTCTATTTTTAGTGGTATACTTTCGCCACTCCACACAGCAAATAAACACTTTTGTTTGCGTGTAACGTGGCGTTGCCCCTGAATTTGGTAATAACAATTACAATATTTGTTTTGACTAGTCAGTTCACTTTTTTATCATGTTTCCATATTTGTATTTTATTTGCTCTTATACTATTCTCCAGGCCATTCTTATAGGCAACTTTAGAACATTAAATTTCCACAATCGTGTTTGGACCTATTAATCCATCTGGCGTGGCACCAATAATCGAATAATCCACAAGGCTCGATTGTTACATTTTCTTGCTTCGCCAGTTGTTGCAAAGCCAGTTGTTCATTTTAGATTCCATGCGCAACTGATTTTACATTGCAAATATTTTATTTGTACAAAATATTTTTACTAAGTTCTTTTTACCACTTTATAAAAATTTCAATCTGTCAACATATTCTTACGCAATTTGAACCAGCCACTGCTATCCCTCTTGTAATTTTTGCTTATCACTACGGAATTCGAGTCAAATTTGTTAAAAAAATTGTTTGGCATTTCTTGGCTTGCTCTTGAACAGATCGTGTTAGGAATGACTGAAGTCAAATGTGTGTAAGACGTTGCAGAACTGTTATCTTTAACTTCACTGTAATTACAATAATGATAATTAGTTACGTACTTTATTATTAAAAAAATACTATATCTTGTGTTATAGCAAACAGAGAAGTCACCTTCTTACTTATAAATTATTGATTTTAGAAACTAAAAAGATATTAGATCTACTGAGACATACCTAATAGTTTATGAATAATCAAAGTTTTACCCGATGTACTTAAAAAGGTTTATGTTCAAAACACAATAATACAACATTCGTTACCGCTTGTATGCGGATTGCGGAGCGCCATATTAGCGCTGTCATCATTATTGTTCGCCGTGGCAGCATCTTAGCGCTCCAGGCGCTCTGTCAAGCTAATGAATTTGAAATATAGGTACATAAAATGATTCGATTTTATGTTATTACTCTTTCAAAAATTGAAAACTTTGGCAGCTATGTATTGTGAGAATAATTTATATAATTATATTATGCATAATCGATAATATATAAGTAACATAGTTAGTCATAAAAGACTCTTATGAAAATAATTTGTGTAAAAATGTTACATATTTCATAATCACTTGGCCATGGATGAATTTCTATTTTATTACGACGCTTTCTTGTACAAATCCTTCGTAGAACTTCATTTCCCTAATTGTCCATATTTTATTCTTCTAATTATATATATTTATAAGCACAGAAACAATAACACATTAAACGCAACAAGAGTATAAACTTAGGTCCTAATTATATTATGTGCCCATAGTTACATGAAAAGCCTATTTGATTCAAAGTATTCAGTCTATAACATAAAACATGAAATTACGAACTCAAATCGGCGTATTATAATAACAAACAGGTTTACGTAAAATTTCGTGCCGCGGAGACGCAAGCGACATGACCTATCTCTCACAGGGCTCATAGCCGAATGATGAGGTCTGGGCGGGGCGTAAACTAGCAACTGACACTCAGTACACCGCTTATGCTAATAAGGTTTAAATTGCTGAAGCGTTTGATATTGATGGGATCTACCGAGCGTCAAAATCATAGACGTTTGGCAGATTTTATTTTATTTTACAAAATATTCACGTATAATATGAAAATAAATAGGGTAATTCTTTATTTCATTAGATTTCCTACAATATTATCAAAAAAAACATGACAGCTTACGATCAAAATATTGCAAACAGTGAGACGAAAGATTATTTTCTGCCTCGATTTTGTGATTTTTTTACCGTGATTCTATTTTACGTACATGAAAAATTCTTTCAAAAGTCTTTTGTTCAGACTTTTGACTTTAAGCTCTAATTTTTGCTAGTTTGTAATATGTACCGTTATGGCTAGATGCGCGACGAAAAATTAGGTGTTTCACGGCTTCTGAGGTATAACAGCGCCTTAAAAGAGATTAAAACGGCACGGCCGCGGCACTCTAAAACACTTTTTGCAGCCAGCAAAGCAGACACCTCTGATTATTAACAGGGATAAAAGTATTTTTGCCGAATGCTAACTATATTTACACTTCGGTAATAATGCCGAGCAAATGTAAATATTTAAATGCTCAAATAACATTTTTAGTGAACATAATTTGCGATTAAGGGGATTCCCCGGGGGCACAGGTAATTATGAAAGCACCTGTGACGTTATTATTAGTTCAAATAAAATGTTTTATTTTCAGTACACTTGTACTAACGAATTCAAGAACAGATTTTGTGTAAATCTTTCTTAAAATGGGCTGTTAGGTGCGCCTGGTTGGAAAATAATTATCATCAATGTCGGCTCAAAAAGTAAGGAAAGTTGTTCTAGCAATTAGGATTTCGACATAAAAATATCATTATACTTAGTTTTAGTAGTAGTCATGCCAAATGAAGTCGAACGGCACATCGTGATACTATCAGCGAAGATGTTCATCATATGGTGAGAGTGAGTTTGTTACTTTGTCCAAGACAAGAATAGAGAGAGAGCATAAAGCCTTGTATTCATTAGGCAACATTTGTTGATAAACACTGCTTATAAACAGTTTATAAGCAGTGTTTTATCATCTCTGGATACAGTTTATAAACAGTTCATAAACAAATGTGATGAAACATTGTTTCTGAAACATGTTCCCGTGTTCCCCAATCAAACGGAGAACAAGCCGAAACATTTTGTTTATAAGCAAAAGTCAACAGGTGTGGACGTGTGTTGCGCGAGTTTATTAACATGGCAGTAGTGTGGTCCAACAACCAAGTTTCGATGCTCATAGAGTTTTATCAACAGCATCATGTACTTTGAGACTCTTCAAATAGAGATTATAAAAATAAATAAAAAAAAAATGATGCTTGGGCCGATATTGCTGCAGAATTAAATATGTAGTAATTAAATATGTAAGAAGTGGAAACGAAGATGCATACTCTACGCTCACAATTTTCCCGTGAAAAGAAAAAGCTTAGGTAATTAAAAAGACTTGTACTTGTATACCAAGTCAAAAAGACTTGAACTTGTGTATCATCAAATTCACGAGGGTCATGAAGTACGTAATTTTTTATTAAGAGATAATTCCGAATCCACCACCTTTTCTTATTTTTGTTTAGTAGCACACTTATGAATTATTATGTAAGCACAAGCAGCACTGAGCATCACTACCTCCTCGGGCGACATCCTAACAACAACTGATAAGTGCGGACGGCCATGTTTCAGAAACAGTGTTTACGGTAAACTTGATGATAAACACGTCATAAACAGTTTATCAACAAATGTTGCCTAATGAATACAAGCTTTAGTGTCCGACCAGCTGCCGTGCCCAGCCTACCCGCTATAGAACTCTTTGTCTTCAATATAGCGAGACAAACGCTTCTGAGAATTGAGATTGATGACAGATGGAATTTCCTCCTAGTCAACATTTTTCTGACGTAACTTTGGTAGCACAAAATTTGAAATATCCGGCTAGTTAGACCATTAAAACGCCTCATCAGCATTTCCACCAAAACGCACCAAGGCATCTCTAAACTAGCAAGCCCAATCCAAATACGATACTACCACCACACAGCTTAACCTTAGTGAATACCCTTAACGAGTAAATTCACCTAACTTCACAACATCCTTAAATAATATTGTTTTTGTCGTGTATAATTCTCTTAATTCATTATCTGAGAAATATTCGTGTAATATAAACGAATGTTAGCAAAATGTTTGTTTTGCCCTACCGAAGGATTTCAGGTTAAAAATACGTAAGAGGATGTTCCTATTAATATATGTTACGGTACCCAAATAATTTGAATTCGTAGGACAGTCTTTATAATGTGTTTTTAATAGGATATTGACGTCTTGAATATTTTTTATAAAACATACGGGTAACTTTGACGGAATTGTCATTTTTCTTTTAAATAAACTTATCGCAATTGAAGTGTGCTATTTTTCTAATTAACAAATAAACCTGCCTGTCCAGAAAGGTTAAAAGTGCTTCTGTAAATGTATTTTAAGACGTCACCCACTAACTAAAGAATCAGTAATTTTAAAAATAAGCAACCATTTGAGTATTTTTTTAATGGTACAAAGTAATATTCACTATGAACGTACCTTACAAATAAACAGGTAATTTGTAAATCAAACAAAGTGTTGTGTCGTGTGGGGATCAAACCCACAACACCCGGTGCAGTGTCAAGCGGCGAGGCGGCCGCTTAAACCACTACACCAACCGTGCAATCGCTATATATAAACGCAAAGTTTTGTGAGGGCAGATGTTTGTACCCATAGTATAAGCTATGCTTAGTTTGGGACTAGATAGTGTTGTGTGAATGTGGTAGAATATAGAAAATTGTTTTGATAAATAAATGTTCGATATTTTCGCTTAACGCGAATTGATTTTGATCACAGTGTTTAGTTATATATACATACTAGAGGACGCCCGCAGCTACGCTCGCTCATTTTTTTTAATTTAACTGTCTCAGCCCGATCCCGGGGTAATTTCAGGAAATCCCTTCTTAGTGCACCCCTACGATCCCCAAGGAACATACATGCCAAATTTTAGCATCCTGCGCCTTCTAGTTTTGGCTAAAGCTTGTCTGTCATTCAGTGAGTAACGCAAGGATTTTATATATACAGACAGATAACTAAGCTAAGCTAAGCTCATATGTACATCATGGTAACACATAGACTACCTTTTGTCGCGATAGATGACATCCTCATAGGCGGAGCCGCGGGCAGCATTTAGCATATGACTATTAAAACGGATCACAGAGACAGTTTAAGTATTTACAGTGCTAGATTAGAAAGCTTGCGCTCTTGCTCTAGAGATTTTATGTTCTGGGGTTCTTAATTAGTGAGTACTGCCAGGCTGTATTTACGGACAAGACAGCAATGTGAGTAATCTTCAGTTAAAAAGGAATTTAGCTTTCAATAGGTCTCACTTTGACTTGAAAAAAAAATTCTTAAAAAAATTGTGATATCACTATTCAATTGTGATACACCCTTTAGAAAAATATTGCTGATAAAATTATACGCCGTGCTGCATTTTTACGCACTAGGTGACGTCACACGTAACTTTAATGGGCTATATCTTTGTTATTTTTTATTAAATCGTAAAAAGAAAAATACGTGTACAATATTTTTTTATAATCTAAAATACGGACTAAATAAAATGTAATTATTTTGACCCTGGAAACTACCCTATTATGCAAATAAAGACGGATCTCATGTATCAATCCCATGACCTTAAACACCAAAACGATATTTTAACTTTTGAATCAAGTGCGTCTTACTAATTTAGACTGGCCTGTTTGTGTAATGACTGCTAAGACGTGGATTCGATTCTTATCCAGAACGACCTTTCTTGATGCACAAATACTTGTTCGATGTGTCTATAAAATAATATTTTAGGCACGCTTATCACATTCAGCGGCTAAACAAATGGTCAAATATTATAGTTACCTACCTTTTTTCTGAACGGTTGATTGTCAATATACCTAATCTAAGAGCTTATTAAAACGCTAGTTTAAGAGCTTACTCACAATGCAGTAACCTTATATAAATATAATCATGGCAATCCCGATGTCAGTTGCTGTTGGCTTCACTTCACATCTAACTAATTGCTCCTGGCCGATTCACAAATTGACACGACCGTTATAAAACGGTTGAAACGTCGTTAAAACCGAGCTATTTATACATTAAATTAATAAAATATCGTAAGACCGGTTTTAATAAAATTGAATAAGGTTCAGAAAGAAAAAAAAATGTACTCTTGAAAAACCCTAAGCATTGTCTCCCTACAAAACATACGGCATCTCGAATACTCAGCACATAATTACCAGCGGCTTCATTACGATACGAACCAAATTAAGTTCTGCATTACATAATTCTGAATTTGCTTACGCAAATAATTGCCACAATCTTATTTGGATACATATTATTATGTTTTTTGAGTTTGAGTAACAAATAATGGTGCCGTTTGCCTGGGTGTATTTATTTGTTTTATTTAAATACGGACTTTTGGACGTACTAATACGAAAAGGGATAGGATGAGGAGTTGGATGAGGAGTTGGATGAGGGAGAAGGAATATAGGCGATAAGGCCTCCGCCACTCTCACTCACCGAACAAAACGCAACAGTTTAGGTATTGTTACTTTACGTCGATTTTGTAAGATATAAATTAAGACTTGTTCAAATATTCAGGGAACCCTAGTCTTGGCGTTTGCAATCCTATGGTGGCTGGATATCGTCACGCGTTATTCAATGCTTAGAGCTGCGGTTGGATAGAGGATATTAACAATAACGTGCATGTCCCTCTCCGCCCTATTTTCCTTTTTAATTTTGATAAAATTTAGTACGACTTAAGCCTGGATCCTTAGAAAGGACAAGGTGTGCTTTGCCACTCATTCAACAAGACTATCACGCGAGTCCCATTCATTTGGATGAATAAACATTAATTGCGAGAACAACGTGACATCTCGTAAAACGTAATTTAGGAATTTAAACTTTTGTGGTCACTATCATTACTTTTTATTATTTCTACGGGATATATACCACGTACCTTTGTTTTGAGTGACCGATATTTCGACACTGTTGCAAGCGCCATGTTCATGGATGTACTTCATCAGTACTGACGGTGTACATCCGTGAACCGAATCGTGAACTGACTCCGGTGGTTTATATCCCGTAGAAATAGTAAAAAGTAATGATAGTGACCACGAAAGTTTAAATTCCTAAATTACGTTTTTACGAGATGCCACGTTATTCTCGCAAAGAGGCGTTTTGTTCTATTAAATATCAATTATAAAAAAATACTATATTTTTAAAACAATGTTTTATTCCGCAATAATTAGCAACTCATATAAATTGTAACTGTATTGTGGTTTTATCCTTGTAATCGTCAATCTGATTCAGAACAAAAAGTTTCATACAGCATAGTTTTTATTACAAGTGATTTATACCGCCAAAGTGTTACCAAAGGGAACCCAAGATATCTCGTCCACGAACAAGAACTCTACATTTTGCCAATGTTGACGCATTACCATTTTGTACTTAATTACCTGAAAGAAAAGGCGTTAAAAATTTCGGTGAATGTCGTCTTACTCGCTGATAGCGCACGTTTTGTCTGAGTTCGACCAACTGGTACTTTGAACAGACTGTTTAATGTAGAGCCACTTACTAGTCGTGCTGCAACTCCAGCTAGAGCGCCAATCTGTATAACCTTCTTACCGTAACATCTGCTCACTTGATTTTTTAACAAGTTAAACAAGAACGTCTTTCCTGTTCTAGCGCCCCACGGTTTTACAATCAAATATTATAATTAAAAGCACATAGTTTACACTTCAGCCCAGAAATTAGACACAACTTGAACGATTCATAATTTATTTGTTATTTTTACGTGCATTTATAAAAGCGTGTTTTTCTAGTGTTTTTAATCTATTAATTTATTATATATTATCTAGTTAAAACACGTGCTCATGAACTCTTATAACAATGGAAAGTACATACAGATATAAACACATGTATGTGTTACCATGTTAAGTAGAATTTTGCTGTGATGCATTATGCATATGTCTGCGTGAGCGCGTGATTTTTTTTGGTTCCCTCAAAATTTTCTGTTTTACTAAACCAACAAAAAGTTCAGCTATATAAAAAAGTTCAGCTAAATATCTGTACAGGATTATAGATGCTATTCTCTTATTCTATTTGATGACATTTTTCATTCAAATGAATTTTATTTAGAGCGTTGGGTTTTGTTTTGGCTAAATTCAATTCAGCACAGCAAAATTATTTTATGGCTATTGATATCAATTCAGCATTACATTGCCGCTTTAATCCAGTAGTTTTCATTGAGAGTCATAGCAACGGCAATGTGTAGCTGAGCCATATTATTTTATTATACATTGTACCTTCCTTGTTGAAAAACTACCGGCCCATATCGCTTCTAAGTCATGTATATAAGCTTTTTTCAAGGGTCATCACGAACCGTCTTGCGCGAAGACTCGACGATTTCCAACCACCTGAGCAGGCCGGGTTTCGAAGTGGCTACGGGACCATAGACCACTTGTACACAGTGCGGCAGATAATTGATAGACACAGTAGGCCCCTGTGTCTAGCATTTGTGGATTATGAGAAGGCCTTTGACACTATTGAAACCTGGTCTGTTCTGGATTCCTTGCAACGATGCCAAGTCGACTGGCGATACATCGAAGTGATGAGATGCCCTTATGAATCCGCAACAATGACCGTCGTAGTACAGAATCAGCATACTGAACATATCCACCTGCGTCGCGGGGTGAGACAGGGTGATGTTATATCACCAAAACTGTTTACAAACGCACTGGAGGATATGTTCAGGCTGCTGGACTGGAAAGATCACGAAATCAATATAAACGGCAAACGCATCTCTCACTTACGATTCGCAGACGACATTGTTATCATGGCTGAAACGTTGCAAGAATTAAAACAGATGCTGAACAGTCTGGCTGCCTCGTCTCAGCGGATTGGTCTCCGGATGAACTCTGACAAGACAAAAATTATGATCAACAAGCATGTCGATCCGGAACCAGTCGACGTAAATGGAGTCTCCATCGAGGTCGTTTCCAAATACACATACCTAGGACAGATCATACAATTAGGTAGAAACAACTTCGATAAGGAAGTCAAGAGGCGGATACAGCTGGGCTGGGCAGCATTTGGGAAACTTCGTCGGGTCTTCTCGTCGCCCATACCACAAAGTTTGAAAACAAAAGTCTTCAATCAGTGCGTTCTACCCGTAATGACCTACGGGGCTGAGACGTGGCCACTCACGGTACGACTTGTCCACCAATTCAAGGTTGCTCAGCGAGCTATGGAAAGAGCTATGCTCGGAGTTTCTCTTAGGGATCGAATCCGGAACGAAATCATTCGGCAGAGAACTAAAGTAACCGACATAGCTCAGCGAATAAGTAAGCTGAAGTGGCAGTGGGCAGGTCATATATGCCGCAGAACCGATGATCGCTGGAGCGGTCAGGTTCTTGAGTGGCGACCGCATCTTGGCAAACGTAGTGTAGGGCGTCCTGTAGCTAGTTGGGGCGATGATATTCGAAAGGCAGCGGGCAGGGATTGGAAGAGGAAAGCTGAAGACCGAGCTCATTGGCGCGCCATAGGAGAGGCCTACGTCCAGCAGTGGACTGATATAGGCTGATGATGATACATTGTACTGTTTTTATTAAAAAGATTTTATGCCTAGAATTGCCAAACATTAATTTGCAACCGAACATTGTACTGTTTTTATGAAAACGATTTTATGCCTAGAGTTGCCAAACATTAATCTGCAACCGAATTTATCTCAAATATGACCCTAATGACAGGAAAAGCCAGGTATAGGCTAGTAAAAATAAAAATACGTGATAAATTATATGCCCCCCTAATTATGATAAAAAGCGAAATGCAGGATGATTATTCTAGTATCTATGAATTATGCTGAGTATATACCATAGTAAAACAATAAAGCGTTCGTTAACTATGGAGTGAAAAACATTCGCAGTTTATTCTTATTAAAACGTGACAAAACATGTAGTTTTGTCACGTTTTAAAGAAATTCGACTATTTTATCTTTCTCATACGATCGTTTTTAGAAAGAAATGCAAAGTCAGTGCGAACATCTGCTGCATTTGAGAGAGTATTGTGACAAAAATCATTGATTATACAGTCAGCATACGAATCAGATCAGATGTGATGCGGATTTCGTCCCAGATTTATTCACAGGACTGAAATTAGGGTTAGTTCAGACGATCAATGCATACATACATACGTATGTATGTATGCATTGATCGTCTGAACATAGTCTCACGCCTATTTCCCCGAAGAGGTAGGCAGAGGTATATTGCTACACCCACTTGTTGCCAGATTTATTAGCCGATGAATATTATTAGTATATTACAAATAAGTATGAAATTGAAGGATATATCCAAAGATTATTATTAATAGAATAAATTATTATAATAAATTGAGAGTAGACTGCTCTGCCAAAACAAATCACAAAGTTAAAATTAATTGTCATTGCATTCGGAGCTGCGTTTTGTCGAACACGGTAGTAGAGCCTTGCTGATTTCAGCATGAATGGGCCGGCTCGACCGGGGAAGTACTACCCTCTCACAGAAAATCGACGTTAAGTAACAGTACCTAAACTGTTGCGTTTCGTTCGGTGAGTGAGAGTGCCGGAGGCCCTATACCCTATTCCTTCTCCCTCATCCCAATCCTTATCCTATCCCTTTTCCCAACCTTGTGTCCATGGGCGGTGGTAATTGCTTACCATTAAAAAATACTTTTTGTGCTGTATCAGTCTAGTCCAGAGTACAAGAAGCTTGAACACTTTGTTTAGCACTTTTTCTTTTATTTAGTAGTAGACTTCGCCCACTTAGGGAGGAAAATTCTACATGCAACCTAAACTTCCTTAGGCACATAATTATTACAAGCAAAATTACAGGTTTTTGCGCTTAGCGTTGGCTGTACTTTTTCTGACAGCCGGTCAGTCAGTAACAGTACATTTTTATTGATATTAATTTACAAAATAAGACGTAAGTATAAATCATTCATCATTATTTCATTTGTCTAAGTTATGTCAGATGAGATGTGTGCTGTTGCATTGTTGATTGCTAAAGACGATATTAAATGGAAATCTGTCTGAACAAGGCCTTAATCCCAAGCATACACTAGTGCATATTACCATAATGATCACGCACCATTGAAACCATTCGTCAGATGTATTCGACATCGGATTTGTCTGCAGGAATAGAATTGATGGGAGTGCAGAGATGTTAATTGGATTTTCTGAGAAGGACTATAGAATGATAATGATATGAACATCATTTAACGTACATGTGAGGTACATAATGAATTGAAAGAAAATATTAAACAATGAAAGAAACTAAGACTACACACAAAATATAATGGCTGTAAAATACGGACGGACAGACAGATGGACGTGGTGAATCGATAAATCCGGCCTCTGGTTAAAAAAATCATAGGCCTCTGCTCACTAAAGTAAAAACTGCAATGTAGTTACTTAGTTATTTAAATTGTATAAAACAGGATGGTGAAAAGAGTGGCCCGGAGTTTCTTGCCTGATTCTTCTCACAAAGCTTTCCTTTCTGAACAGGCTTTTTTTTCAATGCTCAATTATGTCAATATGGATTTATAGTTACTTTATTTTTAATATTATTTTCTATGACATTCAGACTTGTCCAAATTTTCACATTGACATTTTCATGGAAATAAACATACATATTTGAGTTTGAGTTCAAAAGAATGATTAGACCGTAGTCCAATACAAGACCTTTTCTTTTTTATTTTCTTTTTATATGCTCACAACTGTCACCAAAGGGGTAGGCAGAGGTGAAACCTTATACCCACATTTCGCCATGATTTTTTTTAGGTCTCCTGCAATAGGGGGCGAGCCTATTGCCATTACCGTGCACAGCACCAAACTCTGTGCTACTGCTGAGAATTAGGAAAAAACCCAGTAACAATTTTGCCCCAACCGGGAATCGAACCCGAGACCTCCGATCAGAAGTCACATACGCTTTCCACTGGACCACGAAGGCAGGCCTTTTTCTTGTATTGAAAATAAAATGAATACCTATAAAAATTAATTTCGAATTGCCCAGTATCACAGTAGAAATATAATATTAGATTTGTTTAAATAGACAGTCCACCACTGCTGCCACTGCTGTTCGCAGGTCTATCTTCTCTGACATGGGGTAGACCAGAGTATTAACTTAACTAGCTAAATGTATAGACTTCATACTGATCAAGAAAATTATACAAAAACGTTGCAGCGTTGCGATGTAAAAGAGAGACAAACGAACACGCTTCATATTTGTTATTAATATCGAAACGAATTCAACACTCATCTCCGCTAAGCCAACGACTCAACAATTTATTAATTTATTATATAACTAGGGGACGCCAGCAGCTACCGCCAACACGGTAGTAGAGCCTTGCTGATTTCAGCATGAATGTGCCGGCTCGACCGGGGAAGTACTACCCTCTCACAGAAAATCGACGTAAAGTAACAGCACCTAAACTGTTGCGTTTCGTTCGGTGAGTGAGAGTGCCGGAGGCCCTATCCCCTATTCCTTCTCCCTTATCCCACTCCTCATCCTATCCCTTTTCCCCAACCCCAAGGCGCGGCAACGCACTTGTGACTCCTTTGTTGTTGCTTGTGTCCATGGGCGGCGGTAATTACTTACCATCACGCGATCCGTCTGCTCGTTTGCCGCCTAATGCAATAAAAAAAAAAAAAAAAAAAGCTACGCCTGCATTTTTTTAAACTTACCCGTTTTGACCGATCCCGTGGGAATTTCGGGAAATCCCTTCTTAGTGCACCCCTACGGTCCCCAAGGAACATGCATGCCAAATTTCAGCTTCCTGCGGCCAATAGTTTCGGCTGTAGCGTGTCTGTCAGTCAGTCAGTAACGCAAGGATTTTATATATTAAGATTATTATAATATCATCATCGCCCTAGCGTTATTCCGGTTGCATCCAAGACTTACAGCCTTGGAGCCCGAGGTCCGCTTACTGGTCTAACCAGATATGACAGAATATCAACTTTTCCACAGAGCGACTGCCGTCTGACCTCCGTAACCCAAAGGGATAGCGGTATTCTATGGTTTAGACCAGTATCGGTTTATTTGAGGGTACTGACTCCCCGTAACGACTGTCAAAGTCTGTCCCTCTGCATTGCAGTCCGTTGGTATCTCCACTAGGCTATCGCAGCCTTGTATATTGTATATAATATATTATAATATTACATCCATAAATACCGACGTTTCTAATTTCAGAAAAGCAGCAATACTGAGCCCATAAATTCAAGAGCGATTAAAAAACGATATCCACAATTTTTGCAAAGACTTTTCTGGAAAACCGCTTTGTAATAAAGCCTTAGGTACGCTGGGAAAGTTTTAAGAAAAACAAACCGCAACAGGAGTCCTGCCGTAATAGTTCGTTTAAAGCATAAATATAACGTAAATTTGTAGAACAGCATTGAAAATATCAAACTTCATACAAAATTTTGCTTTTGTTTTATTTTTCTCTGTTGTTTCGGTGGTAACCATGGCAGGATACACGCCAGGTTAGGCGAATTGCCAAGAGAAAACAACTAAGGTGTAAATAAATGCTATATTGAGGAAGGAAGCGAAAATATTAATGAAGATAGAAATATAAAACATTGCTGACCCGATTAACTCCTTATGATAGCACTAACATTAATCAGTTATATGCGTGTCTAAGAATATTATTACTAACCAACTGAACACTATCCTGTTACACCCTAAACATACGATTCGAAACCTAAAGTCAGCTCTTAGGTTGCGTTCGCCGAAATGTAGCTAAATATCAATTTTTCCACAAAACAATTTCCATGTGACCCAAGCAAATAAGAATGTGTAACCCACAGAGCAAATACAGTGTAACCCTATACTATTTGGTTTTCAGAAGTACTTATCATTCGAAACACAAACTGTCTAAACTCAAAAAAAGGACTCACATACGCCTGTCAAGTCAATATTCTCTTCAAGCATGACCACCCTTCAGAAAGGTCAATCTCTGAAAACAATGTTTATATCAGTAACACTTCAAAGCCACAAATTCCAAAATTCGCTGAATACCCGAATTAATTATCTACTTTTTACTTATTGTTTACTCGCTTCGATAAACAGATGGGGTTTCAGCATCGGAATGTCGGATCCATTTCATTAGATTCTGCACGACCGCTCGTTCGCTTGCCTCCGTTCAGCTTCCAACATTTATCTCAGACCCCCAAAATTTGTTAACAATACAAGGAAAACATAATATTGGGTTTTTGTGACCAGTAGGTGACAATGCTGATCACGTTAATATTGAACGTTTTACAAGTAAAGAATATATTCAGACGATACTGTATGTTAAGGAATTCAGGAGACGATTTAAGGAAGTGTTCCTAAAGGAAATCTGGCTCTCATTGTCACCATGTTCCGCTTTTTTGTGGTAAATTCCAAAGCACAAAAGGCATTGTTAATATAGATGAAGCAGATATTTGTATAGGAAATCGCTGGATACTGATGGTTTTATGGATTTTTTTGGAGATAGTATTGAACGGAAGACACGGATTGTTATAAAAATATTTATTTTTACACTGGAGGGAGTGACTGCAATGTAAGTGGTTAAATGTTTATTTTAATCATTAAACGTAAACATTTAAGCACACACAATATGAAACTTAGAATAGTGTGATTAGTAAGAATTTAGAAAAATCTGAAGCACGATATCATCGTCAGCTCTTTATATAAACTGTCCCACTGCTGGGCACGGGCCTCTTCTCACTATGAGAAGGGTAAGGCCTCTAAGGCGAGGCGAGGCCTGTCTCATAAGAATAAGTCCACCACGCTGGCTTAGTGAGGGTTGGTGGACTTCTCATGTCTTTAGACAACATTATCACATGAGAGTTCTCCAACTCTCAGACATGCAGGTTTCCTCACGATGTTTTCCTTCACCGTTTAGCAAGGGATAATTAACAATTTAATACACACATAAATCCGAAAAGTCATTGGTGCGTGCCGTGGATTCGAACCCGGACCCCCTGCGTAGCAGTCTGTCAGTCTGTCCACTGGGCTATCGCTGCCATGACCACGATATAATCCATAAATATTTTTAATTTACATAGCTTGTAGCTGTAAGTAATTTAGTTAAAGCACATTAAAAAATTTCATTTTGATCATGAACGCTTAATTGCCCATTAATTACACAGTACAATCGTGGCATCTCAGATTTCTTCCGGAAAAGTATCCAAGAATAACACTGAATCACTTTTTCCTAGAAACGTGTTAAGATTAAAAATTTAAGGCAACAATAGAGAGCGAGAGAGATATTCCAAGAAATAAATAATAAAACTGAGACTTCAAAGCGATATTTGTTAAACGATAATTGTTGGAATAAAATATTTATTTTTATCATCAGAAGGAAGTGTAGGCTAGAAGCTTTGACAGGGAAAAGTCGTACCTATTTGGTGATGCTAAATATATCTTTTGGTTCTAATGTGACGAAAAACTTGCGTTTTCACCGGATGTTTCTGAGATACTTAGCCAGTTGGAAGGAAGTTAGTTACAGAGGGGAGAAAAGAGGTGTAGTGTTCGTCTACAACACCACCATGTAACTCTATCCCATTTCATCCCGTAGGTGTTGTCAGAAGTGACTTAGAGAAATACACGAAACAAAGAATACATTTATATTTGGGAAGACATGGCAACTTGATATCAAAACCCTATGTCAATTCCTTTGGACAGCGTTGCATCTTAGGCCAAATTCTCATATTTGAATCACTATGCTGTTGTGGCGTAGGAGCAGCCTATGCCCTGCAGTAGACTGCCAAAGACTGAACAATAAAGGTTCTTGACATAGACCATCTATTGGACCATTTAAACCAAAATGACTTCGGAGGCGTGTAACATAAATACGACCTTTCTACCAACAGCCAGTAAATTCCGTAACATCTTAAGTATTTGCCTACGAAATGTAAAGCCATACAAATATTCGACAATGCGGTTGGATTTTATTAAAACCAGTAACAATCGATGAGAGCCGCGGTCATGAACGCGTTTTATTAAAAACTCCCATAGCTATAAATTACAGGGCCACTTTCGGGCACGACTTCGAAATATTCGACTTTTCTGTTTGACCTCAAGGTTTGAATTGTGCCGTTAAGGGCATCAATGAAAAATCAAGGGCGAAAAGTTTTTGATTTAGTCCGACTGATGTACTTTGTGAGCTGGAAGCATTTGGGCTTTTTAGGACGAAAGACCTTTTGTAGATGCAGCTGTAATGAATCAGAGGGTAGTGTGTCTTTTTATCCAAAGTTTGTTCAAGCCAAGGAATAATCTGATATTTTCGATTTAATGACATTTAATAGGGTGCATAGGGTTCCCACCAAGAACTTAGGGTCCCAAGCCAACCTCACCTGCAAGTGGTGCACCTGCCGATCAACGGACGAGGCTCGGGCAATCAAAATATCCCGATAAGCGGCAATAGGCTCGCCACCTATTACGTGGGATCAAAACACTGGCGAAAAGTGGGCGTTTAATATGCCTCTGCCTACCCCTTCGGGGAAACAGGCGTGAGTCTATGTATGTATGAATGTGAGTACATTTAAATTATTACACTGCCTATGACCGGATTGTGATGTCCTTTGGACTAGATAGATGTCGAGTCTTTACATTTTCCACTAGATAAATATTTTTGATAAACCTAATACAAACATAAAGTGAGGGTGATGATATCCTTACAGTAATTTTAGGAAATGGAAAAACACTTGATTGCCGTCCCAAAATTATGTATGATTTCAGATTAAGTCATATAATTTTTCTCGTTACATCAGATCAGTACCTGAACACAGCCTTTTTCTAACTCATTGCTCAAAACATAAAACAATTTGCTTACATACAAGAAAACTAAGTATTATAACTCAATCCGGCTAATATCAATTCCATTTCTGCTGATTTCATCCTCGTCATGACAACAGTAAGTAAGCTGCGCAAAGAGGTCAATAACAAATTCACTACAAAAGAAAACAAGCAGAACACAAACTCCGAACTAATAATTGCGTTTCGATTCAGTCAACTGGATTAACCGAAACGTCACACTTTCCAAATACGTCATTACCAGTCCGGGTAATCCTTATGAAGTGACGCCCGGATGAATCCGGGTTAGATCGGGTGTGTCCGGGTATCGTTCGGGTGTCCGGATTACCCGGAAAAGATTAGATTTTAACGCAGTGTTAGAGTACCCGGCCCGTTCGACAGTAAGTTAATACTTAATTGAGATTTACATTTTGACGATCCCAGAATAAAATATGGGCTGAATATTTTGTTCGGACACGACATGTAATGTTGCTTGGAAGGAAAATGTTGAACTTACATAAGGTTTTGGTTGAGATGGTAATATTTTATCAATCTTACGTGCCCACGTCTTTTAACCAGACTGCCTTTTTACAATATTTTCTCTATAGATTAAATTATACAGTTTTGGGGTACACCCACACAAGTGAAGGGTTTACAAGTGAGGAATGTATTAAATTAAAAAGTACTTATTTGAAATGCTATAAATTAAACTCAATATTCAAGAATGGTTTATATGTATTTGACTGCATCAATACTGCAAAGGTTTAGATATTTTTATTTATTTTCAACGTCAATTTTAAAAACATAAACATGTGATTAGGTTAAATCATTGCATTGTTTAGAAAAAGAGATAAGATTTTATTTGAAATAAATTCGTCACAAGAAATGTTCAAACAGTGTAACAAAAAACATATGTTTACGGCGTTAAAAAACTGCACAAAAAACAAAGCATTCCCAATTTTTATCAAATCAAACGATAGAAAATTCAAAAGATAGATATTAATATTTATTGAAGTGGCAAACCAATGCCGTAACTAACACAAAACAATATTATTTGCTATATCGAAATATTCGCGTTTATTTGTAACAAGTTTATTATGTGTATTTGAGTTCTCACTTGGTTCTACACCCTTTAGGGAGTTAATCCTAATTATATTGAACTGTTTCGCTGGCTAGCTTATTTGATCGGCTTTCTTATATAATTGATATAGCGTTTGGAAGAAATACGTTACCATCATGACTTTAATCCTAAGTTGAACTTGCTACTGATGTAACAGTGAGATCACGTAGGTCTAGTTATCGTCATCATTTGTATTTATTTTTTTGTGTCTTTTGTCATTTTATGAATCCAAAGTTAATGATAAGGCTACATAGCATGTCCGCAGATTGGAACGCAGATTGCGTCAATCTGTGTCAACACGTTTATATTAACATGCATGAACTATTTTTGCGTTATTGAGACACCCAAAGATACCCAGTGTAGACTTCTAGAACAATAATCTAAAGAGTACGCTAGACAATGTCCAAAGTTATATTACAGCACTTTCGTCAAAATCCGGGGGAATGTTTCGTGTAGAAGAGTAACAATCACCCATACTTCACAAAAAAATGCATTTATAATAGTAGAAGATTAGTATTATTAGAGGGTAGTACAAAAGTCGTGTATATAGACACAATAATGATAATCTACAAAACGGAGACTTAGTCCTTCTTTAACAGTTTGTCGATAGATAAACCTGTCTGAATATAGCAGTCTAGACTGATTAATGTATTCGGGACTAAGGTTTGGTTAGTTATAGTAAAGACAACAAGATTTACTCTTTCGTATAATCCAGGTAACGTAGAGTAAATAAAATGAGTTTGTTATGGAAATCTTAGCCAATTGTTTCAATTTCACATTATAATACTTCATGACTTCTCATCTTGCTCATTCAAGCGTTACCCAGTTGAGATAAACAAGTGTAACTTGTACTTCGAACTCCTGTCAAATCGCGTCAGCCAATAGCTAAGAGCTAAATCTGCCATTATGTTAACCAAACCGATCTTGCGAAGCCCGCATCCAACTGCTTCCTGCGATCCTAACAAAATCAACGGTGTAGCGGTGCCCACTTTGTCGTCCAGTGCGTAACAATCCTAAATAATCAGGGCTGCTCAGTGGCCATCGATTCCTTGAACTGTGTGCCCTGCCCATGGTAATGGGCAGTAATGGGTAATGGTAAGATCCGCAGGTAAACTAAAGTCGCCAAGTGGTAACTTGGCGACTTTAGTTTACCTGCGGATCTTCTCATTTCTTATTCGCATTTCTAAATTCTGGGCAAAGTTTTCTCCGTCGCCCTCAGGATGCCTTAAGGCCTTCTGCTAAGGCCTATAGTTAGCAACTACGTTTCTGTAAGACATCACTAGAAACACACACTGGTCACTTAGGTTTAGGCTAAACTATGTGAAGAACATTTGAGAGGTCCAGCAGTAGAAGTATTTTTCACGCACACTTGATTTGGAAAAGTAAAAACATATAAATGTTGGATATTTAAAGGTACCAACTGGATTCCATAACGATCGTTAAAGGTCTTTATGCCGACCAAGACTGTTAGCTTAACTTGCCTTCCTAAACGAGGTCCATGTCAAAATTAACAATATTAATTAAGTTTCTCTACAAGGTGTCTGAAATGCACCTTAACATACAAACCTTGTTGGTAAGCGATTAACATCATCTCGGTAACGTCAAGGGTATTAAGCCCGTCTTGCAGCGCTTTGCAAACAAAGCGCTGATTGCTAGAGCAAGAGGCACAACTACTGATCCTTTACCAGCCACTTCTAGGAACTCTAGAAATGCTATTCACAAGAGATTACTTTGCTGGAATTTTGGCAAAAGCTTGTTGGTAGACGGCATAAGACCATACATAGTTTTGGTAATGGCAATCTGTTCTATGTTTCTTGTAATAAATTTATTCCTTTCTCGGGGTTCTATTTTAGCCACTTATTAAAATTATGACGAGCCTGATTTAATCATTTTTAGCTTGTGCTTCATCATCATCATCACCATCAGCCTTTTATACGGTCTCACTGCTGGGCACGGGCACTATGAGAAGGGTAAGGCCATAGTCCATCACTTTATAGACTTATATAATATTAATTTTTGAAAGTGTTAATAAATACTCAGTCTACCTATTTGTCCGCTTAATATTTAGGGTACCATAATATAAAATGATAATTATCCTCTTATTGCCAACATAATTAATACAATTGAACAAATATACATAACTAAAACTTCGTTTATTTAGTAGCAATTGTAACATAAACAAAGCACACACTAACACCACTACCAAAACTTATACAATATAAAACGCAAGAATACAGAATCTAGTATTGAATCACTATATTACGTATTCAACCTTGCATGACCCAATCCCAAAACTCCGCAAACAAAAACAACAGCATTTTTAAATGCAAAGACCATTCGAAATATTTTCCCCAAGCAAAATTCCAATGTATTTGGAAATGGGAACTTTAAAAGACAGCATCCAGTTGCCCTACTGCACGTTTCTACACTATGTCTTCTCCAGTAATAGACAGGGCCGGAATTAGACGTTTGTAATTATATAGATGGCGTTTCACGAACCGATACGCCCCGTTCCACGAATTTGTTTTGCCGACGCTACACGATGTTGTACGAGACTTTGTTTTTGCTGAAAATCTTTTGGGATATACTTTTTCGGTTCGAGATTGATGCTTGAGATTGAGATTTTTTTTGTTTAGATTTTTTGAATATTTCGGGTGCTTGTATACGTTGCATGTAGCTGGAGCAAGTAAAGGTGCGGGTAACACGCGTGAGTAATATGCGCAAGCTACTTGTTCAAGTTACTCGCTTGTACTTGTACGTGGTGCACATAACTGGAGCAAGTAAAGACACGGGCTACTTGCGCAAGCTGTGTGTACAAGTTATTTGTTCGTGGTCAAGAGCTAGATACATGTGCATTCTATTCGCGCGGTATCTTTATGACTTGAATCGCGTCAAAATATCTCGACGAACGAAAATTCTTTTAAAATCATATGTTAAAAATGTAATTTTAACAAGTAACATGCGCGAGTGATCCGCGCGCGCCGTTGAGCACGCGAATTACTTGCGCGGGAGGCTCGCTTTGGTACATGCTCGAGTCGCTGGACCCGCACATGTTTTTGAGCGATATATTTACGGTGCATATAACCCGCGCAAGTGCCTCAACATGCTCAAGCTACATGCACCGTGTACAAGCACCCTTCATGATGTTTCACAAATATATTTAGCAGATAAACAGAAGAATAAAAATCATATTTATAACTTAACAGAGTGTAATAAAATTCAAAGCTGTCAAAGATGCGTACAACTTACTTTCTAGAGAAATAATTATGATTCAGATACACAGTGGGCAACTTGAAGAATCGTCAATTGGTCAAAAAAAATTTCGCTGGAAATCTGGATAGTCTGCATTTTCGTTCTACATTTCGAACAGCAATTACGAAATAAATTGAGTTCTATTAGAGGACTACATCAGAGAACAACAGCACCTAATTTCAAAATATTATGAAATCACACTAGAAATCTCCTAGTAGGTACCTACTTGTTATAAAAATATTTTATCAGTGTAAGTATATATAGTTATCTATTGCTAAAACCTGTTGATTAGGTCAATGGAAGAGCAAAAAGTAAATGCCAGATCATAAAATACAAGTTCACATGCACATATCAGTCAATCAAATTGAGTGAGTGTATTTTACAGTGCGACAATTTTTATACTCGTAACATTGGCAAGATATAACTTCTAAGTAACATTTTTAATGTTAGTTTTATCTAAAAAGCTAAAAACGAAGAAGTGAGTGTAAAAACGAAGGAGTTATAATCTATATTCAAAAGATAAAATCCACCTCGTGGGACTTATAAAGATACAAACGAAATGGAATAATAAGTATTCTAACCTTGAATAAAAAAATACGAGGAAGGTAACCACAATAATATATCAACGCAAAACACGTGTACATTTAACCTCCCCAAAGTTAACAGCTATTATTAGACGACTCAATAATACAATACAATATGTTTTCTTGGGACAAAAGCGACGAAATAACAAAAGGTCAGAAAATCCCAAAACAATTCAGAACTACCCGAACAATTTTAAATACCTTATTTATTTTGTTCTTTGTCAAGTTCCTTCAAAAAAAGTTCGTTAAAGACAATCATGAATATTTCATATAGCTAGAGCTCTGCCGTACCCCTCAACTTACAAAACTCGCACTTTATTACACCAAGAACCCTTGACTCGGGAAGTTTTCAGGATTTTTTTTCTTGAATACCCTGAATTATTCATAAGCCGTCTGCTAAGCACTCGATATAAGTATTTTGGGCTGTGTTTGAGAAATCTCTTGTACCCTGATATGTTATTAAATCTTTTTTGAAATATTATGAAAGAATAACTTCTTGAGAAACCAGAATAATGCTCTGTTGAGTTCTGGTGCTGAGATAACTTAATATTTTGCCTTTTTTCTCGTTTTGGCGAAAAGCGAAACAGCAATGAATGTAATTTAATTTATTAACGGTAATCATGGAAAATACATTTTTGCCACATTTAAAAATATGTTTTGTATTAATGATCTTTTATATTAGATAGAGTTCCATTTCTTGAGGTTCAGACTAGTGTCTGTTATTAGTGTTTTTTTAGAAGGTACTGACGCCCTATAGCGACTGTCAAAGATCTTCGTGACAACCGGGACCGATGGCTTAGCGTGCTCTCCGAGGCACGAAGCAGCAATAATTGACAATTCAATACGCACATAACTCCGAAAAGTAAGTGGTACGCGCCATGGATTCGAACCAGATACCCTCTGCAAAGCAGACTTTTGGTATATCCACTAGACTATGACTGCCTTCAAAATAATTTTGAACTACTATAATAAAAATGATATCAGAGAGCTGGGCAATTTTGAAACTTACAGCTTTATTTCACAAAAGCTATGAATCATAAGCCCCATAGCTCAGATGTGGAACGATAAAAAAGTAAAAAGGAAGCGGGAGAATTCGGAAATTGAAGCAGATAATGCATCCCTAAAAAGACAGTAACTTATATCCTGAACACGAATTGAAATTTTTGTAGCCTTCGCTCTTTGAGGAAGTTAGTAGATAAGTGTAGGTATCTTGTTCAGCAGTTCGGTTGCACTGCTGAATACTTACGTCCTTATTGAAGTGGGAACAAAGGATAAGGACGGAAGATTACCTTTTATCTCGTCAAAGGTAACGAGCCTTTGGGATATCGTCGAAATCGGTAATCGTTTGATTGGAATGAACGTTTTATCGTTGTGGTATTATCTTCTAGTAATGAAGTAAGTTCATGTTCTTGCGGAGTAACTTTGGTATGGTGGTGGTAAACTTTGTGCTTAAACATGATCTACAGGCCTTATTACAAAATAAATACTTCTGGAATACGCTGTTATTCTGTCATACCTGAATTAAATATTTAGCGGCTCCAAAGCGTATGCAACTGAGATAATACTAGGACGATGATGATGAAAGACTTTATAAATTCATGAAACTTCATTCTAGGTCGACATTACTATACAGAGATCATCTATCAAAGAAGTTGATTGTAATTCGATATTTGTTCTAATGATAAAGATCATCGAAATTAACACTGGGAACAAGTGTGAATGTAAAGGCAAATATCTTTTATTATAACGCAACTAGATGAAACGCTATGATCAATCAGTAAGCACGTTAATCTATAAGCAAGATTATAAAATACTAATGTGTCGTATGCTAAAAGTTCAACATCAGCCTACATTAAATAAATTTTACATAGATGGGGCCGAGACAAATCGCAAGTTTTATACTAAACCTGGTAATATCATCAACATCGTGTATGAAACCTTGCACGTAATTGCATGTTATTAAGGGCCACCATAATGGGCATATTAACATCCTTCGGTATCCAAATTGCAGGAAGCGGGCATCCATTCTCTGCATTAGACTTTAGATCAAAAGGACACAAATTCTTACCTTTATTATTATTACAAAATTGGTATCTCAATAAAAATTAAGTTCACATTATAAACTGGTTTTTAATTAGGCACATAGTTCCACGTAGGAACGAGATTATTTTTCCCACCAAATTTAAATTCAGTCTGCGGGTCATTTATTTCTACACTCGAATAATCTTAGTATGTTAAATATTTATCTGATTGCCATACTTTGCCTTAATGGCTATGTTGCAATCAAGTTTGTCCCAAAATATTTATATTATCCATGCAGTCTCTTTTCATGATTCAGTTTAATTAGGAATTGCTCTGCAGTACAAATTACATAAGGTGTACTACGTTTGACTGATGCAGATCTCGCGTACAAGGCTGGTGAATTATAAAGTTAGATTTCACTGTGTTAATAATATCCATACCCAATATGGATATGTACCATGTCAATATAACATACCCTGTATCTCATACTCCTTCACATAAGAGCCCTATAACGAGTTATATCCATTATCTTTGACTGCACGGTTGGCGTAGTGGTTTAAGCGATCGCCTCGCCGCCTGACACTGCGCCGAGTGTTGTGGGTTCGATGCCCACCCGAGACAACACTTTGTGTGATCCATAAATTGTTGTTTCGAGTTTGGGAGTTCATTGTGTTCGTTAGTAGCATGTTTGTCAAGTCCGCTGCGACACAGGATTTATCCCTGGTGCAGGAGTTGTCTTTTCAAAAAATAAATTATAGTAGACCTGTAATAATTATATTTGTCTCATTTGCGTTGCTGACTAATTTAACCACTGCGGATAGAATACAAAATTATTTTTCTACACCAGATACAAGCTTAAAATACAACTCACATAATGTACGAACGGAATAGACAATTTGTTGATCACACAAATAAGTAGTTGTCTCGTGTGGCGATCGAACCCAAAACACTCAGCTTGTTATTAAACGGTGAAGCGGCCGCTTAAAGCCACTAAGCTGGTCTACGCCATCTATACGACGTAATGGTAATACACTTGTTCAACCGCCAAGAGATAATTATTTAATTATACTTATAACAATGGCACCTGTAGATTCTCAATAGACATACTGTCTGCCTTATCTACAGAATAACATGTATACATTATTATTATGGAGAGATGATATACAAAGCATGTTATGCATAGTTGGCTAACTGTATGAATGCCTAAAATGTTTATAATGAAAATCATTTATTTGTGTTTAATTATCATAATAATAATCATTCACATAACATCGTCTAGTTCCAAACTAAGCAGAGCTTGTACTTTGGGTACTAGATAATGGATATACATACATATATACTTTTTATTGTAAATACATACATATATTATGACTAGAGTTAACATAAAAAATCCTTTAAATGACAATTATTAGTTACTCGACTTGACCACGGATACGATCGTGGGATTTTTATTTCTTTTTGGAGGGAATCTCCAAAATTCCTTTCTTAGTGCTCTTCTACACTCTCCTATAGTCTTGGCTGTGCCTTGTCTGTCACAGTCAATAACGCAAGAATTTTATATACCATTTGCCGTGAAATTGATTACATAAGATAGCTATTTGTATTACTACCATTTTAATTTTACTTCCACTGCAGATCGAAGCTACGAATCTCGGCATTGTAGCTTAGGTATTAGCACAGTGGTATATCAAACAACCCTGCTATTCGTGGCATGTAATGGCACTGTAAACTATCTGCTACTTCAAACACCAAAATTTAATTATCACACCCATAACAGCAGCACCTGTAGCTTAACATAAGTACGATCCATCTCTACATGATATACACTAAGTAATTCCCTCACAAGAGTGGGTAGTAATTACACCTAATACCAGTGTGTCAGAATTAATACTGTCGTATCAATGCGATGTGCCACAATGCCGCTATCAGCTTCGCTATTGATCAGCGACATTGCTGACACAAAAGCTTACGTAGCTATTCATGCAGGAGTACATTATAAAGTAGGAGTACTTGGGGTTATCTCTCTTCAACTAGAGAGTCTTTTAGGAAAGTTTTATTAGCAGATCGTAGACCGCAGCCTGTGTGTCGCCTACGCGCGACTGACATTAGGTTATTACTCCTACTACTACAACTATTATTTATAACTATTGCCATGAGAGGGACTGAATGAGTACAGCATTCGGCTGGTACACCTGCAGGTGTCAAAGTGTCTCAAGAAATGTGAACTAATGCTACTACGGATTGGTCTTTATATGGCAACAAAACAAGCATTTACCCTTTTTTTACTATCGATGGTTAAAGTGATCTATAGATTGGCTGTATACTCCAAGCATCACAAAAATGACTGAATTTGTAACAAGCCTAACTTGGTAAGTAAACTCGCGTTATCTATTTTATTCTATAGACTATTATTTCACATCAGAAGATTGCAATGTCGGTTCCATATTTAGCAGTGATATCACCCAACTGAAGCCGTGGGCGAAAATTAGTCAAAGAATTTCTTATTTAGGGTGCTAGTCTAACTTAATAATTATCTTCTTGGGTTTAAGCAAATGATACACATTGAAATTAAACTACAGTTTACGGATTTTATTGCGTAATATTGGTTTCACTGATGTAATAAATAAAAATGTAGTTTCAAGATCATTTGGTTTAAATGTAATAACTCAGTAAAACCAATATCATCATCATCATCATCAGCCTTATATACTGTCCCACTCCTGGGCACGGGCCTCTACTCACTATAAGAAGGATAGGGCCAAAGTCCACCACGCTGGCCAAGTGCGGATTGGCAGACTTTACATGTCTTTCGAGAACCAATATAACGCAATAAAATCCGTAAACTGTAGTTTAATTTCATGTCGTCGATAATTCTGCGTACTTTTATCGCTTTTTCTAGGGCTATTCAGGTGTGATGTATTTTTTATTATGTTTTTAAAGCCTACGGGCGTTTTAATAACATTATAATAAACGGTGTTGCTGGAAGCGTAACGGAAACCATTAGCCATTTCAAACACCATTACGGCGTAAAGTGATCCTAAAATTTCGGGAAGACGAAATTATTGCTATGGAGCTGAAAAGATCATGAAGCGTGGAAGTTCTAAAAACCTTTTTTAGGCTGCTATTTTTAGCTTTTTATAGTACATCTTTCCATTAAAATTATGTTGAATAAACATACACAAATTTGCGTCCTATTTTCACCAAAAAAACTGGGCAGAATTGAAACCTTTTACCAAATTTCACGTAGTGTGACATAAAGCAACATTTTCATAATTTATTAACAAACTGCATATTTTTGCCTGTCGTCTAGTTTTTATAAATCAGACTTTAGTGTCCTATATTATTGAATAGATGTTAATAATGGCAAACTTTTGACGCAATTTAGTAATCGTGCGTTCTTTTCAAAAAGTTGTTTATTAATCGCACGGTTGGCGTAGTGGTTTAAGCGGTCGCCTTGCCGCTTCGTACTGCGCCGCGTGTCGTGGGTTCGATTCCCACACGAGACAACACTTTGTGTGATCTACAAATTGTTGTCTCGAGTCTGGGTGTTCATTGTGTCCGTTGGTTGTATGTTTGTAAAGTCCCCCGCTACACAGGAATTTCTTCCTAGTGCGGGCGTTGTCTTTTAAAAAAGAAAAAGAAAGAAAGAATCTTTAAATTTATTGGTGTAACACAGCTAGTGTTATCCATGAAGTTTCGTTAAGGGTAACAACAGCTGTGTTCATGGGATGACTGACCTGTCAGTACTCAGTAAATTAGATCAGCGGATACCCGAAATTATCCATAGCATAGCAAAGTATTAAAGGCATCTGTAAATACCATGCATACACAATATTCAGTCATATTAATTAATAATAATAATAATCATCATCTTTATTGTACACCAAAATAATTTTACAAGAGTAAACATGAATGAAGACATAGAAACAGTACAAATGGCGGCCTTATCGCTACAGGCAACCTTGGGATGGACAAGAAAGACATGGATCTAGAAAGAAAGGGTAGTTTGGTGTTATTAATGATTTAGATACAAAAATAAATAAATATATAGCATTTATAAAATACAAATACATAAACACTATCGTACATAAATTATATAAATGACTATACATAAATAATTAAAAATACATAAATTAATATAAATTCATAAATACTAATAATATTAATACTTATACATAAATAAGTGCCTAAATAGAAGAAGGGAATTAAATAACATCGAGTAGGTAATACTACAGTAACAAAGTTAAATTGATAGATAGTAGTCTTTGACGAGTTTTTTAAAGGAAGTCAGTGTTTGAGCTTGTTTGATAGACAACGGCAATGCATTCCACAAGCATGCAGCTTGAACAGTGAATGAGCGACCGTAAAAACTGCTAGAATGCATTGGAATTGCTAGTCTCAAATTTACCGATGACCTCAGAGACCTAGAATGAGTGTCAGTAAGGAACTCGAAGCGTTCTTTTAGATAAAGGGGAGTAGAAGGATTGAAGAGGATGTTATAAAGTAAAGAAAGTATGTGAGTATTCCATCGAAGGCGAATTGGGAGCCACTTGAGCAAATTGCGGAAATTGGAAACGTGATCATATTTGCGCAGTCCAAATATAAATCTTATACATAAGTTCTGAAGACGCTCAAGCTTATCAAGTTGCTCCTCTGTGAGATCTAGATAGCTGACATCAGCATGGTCAAGGATAGGTAAGAGAAGAGAATTTGCAAGCGCAATCTTGGTGGCAGTAGGCAGAAAGTTTCGCAGTCTTCGCAAGGTCCCAGCCGCAGAAAATAATTTTCGACTAACTTCCCTAATTTGAGGACCCCAGGATAAAACCTTGTCAATATTAACTCCCAGATCTTTCACGCAGTCACTAACAGGAATGGGTATGCCATTAAAGTTAATCTGTAGTAAACAAGTCAAGTCAACACGCAAATCATTCGAGGACTTCCCACAACGATGATCTGCGTCTTTGTAGGGTTGACCTGTAGACCAAATCTGTAGCTCCATGCAGATTTGAAATGCTTCAAACAACTCATGGACTGGAGCTTGGGTGTAAATTTGAAGATCATCTGCATAAAGGTGGTAGGATGACTGAAGTTGATAAGAGATAGAAATTATAAAAATTGAGAAAAGTAATGGAGATAGAACGCCGCCCTGCGGAACGCCGACTGTAGTCCTGCACCAGGAAGAGAACGAGTCTTCAATTCGTATACGTTGTCGGCGACCAAACAGGTAACTGTGAAACCAATCAATCACTGGTGGAGATATATTAACTGAGCAGGGTATGGAAATCAACGTTATTAAAGGCGTTACTGAAATCTAGTAAGCAAAGTGTAGTCACGTTACCATTTTCCATACCAAGCCTGATGTCATCGGTAATGTTGATCAATGCCGTAACAGTGCTGTGACCAGGGCGAAAACCGGATTGGAGTGGATTTAGTAGAAGGTTCTGATTAAGGAATGTACTAAGTTGGGCATGAACGAGGCGTTCAAGCACTTTTGAGAGGAATGGTACTACGGAGATAGGACGATACTAGGAAAAAGATGTAGGATTTGATTTTTTGGGTAAGGGAATAATTAGTGCTTCTTTCCATAAAGCAGGGAAAACGCCCCCGGCTAAGGAAAAATATTATATGTGACATAGATAATAATAATGTTGCACTTTAAATATTCATTTAATACCGTTATTATGTAGTGAATGCTTATAGTTTCATTTGCAAAACATATTTTAATGTTGCCTCTCTAGTTTAATTATGAAAATAGAATATCAATAATATTAAAATTATGCCAGGCACATTGACGGTTGGACTAGGTGCCTATTTAATATTAAAATAATTTCCAATAATATTTGGATAAAGTACATTTTGTGGCGATCTATTTTAGTAGTAGCAGATTGTATTTCCGTGTGGGGACGGATTAAGAATACGGAATGTCACCGACCCATATCATCCCATGGGTGTCATAAGAGCCGACAGAGGGAGCATATTATGCAGAGAACAGTATTGTAAGAGAAGGAAACTTGATACAAACCCTATACCAACCCGTTTGGCCAGCGTGGTATAGTAGGCCAATTCCTCCTTTCAAAGGAGAGGCCTAGTCCAGCAGTGGACTGTTAAAGGCTGATGATGATCAGATTGTATTTTATATGTTATTCAACGCATTTTATGTAACTAACAACACATTCATATCATACAGGGGTCAAATTTAATTGGTTTGTGTTATATAATCGAGTAACTGAAATTATTTATCCAATTTAAACAATTTTACATTATACTGCCGAGCAATATTTTGAATGAAAATACGTGGTTCTGGCAAATTTTAAATTTGATATGCAAATTAATTTTGCAATGCAAGGGTTTTTCCAGGACAGTTTATGGATTTTGTCAAAGTCAAATGGTATTACGTTTTATTTCGTGTATGAATTGAACCACGATAGAAGATTGAAGATTGCACTGAGATTACAGAGCAATTAATGCAATTATCATTAATTAAGCTTTGGTTGAACAATTTATGTTAATGGGTTAATAGTACTCTTGAATATGTTAAAACTTGTCTAAGCCATGGTTTATCACTATCACTTTGGATTACGGAAGTGAGGTTAACTCGGCTACACCAATGACTATACTCATAAGAAAATAAATAGTATAATAGATTGACAAGAAGGCGTTTATATTATACGCATTCTTGTCTCTTGTCTGAAACTAAACAGAGCTTGTACTATGGGTACTAGACAATGGAGAAACATACAAAATAAACTTTCTTTTGGTAAAAACATACATATTATACTAAGAAACACCCAGACCAAGACAAACATCCATGTTCACGCACAAAAATGTTTGACTTGAGCGCAGCAGTTGGTGTAGCTGTCGCTTACAATACCGCTACACACACCGGTCATCAATATCCTCAATTTTTACAGTGAAGCTACTAACAAAACACTCGTCACGTAAGTTCGACACCGCGTCGTCAAAGTTTTGACATTACAAATAATCACAACGTGACGTGACAAGACAGGCGCCGTGAAACCCATAGGTGACGGAATTCCGCGCCGCTGCCCACGACGCGCGATAATTCCCACACGAGCTATTTGTGTGGAATAATGCAAGAACGTGACGAAAAGTAACGTGTTCACGATGGTTTTATATATTTATTTATTTACTAGATGTTACTCACGTGTGCGTCATTGTTGATATAGGCATAAGGTGTTCCACTATTGCTACATTTCATAAAAACCTATTTGATCTGAAAGGAGGAGAAACTAGCAAATTAAATCACACTATATTACAAATAACACACACTATAAAGATTATGAATTATGTTAGCACACGTTAAGCATTCTGGGATTATTCTTCAAATGGAAGGAAAACAATAACACAATAGGCACTACTTGAATTCTCTACCAACGACTCGAGAAGAAGAAGAAGGCACTGCCCCATCTTGCAAACACTTTTTTAATGGTAATCAAAACATGTATAACCTACATCTATTCGCAGTTTACACTTTTTCTTTAAAAAGTATTTGTAATATGTTTCATCATCAGCCCTTAACAGTCCACTGCTGGACTAGGCCTCTCCTTTGAAAGGAGGAATCGCCCTACTATACCACGCTGGCCAAACGGGTTGGTATAGGGTTTGTATCAAGTTTTCCTTCTCTTACAGTGCTGTTCTCTGCATAATATGCTCCCTCTGTCGGCTCTTATGACACCCATGGGATGATATGGGGTGGTGACATTCCGTATTCTTAATCCACCACACCTTAAGTCACCACACGGGCAATAATTAATATGTAATATGTTTAGTACACAAAATATAAAAATGAACTTTCTAATGTGTATGCTATGAATGATGGAATTCATAAATCTTGGAGATATGGTACCTAATAAAAATCAACGATTTAATAAGCATAAATTATAAGCATTTATTTATAGAACATTAATTAAAGTTCTTATTAAGTAAATTACATACACTAATACCAAAATATCACCTATTTTTGGTACTTAGGACATAATCCATTTGCTTATAGTTATTCCTGTAGCGTACTTGGAGTTGCTCTTTTAGTAAACTAATCTAAATACTAATAACTAGATACGAGACACGAAAAGTTAAACCATTGGCGATCTAATACATTGGAAGACTTGCTTAAGACTAGATTTGCTAACGTTTTCAAAGCTAGGGCTTCACCATTCCTGTCTAACCTTGTATGTTTTTGTCCATTATTTTTAGTGTTTCTATGCACTTGCTTTTCGAACGTGGCACTAAATGTTAATTCATTAATTAATCAAGTCTAAAACTTAATTAATTAATGAATTAACTTTACGTTCATAAGTGGCACATTGAGACCTAAACGAATAAATACAAAACTTTAACAAAAATACATACCTAAATTACAACGAGCACCTATGAAATATCGCACAAAGGTCTCATTTCACACGTTTCCCGAAATCAAACCAAAAACTCGTTCAAAGCAAACAACGTAGATGCGGCTTTGTGCCCTTTCAATCGAACCGACACACAGGCCTGTTTTCTTACTGTGAAATAATAGGAAAATGAACGGAGGAGGGCGAAACAGGCCGGGATACGAAGCGATTCGGATGGGGGATCCGAGTAAATTAATTTTGTTACTATATTTTCTATTCATGTACAGTGATTGTGTTAAATTGATTTGTGCCGCTGATGTGTGTATTCTGTATTTGTAACGGAATTTAATAATGTTTTTGTTTTGTCTTGTCTTGCCTGTAATGTTTCAAGTGATTTATTTTGTGTGACAAAATGAATTATTCCTTTTAATTTCTTACTACTGCAATGACACCAGATGCAGAATGCAAATTTAAAATACTATTTTTGACTGGATTATTGATTAAATCTCTAATGAGCACTCTTATGATAAAAACACAAAATCTTACGTAAAATGTGGTATGCAAAAATAATTTCCAAGAAATTTGATGTGTCACCGATATTAAAAAAAACATCGTTCTGAAAGAACTGGAATATGTAGCGGCTGCTGACGCTACAAATCATATACAAAGCACGCTATTGTGTAAATGCGGCGCAGCAGTCGTCTCCACGCTCCCCTACAGTTAGGTCGTAGCTTTATAGTTTATTTATATTTCAATGTGGTACCACAGTAAAGTTGATATATTGCAGTATTTTTTTTATTTCTTCCTTCGCACACAAAATCTTCAACATACCTCTACAAATATACGTCTCTAAATAAACTGTCATTACTTTGATTGGAAACGAAACAATATTTTTCTATATAATATAGTAATAATTAAATTTATATAACATTTTATAATACCGAATATAAAATCACTTTTGTTACACACAATTAAATACCGTAATAATATATCCCACATCAAAAATATACCGAAATGATTAAGAATTAAATTTTGCATTAAAGCATGTTTTTATTACATATTTATTTATTTATTTATTTATTTATTTATTTATTTATTTATTTATTTATTTATTTATTTATTTATTTATTTATTTATTTATTTATTTATTTATTTATTTATTTATTTATTTATTTATTTATTTATTTATTTATTTATTTATTTATTTATTTATTTATTTATTTATTTATTTATTTATTTATTTATTTATTTATAATAGGTACACAAACAGACTACAATCTTAACATAGTAGGTAGTTAAGTGAACATAATATATAATCTGGACAGTAATCCTTAGGTAGTGTACACAGCATGCATAAATCAAAACTGAGTACTCGTGCAAAACAAAACAAGAAAATGTTACAAAACAAATTTAGATTCGTTAACGATAAACTTGGTTATCGTAAGAAGGTTTATTACCTAATGGTAATAAACCTTCTTCACTTCTTCTTACGACAAAGATAATGATAATAATAATAACAATAAATTGGCAACCCCAGCTGTCAACACCGGTTCAAAAATTTTGCTTAGTTAATATTTTTGAATTTATTTAATTTACCAGTTACTACATTTATTATAAATAGAAGAATATCCGTGAAGATTAAATAAAGACGTACCTAATTAAAGAAAATATGTCTACATACACCATAAATAAATCATTCAGAAAAATATATGAGATGTCATTGAAACTGTCACAACAAACAGCAAAATAATGCAATGAAAATACATAAGGTTGACGAGAAATGCCTTTAAAAGACTAAGAGCACAAACAACAACCCCGGACTCGTCGCAGAGCTCCGCCTCGCAGCCGGCGAGGCCTACGCCAACATCGCCAGTGGTTGCAGTTGCGTCGAGCTCAAGCGACGAGTACTTCTCGCCCCCGTCGTCGCCGTCACCTGTACGTCGGAGAGGCAGAGGCCGGCCGCCAGCCTGCCTGGGACCACGAGACCCACCGGTCTCAAACAGGGTCCTCGCTGCTGGTGGTAATGTGCAGCGCATGCGATGGACGGAATCCATTAATGAAAACGTCATGCGCGCATATTTTGGGGCTACAGAGGGGGGAACTAACCTCACTGCGTATAGCAGTCGCATGCTCCTTCTGTTTCAGGCCTTAGAACCAGGTATCAACGTTACGGCTCAACGATTATCGGATCAGGTGCGAGTTATCCAGCGCAGTAACAAGCTGGATAACGTCGTACTTGATAGGCTACGCTCAGAATACTTACCTACGAGCCAAGCCGTTCGCGTCCAACCCGCTAGTGCTCCTGTAAACACTGATGCACCGCGGACGGGTAGTAATGCCGTTGTGGATGTGGATGATATGGTTTGTAACGTAAGTATTCAGTACAATGAGGAGGTTATGGATGCTTTGAAATGTGCGATTGAGAAATATCGGTACATGTTACCAACAATTAGGCCGCGCCTGCCCCGGTTGCCTATGCATAGACGTAATATAGCGCTGGTAGGTGCCCTTGACTCGCTATTACCTCGTTTTCTAGAGAATAGTGAGAATCTTGGTGATACGCACTCAATTTTGTACTGCGCCGCCGTAGCGGCTTGTCGTATGGCAGGTGTCAAGTTTCAAGAACGTGATACTGTCATGCGACAAAGATCTGCTGTGCCGGCGTGGCAGTACGGAATTGAACGGCGTATTGCTGAGGCAAGGGCACTTATCGGTAAGCTAATCTGCTTTAGGTCTGGGAATATACGTCCCAGGGTCATGCGCTTTGTGCGCCGAGCTTTCTTGGGGACTGGTATCAGTCCTCATGACTATACATCTCGGATCACAGAGCGCATTGACTTCCTAAAGCAGAAAGTTTATGCATGGGCAAACCGGATACGCAGATATAAAAAACGCGTGGACCGCTATACCTTAAATCGTACATTTCAAAGGGACCAAAAGTGGGTTTATAGAAACTGGGACCGACCAGACTCAGATGTGACTAATGGGCAGCTGCCGGATGCGGACGCCACAAACACATTTTGGCGTAGCATATGGTCGGCGCCTATTGGCCACACTGAGGGTGGTTGGATGCGGGATGTTGAGCGGTCATGTGAACATATTCCAGAAATGGAAAACGTAGTCATTTCCAGCGAGGATGTTACAAGTGCAGTCCGTTCGTTATCAAATTGGAAAGCTCCAGGACCGGATGGATTGCACAATTTCTGGCTGAAATGGCTACGTAGTTCGCATGGCTGCTTGGCATCCCAGTTCCAATCAGCCATAGAGTCTGGTTCGATCCCAGATTTTATGACAACTGGAGTAACCCACTTGCTCCACAAGACAGGTAGTACCACAGAGCCCGGTAATTATAGACCGATTACATGTTTGCCATCGGTCTATAAACTTCTTACATCTATTCTGAATGCTAAAATATCAAAACATGTTGTTCTGAATTCAATTATGTCAGACACTCAGAATGGATGTAGGAAGGGGGCTCGTGGTACTAAGGAGCTCCTCCTTATTGATATGACTATGAGCCAGCAAGTTCGCCGTAACCGAAAGGATTTGGCGGCATGTTGGATAGACTACAAGAAAGCGTACGATTCTGTGCCTCATACGTGGCTCTTGAGGGTGTTGGAGTTGTATAAAATAAATACAACTCTACGCACCTTCTTAAAGTCATGTATGGGGCAATGGAAAACGGTTCTTGGCTATCCAGGGTGCCGACGAATCCAGGGGAATGGCGAACTTGTGAAGATTGAGCAGGGTATCTTCCAGGGTGACAGCCTGAGTCCATTATGGTTTTGCTTAGCGCTGAATCCTCTCAGTACGTTGCTGGAGGGTTCAGGGCTAGGTTACAGGTTACGAAGAAGTGGTCGGGTAGTGTCCCACTTGCTGTTCATGGATGACTTAAAGCTGTTTGGCCCCACCAGTCCTCAATTGCTAGATTTACTAAAAATAACTGAAAGTTTTAGTAATTCTATCAACATGAAATTTGGTGTGGATAAATGTGCCGTTATTCATGTAAAGCAAGGAAGGATGGTGGAATCTGAAGGGATTCAACTCTCAGATTCCATTAACCTAAGATCACTCAAACCCTTCAAACACTTCAAACCGATACCTACAAATACTTGGGTATGTCACAGGCTTTAAGTATTAATGAGGCTGACATGAAACAATCGTTGCAAGAGCGGTTCTTTGGCCGCCTGAAAAAGGTACTGAATAGTCTTTTATCAGGTGGCAATAAAGTTCGAGCTTGCAACGGTTGGGTCATGCCGGTTCTTATGTACTCCTTTGGCATACTCAAGTGGACTCAGACTGAACTGGACAGCTTAGACCGAAAGGTACGTACACTGCTGACAGCATACCGGATGCATCATCCACGCTCATCCGTAATGAGGTTGTATATCCCGCGGAAGTGTGGGGGTCGTGGCTTTTTAAATGTCAAATCCCTACACAACCGCGAGGTATGCAACCTCAGAGAATATTTTCTCAACGCGAACGTGGATGTGCATCGCGATGTTGTAGCAGTGGACGCCGGGTTAACCCCGCTCAGTCTTTCTAAGGACAACTGGCGCAGACCTGTAGTACTTAGCACTGAAGATCGCAGGCTTGTATGGCAGAGCAAGGAGCTTCATGGCAGGTTCTACCGGGCCCTGCATGGGCCAGATGTAGACCTTTTAGCCTCGGTGAACTGGCTACGCTTCGGTGACCTTTTTGGGGAAACCGAAGGGTTTGTCTGTGCAATTGCTGATGAAGTTATCAAGACGAATAACTACCGGAAATATATCCTGAGGGATGGCACCACGGACATTTGTCGGGCGTGTCACCAGCCTGGTGAATCCCTCAGGCATATAGTTTCCGGCCCACTGATGGCCCGCATTCAACAGCAATCGTACGGCTCAACCTTAATTGAGGGAGCCAGCACGATCTATATCACTATGCCTCCACGCCATCAGAAGGTGTATGCATAAGCATGTCAGCCTAAGCCATCAGACAGGTTGCCACAACTATTTGTTTATATGTTTAATAATGCCCACATCGTACTCACAACTTTACATGCTAATACACAGTAAAATACATGTTGCAAACAATAAGTAAAAATAATAAAAATTTAAACAATAAAATGTCATATATTTAAAATGTCGGAAAATATTATTAAATGTCAGAAAAATATTATTGAATGTCAATTTATGAATAATAATATATTACTTAAGTAATTTTAAATGTCAAAAAAAAAATGAATAAAATAACAATGTCAAATCGAACAATGTCAAAACAAAATAAATAAAATTACAAATGTCAAATTAAAAATGTCAAAATGTAAAAATATAAGTATTACAAATGTAAATAAAAATATCATGTCACTAATTTCAAAATGTCAAAATTCATAATTTTTAAACTCAATTCCAGGCATTTTTGTCTGCTAAATAATCTTTAACTGTGTAATAAGCTTTTGAACACAAGCTCTGTTTAATAAATACTTTGAATTTATTAATACTTAGTTCCTGAATATTGCCTGGAATTTTGTTGTAAAAACGTATGCTTTGACACTTGTATGAGTTACTTATTTTTTGTAGTCTAGTTGAAGGTAGAACAAGTTTGTTTTTATTTCGTGTGTTTAAATTATGAATGTTGCTGAATTTAGAAAACATATTTATATTTTTCCTGACATATAACAAGTTCTCATAAATGTATTGAGATGCGACAGTCATTATCTTAATTTCTTTAAATTTTTCCCTCAGTGAATGCCTTGAACCAAGACTGTATATTGCACGAATAGCCCACTTCTGCAGTACAAACACAGTTTGAATGTCAGCTGCGTTGCCCCATAATAAAATGCCATATGTCATTATGCTGTGGAAATAACTAAAATATACTAATCTGGCCGTATCTATATCAGTTAACTGACGAATTTTGTAAACCACGTATGCTGCAGAGCTAAGTCTATTCGACAACTGACCTAAATGTGGGCCCCACTGTAGCTTAGAATCTAAGGTTATGCCTAAGAATACGGTGTTATCTATAAGATCCAACTCTTCTCCATTCAAACATATGTTAGGTTTAACTTGTTTTACATTCGGTCTTGAAAATCGTATACATTTTGTTTTTCTTTCATTTAACAGTAAATTATTAGCTGTAAACCATTGAACTACTTTAGAGAGAGCGTTATTTACATCGTCATTATTTGATTGTTGTCGTCTTAGTTTAAAAATAAGTGATGTATCATCAGCAAATAACACAATCTCTTCATTATTTTGCATAATGTATGGCAAATCATTAATATATACAAGGAAAAGGAATGGACCAAGAATTGAACCTTGCGGCACTCCCATTGTGACCACTGAACCCATAGAAACTTTTCCATTTACCTCAACTCTCTGTATCCTATTACTCAAATATGATGTTAGGAGATCCAAAGCAGTGTTCTTAACTCCATAGTAATGTAATTTCCTGATCAATGTTTCATGAAACACGCAATCAAAAGCCTTAGATAAGTCACAAAAAACTCCCAGAGCATCATGCGACTCCTCCCAGGCATCAAAAATACTATCTAAAAGCTCAACTCCAGCATCGGTAGTTGAGCGACCCCTAGTAAAACCAAATTGTTTTTCATGTAACAGCTTATTGTTATTAAAATGAATTTGAAGCTGACCTAGAATTAATTTTTGCAAAAATTTTACTAAACGTGGGTAGCACAAATATTGGCCTATAATTTGTGGGGTCAGATGTGCTACCTGATTTAAATAACGGAATTACTTTACTACTTTTCATTTGATCAGGAAACACACCACATTCAATGCATCTATTGAAAATCATTGCCAGTTCCGGTGCTACTGTGTTGATTATAGATTTCGTAATCACAACAGAATTGCCCCAAAGATCACTAGTCTTCTTCAAATTAAGGGTATTAAAAGTTTTTACAATATCTCTGTCAGTGACATACCTAAAACTAAATTCAATGTTACACCTATTGACATTTTGTTTCAATAGAGATTCGGCGTCATTAGGGGACGAGTTGAGGGATTTAGTGGTTGAGACTCAAATGTCTGTGAAGAAATTTTCAAATGCTGTGGCAACCTCAAAATCTGACTTTAATATCTTTTTATTTAATTGAAGAGTGTAATCGTTACTTTTAATCTAGACCCTTCCAGTTTCATTGTTTATAATATCCCACGTTGCTTTTATTTTACTGTCACTGTTTTTAATTTTTGATTTTAAATAAAGTGTCTTAGCTTCACGACAAATCTTTTTAAATAACTTGGAATAATTTCTTACATATTGACAAAATTGTTCATCATTTTTATTAATTACTTTCTGTTCATATAATTCGTAAAGCGTATTTCTACTTTTATAAATTCCAGTGGTTGCCCATTCACTGAAGGATGTAGTACCAGCAACTGAGATCCTCTTAGGGACAAAGATAGAATTGAATATAGTACAGTACATGTCAAAGAAAGAATTGTACAAATTATTAGGATCGTTATTATAGCAAAAGTATGGTAATGTACTTGTGAGTTTATCCTTAAGTCCCTCCAGACGACGCAAAGTTTTTGGCACCACACTCAATTCCTTTCTACCTACTTTTTTAGACTGCATAGCAAATGTTATAGATTGTCCACAATGATCTGATGTTAATTTGTTAATTATTTGCTTTCTAACTGGTACAATATCTGTAAATATATTGTCTATACAAGTAGATGTCGTGGAAGTTATCCTGGTGGGTTCCAAAAATAAGCATGCAAGATTATATGACTTGAACAAATTCTTAATTTTGTGGCAATTCAGGGAATCTTCTAGTAAATTAATATTAAAATCGCCACCTACTATTATAGATTTATTTTGTTGGCATAGCTTCCGTAACACATCATCCATGACACTTTCAAAGTTATCATAGCAGGATGATGGTGGCCTATACACACTCAAAACAAGAAGTTGGTCCAACTCCACACAGGCTATTTCAACTGTCCGTTCAACAGAAAAACTAACAATGTCACTACGATTCTTAAATTTAAGCAGCTTGTTAACTAAAATCAACGATCCACCATGTATTGCATTTTGTCTGCTGAACGAACTACCAACTAGATGGTTATTAAAATTGCACATGAACTGGTGATCTTTAAGCCAATGTTCTGTTATACACAAAATATCGACGCATTCACCGTTCATGAACAACTCCACTTCTAAATCTTTATTTGACATACCTTGTATATTTTGATGTACCAGTTTTAATACTTGTGAATTTCTAAATGAATTATTAGTTGGATTGGGCTTATTCGTACATACCAGCCCATTATTAATGAAAGTGTCATTGCAAGAGGTATTCACTATTGTCGAAGTATTTAATTTAAATTAATAGAAATGTCAGACTGTGTAGCCAAAATACTGGCTGAATCATTATAAATGTCATTTTGTTGCTGTATAGGGGCAACACGTTTATTAGCCAAATTCTTGGCTGAAATGTCAATACAAAATGCTAGCGCCTCAGCTAGTTGTCTCTTATAATAAGAATTCAAATAACAAGTATCTTGCGTCAAATGTAAAGCTTTACTAACGTAATTGTTAGAGTCAAAAACATGAAATTGATCGTTATTGTATGACCAACTACACAAATTTATATTAAGACTATGTCTAATATTATTTTCTTTCTGTGGCAACCCTTTACTGAAAGGTAAAGTGAGCATAATAATTTGATTTAAATTTAATTCACATAATTTACTGTAATAATAGAATAAAAGTCTTTTATTTAAAGATCCTCTTTTACCAAGTAGGATCAATAAAGTTGTATCCTGGTCAAAATTGAAGTTTATAATTTTATCTAAAATAGCAATGGAACTTAACCCAGGCAAACACTAGTTCATCACTAACCCATCACTATATGTATTCGCCATAACTGACCCATACCTTTTCCAATCTCGTCACTAAATATTATCACTTTATTTTTATTTTGTAATATAGTTTTACTGTCTAGTTTGTTATTTTTTAATTTATTTAGAGTGTGTTTAATATTTGAATTTGTATTGTTTAAAGAACTATTTGGCAAAACCGGGTCACATGTTGGCAATGAGCAAGCTGGCGAGTGTTGGTGGTTGAACGCGATGTCATTGTTCAATGGTATTGAGCATTTGTTACTATTTGATGCCACCAACTCATTCATTGCCAATATGTAGTCTTTCATTTGTAGTTCAGAGCTTTTATATTTATTTGTCATTGATACTAATTTGTCACTAAGATTATTTAATTCTACCTGCAAATTATTTATTTCTAATTTATGTTTCAAATTATTTTGGTGATATTTCTGTGTGTATATTTTTAATTTTTCAAGAGCAAGTGATCTTTCCCTATTTAACTTAACATTTTTATGAAAAATTTTTGTCTGTGAACTAATTTTTGGGTCTTTTTTATGAATTTGTTTATTTTGACATATTTCTTAATTCTATTCCTACTACCCCTAATCAATTTTATTGAATTATTTGATTCTTTGCACACTGAGAGACTATTTGGAAATGATGCTTTAGAATGATTTATATCAGTAATCATGCTTGGAGCATGAACCACCAGCTCATCGAACAGACTTTGATTTGCCGTTGTAGTGATTTGATCTTGGGTGAATTTTAGATGAGTTATTCTACTGTTTGCCTCGTGTAACTGTTTGTCTAAGAACTGTATACGGTCAAGTGCTTGTTCATACTGCAAGCTTCACTCGGCAAACCCGTCCACAATGAGCTGGAGTCCATCCCGAGCACTCATGGCATCAGAGAATTGAATATGTAGCTGAGCCATTTCACATTTTAATATCTTATTTTTTTCCAGTAAGTTCAACATTTCTTTCTCGTTATCTTCTCTTTCCTCTATCAGTTTGTTACACAACTCCTTAGAGGTCTGTAATTCAATTAAAGCCAGTTGCAGTTTAGACTCTTCCTGGCGAGCCAAAGCTTTACGAGTCATAATCATAGTGAAAAGAGAGAAATACAAGTACAAAGAAAGTTTTGTTCAAAAGTAAAGGAGAAGATTGAAATACGTAGTAATAGTAGAGTTTAAAGCTAAATATTATTGTAAGAAAGAACAGCTGATCTCGTTGAAAGTTGTGTAACCAACTAACAAGGTTAAGGTTATGTTTATGTATTTTTACTATTTATAGGTAGTTATTTAAGAACTTGATAGCACTTTTTATTCGGAAATATACTAAATAAAACTATTTTATACGTATAAGTCGATTTTAGATAGTAGTTACAATGTTATACCTATTTGTAAAATGACAATGCAAATTTAGCCGGTAGATTGGTTGTCAAAAAAGAAATCACAATAAACTCACCTTATTTTCACAGAAAACACTAATACTTTTATAGATTATTACAAATAACACATTTATTAAGTAATTTACTTGTAATAAGCTTTAATTATTTGATTATTTTATATTTTTTTTTGCAAAAAATACGGGACAAGGTCGGATCAGCTGTTAAACTCAGTGTTGCCACAGAGCGTATCCAGTGTGTTTCATAACCCCCTGTCCGATCCCGAAACCACATATTACTGACTTGCTAGACATACTAGGAAAAATAATAAAAAAATCCAGGTCTTCATAAAATATCACAATTTATTTCCTTAGTATAGTATTAACGAGAAACATTACCCCGAAATTAGGGAAAATTCCCTAAACTAGCAATACTCCACTCAGCGGCGGTATCCTTTATGATTCTATTAATTCTATTAAAATATGGTCGGCTTTTCGTGTCAAAGGGCATGCCGCCCTTAAAATAGTGCAATTTTACTGTCAAACGAACCGCTCGACACAATACCGAAACGCGGTAGAGATGTTTACGTTTGATAGCAGCTAATATCGGTTTAATAAATTTTAACATGAAATGTGACACAAAATTAATTTTTCAAAGAATTATTAGATTAATGATATAACGATATTGACACATTACGTAAACAAGACTTAAATAATACTTTTGTGTTACAGAACTTAGTAGATCATAGACAAAAGACTATGATCTACTAATTTCGGTAACCTGAATCAAATAAAAAAGTTACATCATTTTTATTTTATAACACTTATAACAATAATTTAAAAACAAACAACAATTTTGCGTTGGATACGTGCCCATCTCGTACGGGAACAATAATTACATATCGATAAAAACAGAACTCCAATAATATCATTGGTTACATCCCTAGCTGGCTATTTTTTACGACTTCAATTTGCCTACTGATCACTCACGTCACGGCAAGGCCACGGGGACCGGCGACGCGACCTGCGACAAGCGATTTCGATGTACATGGCGCGCTTAACTCCGCCGCGGCGACCGATGTCGCCTCACAGTAAACGCGCCATGTACATCGAAATCGCTTGTCGTAGGTCGCGTCGCCGGTCCCCGTGGCCAAGCGGTCAGTCTTGCCCTAGGATTATTTTCGTTCTGACTTCCGGAATAACTTACGTTGTAAAATAGTTATGTCGTCGGTTGTATTCAAACTCTGAATACTTTAACATTTCAAAGCATTTAGGTAGGAATGAATGCAATTCATGCAGGTGCACGAAGTGATAAGGAGGAACAGTTCGCTGGACCACCAGGCCTGCTAGTGCCTTTGGAGCGCGTTGTTCAACGGCTTCACCACCTCGTGAACTACAGTGTGCTAGTTAGTTAGTGTGCTTTCAAATAGGTAGCTTTTGTCGCACGGGTGATTGGTTTGTAGGTGGTGAGTTAGACTCAATCACTCGCCGATCAAAAAAAGGAAGAAAATCAGGTTTTACTTACAAATGAAAACACTTTTAGAATAGTACACTTCACGATATAATTGCCTATATATATAGGTAGATACAATGCAGCTACTTTAAAACTAAGATTTACTAATTGAGAACATGAGTAAATTCAGGGCGTGGTCCGACAAGTATAGCTGGTGTTCACTGGTGTTCCGAAGGCCAGGGTCTTGATAGGAAGAAGACTTAACTGATGGCCGTGAGCTGGAGCAGAGGGAAGATGGAGCAGCGTCGCACGCTTATATATGGCGTGCAGGGCGCGCGGGCAGAGGCGCTCCCACCTTCGTTCGACGTCACACACCCCCCTCTTTAGGGCAGAATTTTTCCTAGGGAAAATTCTCTCGGCTAGCAGCTAGTTGAGGATTACCTGTAATCAAGTAGAGGAAGTGGTGTCAGTATTTTAAGTAAACAACCAAACTTACATAATTACATTAGCTATAAATATAATATATTACCCACAATACGCACGCAACAACTACCCTATGATAAACTAACACACCCGTCATCCATAAAGCCGCCACACACTACATAAGTGCTTAGGCCATAACATAACAACAGAATATGAGAGACAACCATTAAAGGCGTGAAGCGCTTAGGGTAATACACGAGATAAAAGGGACGTCATTAAGAATGAGTTACAGGTAAGAGAAGTTACGTCTAGCCCTACGAATTATTATTCTTGGGTTCGGCACCTTGACCACTAGATAAACAAAATACTAAGTCATAGTTAGGTATGACAAACAGAATTTATACAAAAGTTAAACGGAAATAAATTCAAGTTGCAGACTACAAACTGACTACTGAATTACAAAAGAACAACAAAATACATAATTATTTTGCTCAATTTAATTACAAAGACCACGATTGTCCAAGATGAATGAACACACTATTAAAGTAAACAATGATGAATCATAAGTTCGGTATCTATCTACCAGCGCGTCACTGAGTGAGCGCGTGTGCATCGCAATAACAAACTAGATATATTTTAATTAGATAAGTACTATTTGACTGTTCCGAGTTCGCAACGCCCGGTCAATCACAAACAATAATGCTTTATAAAAGTACCTATAATAACAATTCGATTATAAAATCGATACAAAATTATGAACAACAATAAAAAAAACTTCAGCACAAAGCACAGCGAAAAAAATAATACGCCGACAAAGTAGACATTAAAATAAATAGACTCCCAGAAAAGACCACAAACGAGAATCGAACTTGTATACTCGGCTGACAGTGACCTTTTAACCACTGATCCACAGGGTAAAAAAAACAATATATGTAGTTTATGGTAAGACTTTTTAAAACAATGTTCAACACAACATTTGGGTACATAACTGTGCAGCAATTTAAAAAAATAGTGTATTTTACGAGAAAAAAATTTTAGCTACCCACAACAAGAAATATTAATTTATAGTAGACACTACTACAAACGGTAACATAAATTAGAGAACATTCGTTTGGAAAAATAAACAATGTATAGGTTATAAGTATTCTTTTTTTATTTTATGTAATTTTATGTATCTTTAGATCTTTTATATGCCATTCATCAAGTGGTTCAACATTCATATATAATTTAGTTCTGAAGAATTCTGCCGGATTAGGGCGAATATTATAAAATAAACAATTGCGTTGATGAGCCGACAACAGAGCTGAGTGTACCTTCTCGAGAATAGAAGATAAATAGTTCAACGATTCGGCATAAACTTCACATGGCTCATGCACCATATTGGAATTGAATTCCATGTCAATATACTGAGAACCAAAATATCCATTGAGTTTATGCACAATGTGAGGCGTAGGTAGTTAGGTGCCTATACAATGGCGTATAATTTACGTTTAGAACATTTCATTTCAACATTAGATTTTAAAATTAGTGCCAATAAATATTAAACATTGTTTATTATAAGATAGATTGTGGATGTAGTAACATGCACAAAAAAGCAACACATTTTATTTTATCACTTTGTTATTAAAGTTTATGTAGGTATTTATGTATGTTCAACAAACGTTTTAAAACAACAAATAGGCTATATTGTGAAGGTATTTATGAGCGATAACTCATCGCATGAGTTTATGTAGGTATTTTACAACGAATGCCCGTCACCTGGCAATTAGTGATTACGCGCCACGCGTTAGAAATAATATAACACATAAAGAGTTGACCAACAGTGGGCAAAAGATACTGGGTTCTCCAGTAGTGACCCAAAAAGAAAAAAATATATATTTACACATATTATATTATTATATACACTAAGGTCAGACAGAATGACCATCATACGCTAAAATTATTTTGTAAGTGTGGGTTAAAATCTTATATAAAACGACTTAACCCGCATTTTTTTTAAACACACATTTTTTGTTTATTAAAACACACAATTTATTGTTATTACCTGATAGACAACAACATAAGTAGGGTTACCTAGGAACCCTTTTAAACACCAAAAACCTTTAGTCGGAACTTGATAGTTTAAAATGAAATGCCAAGAACCGTTAGTAGAACTTGAACATTTTAAGAACGAGTCTTCACCACGTTAGTATTGTAGTGAAAACAGATATAGAACAACAAAAATATCAGGTAAAAACACTAAAAGACAACAAAAATCATCGATAAATCGACGCAACCACAGCGGTCATTCAACGATAGAACTCCAACGTTAGGCGTTATCGATATAAACAACAGACTCCATAACGCTTTTAACCCGACAATGCCCATTCTTCACAGCAAGAAGAGAGAAATATACCATTCATCTCTTGTTTAGCAAGAGCAAAAGTACCATTAGAAAATGACAAAACGGAGTACATACATCATCAGAATCAGATAGCAAACAGCACCCAATCTTCTCCCATTTAGCAAAAGAAGGAGACCATTATATAAACGGCAAAACAGAGCACCATCGGAATCCGATAGCAAAAAGCATCCATGCGCATTTAGCAGCATCCATACGCATTTAGTAGCATCCGTACAGACTTCACATAGCAAATAGGGTCAACACACGGCTAGTAGACGCCGCGTGGACTACAAAGCACTCAGAATTATCTGGTCAAAACAGCAGAAAATAAAACACCCGATTAAAGGCCAGACAACAACCCATCGAAGGCTAGCAAAGGCTAGAATAGAATAGCCTTTCCTAAAGCTACCAACTCAGCAAACTAACAGCAATAGAAAGAAAAAGAAAATTAACTTTAGAGGTTAATTCATTGATTAATTACTTTTACAAGTCAATTATTTAGTTATTTATTATTTATGTACCTTCATTAATGATATAAAGATGCGAGATTTTGAGCAAAGTTATTTATATATAAAGCATTTATTTCAGAAAGAGTTTAGTAAAGACTTTAAAAACTTCTTTTAAGCTATTTTAACAGTTTAATTTACACAATCGCATGAAAAAAATATAACAGAGAAACGAACCCATGAAGAATAATGGCAAAAAAATATAATGAATTACACTACAATTTTCAGTAAAATTACACCCATACTAGTGAAATAAAATAAATAAAATGCGTAATTGCGTATTGTAGGAAGAGAATATAATAAAATGTAAAATGCGTCCAAGAGAAATTGAAATTGTAGGTAGATAAAACACGTGGCCTCGTTCAGCCGGCGCGGCGTGGCGTCGCTCGTACGCCAAGCGGCCGAGAATAAAATAGGTAATTACGTTTGATAACATTGCGCGATGCAATTTATATAGCAAATAGTTCAATTAGACATATAATTAGTTAGAAAATACAATTAAGCAGCTTGTGGCTGTCAAGAAAAAATGTAGGTTACTCCTGGACGAATTTAACACAAACATTTTTTTAACTGTTTGATGTTATTTGTTTAACTGAGACTTGGCTTATTAACGGTATTGGCGACAGTGAGTTATTTGATGATAGGTATATAGTCTGGAGACGTGACCGAAATTACGTAAATACTCATCAAACAATGGGTGGTGGTGTTTTAATTGCTGTGAGAAGGGAACTGGTAGCAATACATAGGAGTGATTGGTGCTCATCTGCTGAGGATTTATGGGTCACACTGACATAACACCACAGGAAACCTAGGGTGTCATATAAAATGCACATATGTGTGGTATATATTTGCTCGCAGAAGTTTGGCAACTCACTAGCGGAACAGCTCGTTAACTTCGCTGAGAATCTGTCTGATATTGTCATCAAACACCCCGCGGATAAATTTTTAATTGTTGGCGATTTTAACCAACCAAACATAAACTGGCAGCCTGCAGATGATGATAGCCTATTACCTAGTAATGTGCAAGGCAATAGTCAGATAAATGTTATGGATACATTCGCCGTTTGTAATTTGTCACAATACAACAAGCATAGTAACAGCAATGGTAGGATATTAGACTGGGTTTTGTCTAACAGTGAAGTTGGCGTGTATCACTGTAGTGATCCATTGGTTCCCGAAGACATACACCACAGAGCCTTGTCTTTATCAACAAATTTTGTGCATATACATGACCTTCCCATGTGTCCCCGTGTGAGGTATATGTACCGTCAGGCTGACTACACTGCGATAGCTAAGGAAATGGACAGCAATGACTGGCACACTGAACTGTACTGTAGGTCGATTAGTAACGCTGTAGAATTCTTCTATGATACTTTAAACAGATTAAAGAACACCTATGTACCAACCAAAACCACTGCATCGAACAACAGGTATCCCCCATGGTATAAGAGTCCGCTAATTAAGATTCTTCGAGAAAAAGCCAAATCACACAAAAAGTACAAAAGATATGGTAATTTATCTGATCATCAATCTTTCATTACACTGCGACAGCGCGCTAAGGACCTGGAGAAGGATATGTTTGACCAATATATGGCTAAAATTGAAGCTGATATTTCTAAGGACCCACGTGCTTTTTGGCGATACATAAAATCTAAAAATCAGTCCCATTTTTATCCCTCGGTATTAAAGTATAAGGAGCGGTCATCTGGGAGCGGAGAAGACATATGCAATATGTTCTCTGAGTATTTCTACTCCAATTTTCTGTCCCCCGGCCCTCAAGATGCTAACGTACCCGTCAGTACGGTGGAGAGCTTGACGATTCGAGGGGATTACTCTGATATTTGCTCGATCGAAATAGATGAGGCCGAAGTGTTTAAACTACTTAAACAGGTGGACTACAACAAATCTGCAGGCCCCGACAACATTCCACCATTTTTTATCTTTAACTGTGCCAAGTGTCTTGCTATTCCCATCACTATTTTATTCAGGCGGTCTGTTGCTGAGGGTGACGTGCCTGCGATCCTGAAGTCAGCGTATATAACTCCAATACATAAAAAAGGTCCGAGAGACGTGGTGGAGAACTATAGATCGATCTCCAAGCTATGCGTATTCGCTAAAATACTAGAAAAAATTGTTTATAGGCAACTTTATGCGGCCATCAAACTTAGCTTCGGCGAGCATCAGCACGGTTTCCTTAGTGGTCGCTCCACCACGTCTAACCTTATCGTTTCTAGTGATTACATATCGGAACATATGTCACAGCGGTTACAGGTGGACGTTATTTACACTGACTTTTGCAAATGTTTTGATCGCATAGATCACTCCTTACTGAAGCGGAAACTGTTACTCGTGGGTATACGTGGTGACTTGTATAGGTGGTTTTTGTCATATGTTGAGAACAGAAGTCAAATCGTAGTTCTGAACGGTTATTCGTCAACTAGGGCAATGTGTATTCCGTCAGGAGTCCCACAGGGGTCCCTGTTGGGTCCTCTTTTGTTTAATATCTTTATTAGAGACGTCATAACCTGCTTCCACTCATCAAAAATATTTTTGTACGCAGACGATATGAAGATACTGAGTAAGATAGGCTCCAACGAGGACACCCGTCGCCTGCAAAGTGACCTTGACCGCTTTCAAACTTACTGTACCAATAACCAACTGGACTTGAATGTCGCCAAATGCTACGTTTGTTCTTTTACACGTAAGCCTAACCCAATAACCTGTCATTACACGCTGTCGGGTACCGTAATAGCCAGGGTAAACTCTGTCAGTGACCTGGGAATAACATTCGACTCCAAACTACTATTCGATGCACACATTTCAAACACAATTAATAGTGCTAATAAGGCATTAGGTTTCATTTTTAGAATATCTAAGGATTTTAAAAATATCAAGACGATCAAAATTTTGTATTGTGCTTACGTCCGTAGTCACCTCGAATACGCTTCTCAGGTGTGGAACCCCAACTACGATATATACATAACGCGCTTAGAAAGAGTTCAAAGGAAGTTCCTGAGGTACTTACAATTCCGGTCTAGAACATACTTGTCGGACTATTTCAGCCGATGTAGAAAATTCCACTTGCTGCCTCTACAAGAGCGAAGGGAAATAGCCGAAATCTCACTTTTATTCAACATTATGAATGGGTCAACGGATGTAACCGAGCTGACGAATAAAATTGGTCTTCGTGTGCCATCAGCCCTACTGCGTAGACCTAACCTGTTACACGTCCCCGCTAGCCCAAGTACCTACAGGCAAAATTCATTCCTGATTAGGGCTTGTCGGACATTCAATTTAGCGTGCCGGAGAGTTGACATTTATATTTTTAACACTAGTGTCTCTAAGTTAAAAAAGACTATGTGCAACAACTTTTTTTCACATCCTTCCTAGAGGTCTATTAGAAATGAGTGTGTATATATTTACCTTTTTTCTCTCTTTTTCTCTTTTTTTTTTTAAATTATTATGTGCATTTTTATTCACCTACTTATCATTATTTATTTTTAAGCTATATTGTTTTTGGTAGCCGTTTCACCATCGATAAAGTTTTGTACATATATGCTAAAAGCGAAAACTTGTAATTGGCCATAGCTTAATAAAAGATATACATGTTTGTTAACTAGCTGTAAGTTTTCAAAATTCGAAAATAAAATAAAATAAAATAAAATACACAAAAATATATAAAAATACAGAAAAAAAATACCACTCACCTTCGGAACACCAATTTAGCTATAAAAAGAAATCCTATTGGGCGCCAATGTCGCACGGGTGATTGGTTTGTAGGTGGTGAGTTAGACTCAATCACTCGCCGATCAAAAAAAGGAAGAAAATCAGGTTTTACTTACAAATGAAAACACTTTTAGAATAGTACACTTCACGATATAATTGCCTATATATATAGGTAGATACAATGCAGCTACTTTAAAACTAAGATTTACTAATTGAGAACATGAGTAAATTCAGGGCGTGGTCCGACAAGTATAGCTGGTGTTCACTGGTGTTCCGAAGGCCAGGGTCTTGATAGGAAGAAGACTTAACTGATGGCCGTGAGCTGGAGCAGAGGGAAGATGGAGCAGCGTCGCACGCTTATATATGGCGTGCGGGGCGCGCGGGCAGAGGCGCTCCCACCTTCGTTCGACGTCACAGTTCAGACGGAGGGCACGACGTCACACACCCAAAACATGAAAAGGTACCGTTAGTGTCTTAACCTTTACGGTCGACATGTGGAGCATGATCGTCGTACGCAGCTTACAAGTTGATGTTTTTCGGAATTAAAGGTAACCTGCCTAAGTAAGATTTAAACAATTAGTAATTACCGTAAATACTGCAGCGCTCATAGCGTGGCTAAGCTTTTGGATCGTAATAGTTTGGAAAAGTTAAGTAATGGTTGCATACCTACCTACCTAAAATGATGGCAGGTGTAAAGTTGACGTTCGGCTTTTGTCAAAGGATTAGGTAAAGACGCGGCCGCCGGGCGCCGGCCGATGCACTCAACGACCTTTTATGAACTTAAGGTAGATATCTAGTTATTACGATTTATGAGTCTTCAGTGTTGCCATGGGTAATCTGATGTGATATTATTTAAAGTTAATTAAATTTACCTGGGAAAATTTTATCTTTAATTTCCGTGAATTATTGACAAATACCTCATCATTTTACTCTACCCTACAACCCCTTCATTGATCAGACGGGGGGTTATGAAACACCCTGTATAGAGATAATTATCATAGTTATATCAAATGTAATAATATAAGTAAATTTAATATTATACTATAAATAAAATTATAAATATATTATATTATAAATAAATGGGGATTTAAGTAAAGAAAAGAGTGTAGTGAGAGCACGCAAACTCCGGCGTTGACGAATGGGTAACCATTTAAGTTCGGAACGAAAAGTAGATACGTGATCATACTTGCGAAGATTGTAGATGAATCGAATGCAGTTATTGAGAAGGCGGTCATACTTATTGAGATATTCTGCATTCAGGTCATAATAACACATATCACCATAGTCGATTAAAGGAAATATTAAGGCCTGCACAAGCATTGTCTTGGTCCTGGAAGGGAGAAAATTTTTGAGGCGGTATAAAGCTCGAAGGGTACCGGTGAGTCTCTGACTGACGTCAGTGACCTGGGCCTGCCAGTCGAGCGTGAAATCTATGTGTAGTCCTAGATCTTTGACTGTTGTACTGAATGGAATTTTCAGTCCGTTAAACATGATTGGTGGCAAAGTTGAAAGATCTAATCTGGGTATCATGCGTTTACCACCTACAATCATGGCCTGACATTCAGTAGGATTGACGTCAAGACCAATGTCGTTGCACCATGTCAGAATCGCCGAAAGTTCTCTATTTACATCCGCTATCGCCATTGACACATCTTCCACTCTCGCCTGGGAGTAAAGCTGCAAATCGTCGGCTTAAAGATGGTACGCACATCGAAGGTTAGGTGTCAGGAAGTTTATAAAAACTGAAAATAATAGCGGAGAAAGTATGCCACCTTGAGGAACACCAGAGTTTATGTCACGCCAAATCGATGAACAATCATCACTGTGGACCGACTGCTGGCGCTCCTGAAGATACGACGAGAACCATTCCAGAGAACCAGGTGAGATCATTAGATGGGAGAGGATCGATAGAAGTATATCTGGTAGATAATGCCTTACGGCATTAAGTCCACCTTATGTACTGTAACTGTATATTGTGCAGGAAGATATAAATAAATAAATTATTAATGAGAAAGTAAAGATCTATCCACACATATAAATGCCGTCGTACCTGTGACGTTGAGGGAACGAGCTACGTCAGAGGTTTATAAAATCCAGTGTGTACTTACATTTTATATGAATTCGTTCTCACACTTCTGTGTCCAGGCCGGACACAGACGAGACGAAGACAAAGACGACGGAGGTCCTCGTATCGGACACGGCACGATTATATAAAAGCAATATTAATATATAAAATTCTTCCGGTTTTGTCTGACTGACAGACAACATACAGCCAAAACAACAGAGTGTAGGGGGCTGAAATGTATATATTTCTTTGAGGAGCGTAAGGGAGCACTTAGATAGGATTTTTGTTAAGTCCTTCGCTAGGAGTGATAACATCACGCGGGCGAAGCCGTGGACTTAGTCTAGTATAACATAAATTATATAACATAAATTTAAGGAAAGCTACAAGTAAAAGTTTTTTTTTTTCTTTTTCTCTTTCACGGGTATTATTCTAATTTGTTAGAACAATACCCGGCCCTTTGGCAGGCGTACACGCAGACATAGGTCCAGCGCGCAAAGCACCTTTGAAAATTTTAAACAAGAATGTGATGGGACACCTACTGAGGCGCCTCCATAACTGCACTACTAAATACAGTCACGGATTACTCTGGGCTATTGGGATGGGTTTTAGATGGGATGATTTGATGAAAACTATGCATGAAAATTCGGCGCTTGCCCTAAGTACTCTCATAGTACGTCGAAAAGGGACAGACGGTGACTCGCCAACTCACTAGATGGGCCTTCTCTTAATAGCCACTGAGGTAAACAAAGTCTGCCACACAGACAGCCAGAGGGCAACACCGGTGACGAGGCCCTGACGGACTTCCTGAAGCATTCGGGACCGCAGTGTCGCCACGCACATTCAGCTCGCCACAAAGCTGCCCTGCGGTTATTATTAGTAAAAGTTACAAGTAAAAGTTATTGTTAGTTTACCTTATTGAACAGAATATCGTATAAAAAGCTTAATTAACAATTAAAATACCAATTACTGACATACGTTTTTTATATAAGATGGTTTATTTGAAAGGGATACCGGATGGGAAAGTTTAAATACAAGTTAATAATACAAAATTGTGAAAAAGGCTTTATTTAAAACTTTTAATTATGAATCGCTTCTTGCCATTATTTCTAAAAATCACTTACCTAAACTGAACTAAAGTAATTAAATTTTCGTGATGTGTATTTTGGCCGAGGTATTTTAATGAATAGATATTATGACATATAGAATTAATAGACGTCACGAACTAAAATTACATCTATCATACAAAATAAATTAGCGGGTCTTAATCGCGTACAATTAATTTATTTAAGGTATAAATACCTATGATGATGATGATGATGACAAATACCTATTTGCTTCCGACGTTTCACTCGTCTTGCACCGAGCGTGGTCGCGGAGAGACTGATGAGAGCTCAGCGCCGTCTTGTGGAAGTGCGGGTTTCGGCACCTACCCTCACTTGGTCTTTATTTAAGTTCGCACTGTCGGTACTCCGACACAATACACTAATGACGTCTACACACCGTTGAGATTTATCACTGCGGCGGTGTTTACATTTGTTGATGATTGGATTCCAAGTAGCCGATAATCTATATCCATCCTCCCGGTTGAAATTGTCATATTTCTTGATTTCTACCGCTCAATTTATTTAAGGTATTTATACCTTAAATAAATTAATTGTATGCGATTAAGACCCGCTAATTTATTTTGTATGATGTATACAAAACGCGAAAGTTTAAAATCGATTAAAATTACATCTAGACAAGAAGCAGTGCGCCTGGGTGGGAAAAGGCATAGGAGCGGGATGAGGGAAAAGGAGACCTTCGGCACTCTAAGCAACTAAAATTATTACTAACGTCGATTTCATTATTACGATACAACGTCAAAATATTTCATAAATGTTGTCCTTATCGTATAACCTACTAGACTGCGTCCACGTGAATTATACACCCAAACCTTCCTTTAGAATCACCGTATCTATTGATGAACATACATACATAGACTCACGCCTGTTTCTCGGAGGGGTAGGCAGAGACTACGGAACGCCATTTGCAACGATCCTGACATATCTCTCTTGCTTCATTCACTCCCATCAGATTCCTCATGCATGCTCTTCTGTTCAGGGTACTTCTCACCTGTCCTGTTTTTAGGATGTCTCCAATCTGGTCAGAGAACGTCCGCCTAGGTCTTCCCCTTCGTCCTGTCCCTTCCACACTTGCCTTATATATCTTCTTTGTCAGTCTTTCGTCATCCATCCTTTCCATGTGCCCAAACCATCTTAACATGCCTTTCTTGATGCTTGTCACTACATCTTCTTTTACCCCACACCACTCTCGTATCACACAATTCTTTACTCTGTCGGTCAAAGACACACCACACATACTTCTCAGTGCTCTCATTTCTACAGCATTTATTCTACTTTCAAGTCTCTTCTGCCACACCCAACTTTCACTACCATACATAAGGATAGGCAATAACACACCTCTATGCACAGCAAAACGTGCCTTTTTGGACACGTTTTGACAGTTCATAAACGCCTTCAGAGCTCCATTCACACTATTACCTGCATTAACTCTTCTTTCAATATTTCTTTCATTCTTACCATCTCTTGTAAACAACGTACCTAAGTAAACAAACTCATTCACTTGTTCCACTCGCTGTCCATCGATCAAAACATTACAAGCCGTAACGCATTCCTCCTTTTCAAAAACCATAACTTTCGTTTTACTTACATTCACTCTCATTCCTTTCCTCTCTCACGCACCATGCATGATTGTTACCATCTCCTGCAACTCCTCCGCTGAAGATGCAAGTATTACCTGATCATCAGCATAAAAGAGGCATTTGACGAGTAACCCATTCATCCTTAATCCGCAGTCACTATGTTTTAAATCTTGCAAACAACTGTCCATGAAGAGGTTAAACAGCCACGGCGACGCTACACATCCCTGTCTAACACCTTTCTCGATGGTAAAACAGCCAGTGTATGCCCCGTTTATCCTCACACAAGCTCTAGAATCCCCATAAAGGGATTTCAGAGGTCGAATGAGGCTGCTGTCCACCCCATTCATTGACAGCACCGACAACATTTCATTCCTCACCACTTTATCGTAAGCCTTTTCCAAATCCATGAATGCGCAATATACCTTTTGACCTTTGGCCAAAAACTTTTCGGCTATGCTACGCAAGGAAAAAACCTGATCCGTACATCCCATGCCCTTTCGGAATCCCGCTTGTACAAATGTACATCCCATATTTTCTTGTCAGTTACTTTCATAACTCTTTCAATCAGTACCTTTGCATACAATTTGCCAACAATGCTGAGAAGGCTAATGCCTCTATAGTTTTTGCAGTCTTGTTGCGAGCCTTTTCCTTTATAAAGAGGCACAACTACAGCTGTGGCTCAGTCATTTGGTACTCGGCCGGTGCTCCAGCACAAGTTATATAACCGCTGCAACTGACCAACTATGATGCTCTGTCCAGCCATCAGTATTTCGACTGTAATCCTATCATATCCTGCAGCCTTACCTACTTTCATACTTCCCAGTGCCTTCTCGATCTCATCCACGCCAATAATCGAGAACGCTAGATGGCGCTGTCTGGCTAAACACAATAGTAAACGAGCTCCGTATTTATTTCATTTAAAAAATACTTGTAATCTATTATAAGACTATAAAGTGTTCTAAAAAAGTGTAACATAGTCTGATTCATAAGTGACAATGTTATCAAAGTGTTTTGAATAGTCAGTGTAAAGAATAATAAGTCAATAACAAAGTGAACTCTAAACCGTGAGAACTAAAGAAACCCAACCAAATGTATTAAGAACACTGAAATATTACCACTAATATCAAAATACTACCATAAGAAGTAAAACAAAGTGTCGAAAAAGTGTAAATTTTGCAGTAAAACATAATTACTTTGATTGTCTAAAGTGTTCGGAACTTGGAAAAAATTCTTGAGTAGTGAATCATAATAACCGACTTACTGATTTCAGAAACTATAGAACATTGGAAGTATACTCCAATTTCGCAATACATAATTAACACAGTCGTGGCTAAGTGTGCTACTGCGCTCGTATACAATCTTGAGCGCTTCATAAGTGCGCCGCGCTCCGCCGGTTCAAACCTCAGTTGGAAAGGGGAAGACTTTTTGTGAGATCCTCAATTTGTTTCTTGAATATTATAACATTCTAAACAAATTGTACGTGTACGAAATATTGAAGTTAGTCACAATCACATTGTATACAGTCGTGGAGTTTGACAGTTTCTACTGCCAATAGAAAGCGCATACCTCAAAACAACAAACTTTAAAATAGTGAAAATATGGATACTACACACAACAATATCACATATCGCAAACCGTGACGAACAAGCTCTTTAAGGCCCACATGCACAAAGATTCTTAAATTGAATTAAGATGTATTTAACGAGAAAAAAATAATAAACACCACTAGCGCACAGCGAAAAATTCGTCGAGTAATATGATTTAAGAACTGTCAAAATTAATCACCGAAAATCGGCTGTTTAGTGGCTAATTTCATTTAAGAACTGTCACACTGATGTTGGCATCTTGTCATTAGCGACGAAAATTATCAATAATTATATAACTGGACCGGACGACGCAGCAGCGTGAGGCCTATGTCCAGCAGTGGACGTCCCTAGGCTGACATGATGATGATGATGATATAACTGATAACAATGTACCTACTTGGCGCACATGTTATTCCTACACTGGGGTGCTGGAACACCCCATACTAAAATGACTGTAATCCTTGAAATAAAAAAAACAATTCATGAAAATACGTTTTACTAAACAGAATCGGTAACTTGAGATCACAAATCAGCCTTATGACACAAAGTTAAATGTAGTTTGAGCAACAGCGCTTGTAGGACTTGGTCCTTTTTTGAGGATCACTGCAATGGACTAAGTTGGCATCCGGTGACGGTCCTCCAAATGTTCATGTATCAGTTCCAAACCTAATTTCAAAACTGTCTGCTGAAACTTTATATTTGGCTTATTATTTGTTCTTGAACACTTGTAAAGAACCTAGGAATTACAACTGGTTCCAACTTCTATTTCTTCCTCGCCAGATTTGTGGTCTAGAATAGTGCTTATTTCTTCGTAATTCAAACCTCTGACAGCCATCCGAAACAAAATAAATAAATTTCATTGAATTTTACCTTCATAATATCTAAAAATATCTGTATTTAATTCATATACTACATATATACTACATATATTTAATTCATATACTACATACATCTGCTATCTCGCTTGACATCTGCTATCTCGCTCTTTCGGATAGGAACATTGCAAATTAAGTGGCTCTTACAAAATTAAAAGTAAATTAAAATGACGGACAAAAGAACCGAATTTGCTATCCGGGAGTTAACTAAGACTGTGCTGTCTCTCCAGAGTAAAGTAGTTTCGCTGGAAAAGCTTATCAGTGATCAAAATAAGCCGATTAAAAACCTTATTAGTGACAAAAGTGACATAGTGCAAAGTGGTAAAAAAGAAACTGAGGGTAATGTAACACGGTTTACTCCGCAACAATTACCAGCGAGACCAATACGTGAGGCGCGTACTCGTGCGGCATCAGCGATCTCCGCAAACGCTCGGAAACCGGTCGCTAGGCCCGTCAACACTATCACCGCGACGTCATCAACGGCGGCCTCTACCTCGAGCCCAGAATCGACGCCACAACTCACTGCGATCGAGACGGCGCCCACTAGTGCGCCGAGTGCGCGTACCGATGATTCACCGCAGGACGCACAAGCCACTAGCGAAAGCGAATGGATCGAGGTTGGGCGTAGAACCAAACGACGTTCGATCGAGAAGGTGATTCGTGGTACTGCCTCCCCGACCTCTACGAGTTTGTCAGCAGCCGAACGCAAAAGCTACCTGCATTTGTACTATGTTAAGGTTGGAACTACGGTTGAACAAGTGACAGCGCATTTAAAAACAATATGCCCTGAAGATAATTGCACAGTGGATGCATTGAAATCGCGAGGAGACTATGCATCTTATAAACTATCCGTACCTACCAACAATTGCTCCAAATACTTAGCATCAGAAAACTGGGCACAAGGCGTGCACATTAAACCATGGCGTAGTAGATTTCGAAACCAAGGTGCCAAAACCACGGAAACCTAAACTATATACTATTGTGTACCAAAACGTCAGAGGACTACGATCTAAATTAGATACTTGTAAGTTATCTATAATTAACGAATCAGCCGACATATTTGCGCTCACAGAAACTTTTTTAACAAGTAGTGTTAACGACGCTGAGATTTTTCCTAGCGGCTACAATGTTATTCGGAGGGACCGCGCTAATAATACTGGATGGGGTGGAGTTTTATTAGCGGTACGGAGTCAATATAGAATGCAGCAGATTAGTGACATTGATGGCTATACGAATGATATTGAAGCGATAATTGCGAAAGTTTACTTAAAGCATAAAACAGTTGTATTTTGCGTCGTATATATACCACCTAATCACTGTGATGCTAAATATATGAACACCTTTCTATTGTTGGAAAATATCGTACGCAAGTATCCTGAGTTAGACGTATTTTTTATTGGAGATTTTAATTTGAAATCAGCTAGTCAGAGTGTTAGAATGGAGTTTACGCATTTAATGTCTTTTTGTAAATTAAAACAACATAATACTGTCGAGAATATTTATGGCAATAAGTTAGATTTGGTGTTGAGCAATCTGAGTAGTGAGTACGTACAGGTGAGCGGAGATGTTTTACCACTTGTCCCGGCGGACTCTTATCACCCACCGCTCGGTGTGACGCTGTGTATGTCGCGGCCGGCGTCGCGCGCGCAGTTCGCGTGTTCGGAGGCCTCGCCGCCTTCTGATGAATTGTATGATTCTATGCAGGTCTGGAATTTTAGGCGGGTTGATTTCGCCCAGCTTTATGAGGATATTTCTCAATTGAATTGGGATGAAATATACTCGATCACGGATGTTAACGAAGCCTTAACTACTTTCTATGACAAATTGAGTGCATGCTTGCATCGTCATGTCCCCGTTAAAAAACCAAAAAGGCTTAACCAGAGGTATCAATACCCAACATGGTTCACGCCTGAAATTATAAAGTATATAAGAGACAAATACTACTTTTTTAAAAAGTTTAAAGAAACAAAAAATGTGTTTTGTTATGACATGTTTAAATCATACAGGCAACATGTCAAGATGTTGATTCGTTTAGCCTATGAGAACCACATAGCGCAGGCAGAGGCGGGTATAAGTAGGGACCCTAAGCTATTTTGGCAATTTATTAAAAAACAGCGTTCAACAAGTGAAACCAATACAGAGTACGTATATGACGGAAAGAGTGTGTCTGGAGTGGATGCCGCCAATGCATTTGCGCACTTTTTTACGTCTGCATTTTTAACAGACGAACCTGCATTGCCACATGACTCTGCCAGGAAACAGACTTCTAATATGCAACATTCGAACTTCACATCACATAGCGTTTCTCTTCAAAAAATTACAGAAAGGGACATTATACGATCAGTAAAGAGACTAAAGCCACTATCATCCACGGGTCCTGATGGTATACCTCCCTTTCTAGTAAAAGATTGTGTATCGGTGTTTAAGGAACCTCTCTTATAAATCTTTAATTTAGCGCTTCATACAGCTTCATATCCAGCCCTATGGAAGGTCTCCAAGGTAACCCCTATACCTAAAGAGGGCCCAAAAGAAGATGTCAGGAACTATAGGCCCATTGCCGTGCTGTCTGCCTTCGGCAAGTTATTTGAATCAATCCTAAACTTCCATATAACTGCACAAATAAGGTCTCAGTTAAGTATATGTCAACATGGGTTTAGGTCAGGAAGGTCGACTACAACAAACCTCGTCAACTTTGTGGACTATACTGCTAGAGAAATGGATGATAATGGCCAGGTGGACGTGGCTTACTTTGACTTTAAAAAAGCGTTTGACCGCGTCCACATTGACACCCTATTAGAAAAATGCGCTGCCATGGGCTTCACTCATAAGTTACTACAATTATTTTACTGTTACTTTAAAAATAGAACACAATACGTTCAAGTATGTGGTTGTCGATCTGTCCCCTATTTGACGAGGTCTGGGGTGAGCCAGGGCAGTACCTTAGGAGCAACACACTTCCTAATAATGATAAATGACTTGCCGCAGGCAGTTGGTACGGCTCGTTGCCTTATGTTCGCTGATGACCTTAAGCTGTTTGTAGGTGTAAGGAGTATGAGTGACTGTGATGCGCTTCAGCAGGACATAAACAATGTAGTAACGTGGAGTGAGCGTAATCACTTGGAATTCAATCCGACTAAGTGTAAAACTATTACGCTTACTCGGTCTCACTCACCTTATGATTATCAGCACAGCTTAGGCGGTGTTCTGCTGGAGCGTGTCACAGAAACTCGCGATCTGGGTGTGATTGTAGACAGGGAGCTTACCTTTAACACCCATATAACTGCGATGTGCAAACGGGCATATAAGGCTCTTGGCTTTGTCATGAGGCAATCAGCTCGCTTCACTAGCAGAAATACGGTTATCTCCTTGTACTTTGCCTTGGTGCGCAGCAAACTCGAATACGACTCCCTGGTTTGGGACCCACACGAGGTGAGGTATAGGGTGATGATTGAACGAGTTCAACGCAAATTCGCAAGGGCATTGTATAGGAAGCTTTATGGATATTATCCGTATTTATACCCGTTTCTGTTTGTGTCAGGCATGGTGGGCATTGATACTCTCGAGTTAAGACGTAAGTTCGCAGTAATGGTACACTATTTCTTATTGCTCAACGGTGAAATAGATGATCCGGATACTCTCAGACGTTGTGGATTTTTAGTTCCAAACCAGTACAACAGGCTGCGCTCGCGCCGTCTGTTGGCGGCCCCGACTTTCCGCACATGTACCTCGCAGTACGCGCCCACCAATCGAGCCATTACAATGCTTAATACTATGATTGCTCAACAGCCAAATGTTGACATATTTTATGATAAGTTTTCGCAATTTAAGCGACATATTAAAGATTTTTTATTTTGTCTGTAAGTAAATTTATGTATGTGTATAAGTCGCTTGGGAATATGATACAAATTATTAATGTAATATGACAATTTTGATAGATGTATATTTTAAAATTTTTATTTGAATATAATAATTATTATGACGAATTTGACTTAATATTTTGTTTGACTTGTATAATTGTTATGACATTAATGTATACTAGATAGATACTATTGAATTTTAATGCGCTTTAATGAAAGATTTAGATTTAAGTTATTAAATGTAGGAATTATATCATAACTATGTATTATTAGAGTGAAATTGTATATTAATTGCAATGTTTTATGTGTTTTAAAATAATATTACCTTAGCTCTCGTTACGTGTTGGGTGACTGTAAGTAGTAAGAGTAATTGTATTAAATAAATAAATAAATATATATTGTTTTAATAAATAATCAAAGGACAATGGCAAATCTCCATACATCAAAATGTCTGAAAATAAATTGAAGCGAACAGTAATAAAAAATATATCAAAAAATTTGGCGTAAGTAACAGAGTCTATAAATGATTCTATTTTCACTCAGGAAAGGTGGAAAAAGAAGATATCGGTGTTTGAAGTTTTAGTTAAGAATGAACAATGTAGGCACAAGGAAAGTTATAGTATAAAAGTTAAACAATGTAGGTAGGTACGTTTGAATTATCAAATGACATATGCCAGATTGACATCAGAACGCGGAAGTATTTTGTAGCATCTAACTGTCACAGCCAAAGACAAAAGCAGAGATGCACATTTTAAATCGATTTTATGTGAAATCGATACAACTTAAAAACGATTCTGTGACGTTTTTATTTGATTTAAACGTTGTTTTGCTTCGAAAATATTAGCTTATTGATATAATGTTGATTAAATATTAAATAACTGCATTTTAAACCAAACCAAGCTATAAAGGTCGATCGTATCGATTACTTATTTAATAATCGATACGGATATAGCACTCACGACTATTCCTGTCACACCATTGTCTTTGGCAACAATCAAATAAAAAAGTATTCGTAATCAATTGGAATGCTTTTTATCATCATAAAATACTCCAGCTTAAACGAGACAAAGTGAAAATATTAAAAATCGTAGAAAAAAAACACAATTTGTTTTGTTCATATGAAGTTTAAGGTCGCCACAACAAACCCAGACCAAATTCTGCCATTGTCCTTTAATAACTTATTACATATAAATGCATAAATCGTAATAAATAAATAATCTTACAATTTTACTACACTGGAGTACTGGCGTACCCCACAGCACTTATACAGGCGACCACACAACGCGGTCCCTCGTCACGGTATTGACGTAACGCGAGCGGTTGACACCAAACTAAAATACTCCGACGCGCGAATTCGTGGATATTAAAGAAATTGAGATATTTAGAAAACAAATCGGTGTGGGGTGCACCTGCACCCCATGTAGGGTTCTACGGTTAATGCTTAAAAGTTTCTAGTTATTATTTGTCAATTGTCATTTCGTTGCTAGGCGACGACAATGCGTGTTGTTTTATGCTCATAGTATATATAGTCTAAGGTTTTATGCGAAACCATACGCATAACATCGTTAAAATCGTAACAAAAAGGCTTCATGCCATGAAACTAAACGTAGAAACTACTTGACCGACCTCATAAAATGTTTAACTAAATCTAAGCGTTGTTGTCGTTGTGCAAGAGGACGCTAAATACTTTTAAGTTAAATTATTTTATGCTGTTAATTCTGTTCAAAAAATTTAAATTAAGGAGTGACTTAAATCAAACGTTACGCAAGTGGGCCTAAATGATTTATCCAACATGACCAATGCGACTGAGAAATCAATGTTTGATACAACTATGATGAGTATTCCGGATAGCCTTCATAGGTTCATATTAGTACTGATCCAGTAAATAACTTAAACGAACATATTAAATCACTCACTATGCAACTAAGAAGCGAACACGAGGAAATAGACAATTTGCATAGTGAGAACCTGCGCCTAAAAATGGACCTCCAAAACTCATTGAAAACCATTGATACTTAGAAAAGAATCTGTCTGACTCCAAAGAGAAAGAGTGCTACACCAACATCATCACGTAAAAGGACATCGCATCACGCTTATGGATCAGATACTATAAACCACAAGCAGCTTGAACGGCAAAACGAGGAAATTTATTTGACCACAAACACCTACGACAAGGAGACGCAAACGAGTCCAAAATCGAATATACTTCAGACATGTACAAAGGAAACATTGACATCGTATAATAAAACAATAAGTAAAATTCGCGAAGAAACCATACAAGGAATAGAACGCAGGAATAAATTATGTATCCTGTGTACCAACAAGACGAGTGGATCTTTATCCTTAATAGAGGAAGTCTTCTCAAGTTACTTTGATTACGGTCACTACATCATACCAAACAGTAATACAAACAGTAATACACGCGATTTACGGTTTAAACTGGAAGATTTCACCCTGAACGACTATTGCGTGATATGAATGGGAGAAAATGATGTCAAGGAGGAAAGTAGATTTATAAACCTGGTGACGGCGATAAAGACGTCACTGCGAAAGGTTACCTATACCAACAAGATTATCTGTCTCCCTACATATATTAAAGGCGCACTGATATATAACTATAAAGTTGAAATGTTTAACAACCTTCTCTATTTGGATATACTGAATGATGACTACGCATATATTTTTGACAGCAACTGCTACCTATCGCATGACATGTTTTCATACAAGACAGGAAAAATTAACAAATATGAAATAAAGCATATATACAACCAGCTATTGGATAATATGTTGATTGACTTAAATTTATTGAACCAGATTGACATATCTAATAATGACATATCCAATAATAATAATATGTACAGAACTTCTGACTGCTGTGAGCGAAACACAAGTCCTAAGGCGAGTTCTAAGTTTTTTTGTCTATAATAACATTTATGTCCTACACCAAAATATTGCCGGACTATTTAGTAAAAGTGACATTCTTACTGTTTGTCTGAAAGAATTGGAAAATGATGGAAAGTACCCTGATGTTTTATGCATATCGGAGCATTTTATGCACCGGAACAGGAGGAACTATTATACATACCAAACTACAAATTAGCAGTAAGTTTTTCTAGAGGTTGCAGAACAGGAGGAGCTTGTATTTTAACTAGAATTGGCCTTCAATACAAGGTTCTAAATTTAAGTAATTGTATCAAAAAATTAATTGAATTTTGTGCAAAAGAACTAATCGAACATAACATTATTATCGTTTGTATTTATATAGGGTCCCAAATAGTGACTTAGATGTTTTTTTTTGAGAAATTTAATTATATTCTACATATCATATGTATAAAATTCTCCAAAAAGGTTATTGTATGTGGAGATTTTAACATCAACACACTACTTAAAAATAGACAGACCCTAGATTTTGTATGTAACCTTTTAAATTACAATTTAAGACTACAATTCACTCAACCTACTAGGCTAAGTAGTGGGACGTGTCTAGACAATTTCGCACATAACATAAATGGCTGTAAAGGGGAAGTCATCGAATTTGGGTTATCAGATCATACTGCACAGCTTCTTAAATGTCCTGTCAAAAAAACATGCACGCTTAATGGTCTATCCACACACATCCGGGCCGTGGACGGGACGTGCACGGGACGGGGACGGGCCGTCACCGTGCTTCCGGGTCCCGGCCGGGATATTTCGTTCACACACGTCAGGGGTGCAACCGGAGCGTGGACGGGCTGTCACTAGAGCTTGCATTTTAATATTTGAATTATTCGAATTATGAATTGTGTCAAATATTCCAAAGGAAATTGCAATATCCAATTCTAGTTCGAACAGCGTTCTCAAAATTGTCCTAAATACATGCACCAATAAACACATTTAGTTGACATACTTAACATAATTATATTACAACATAAATTAGATTTTGTTTTTTTTTTTTGCGTATGAAGCCCTAAAAGGAGGAGTTCTAATAATAATAAGAAGAATAGCCGAGAAAAATGAATCATAATAATAATAAACATCTCTGGGGGGCTGGTCATTATCTCAACATGAGACTAACGCAATCGAAGGGCAGAGTGACAGCTTTCAAACATCACCTTCATCTTATGATAAACAAAAACAGCATCACAGGATGAAAAGAAAGGTTACAAATCACAGGGCAGCTTTGTGGCGAGCTGTCAGTGCTCAAGTCAGGGCCTCGTCTTCGGCTTGCCGTTATTGGATGGTTGGAATGGATTTCCAAAAGCGCCCGCAACTTCACACAACCTTAATATGCGTCTCATCGCACCGATTGTTGGGCCCAGCAAGACCATGTCGTCCGTACCTATAGCTGATATTGTTCATAACAACTCCGTCTTCATGACAGTCGACACCAGCCTTGCTGAGTAGGTACAACAATTAGCTGATTTATAAATAATAAAAAAATATATATAAAGGCATGGCGAGGTGATTTCCTCATGCGTCACGCCAGATTTCAGCCCATATTCCTCATGCAGAGCTGTACGCGCCCGCTTGACAGTGTTTATTGGATTTGCATACCAATATTGTAGCATTCACGTACCTACCTCATAGTTCATACCAGTATCTACCTCACTCTCATTTTTTAATTACCCCATACAGATCGGCAAAGTTAAGCAACGCTTGCACATGTCGCCACTTGGATTGGGTGACCACGTGTGGCATTTACATCTGAGCGCTATCTTGCTTCGAAGGGCACGTAAAGCTGTCGGTCCCGGTCCTTGTCTCAGGATTGGAATCGTTAGGCCATGAAGAAAACTCCGACACTAGAGTTGGCCACAAACTCTCACGAAAAACAACAACTAAACAACAAGAGGTTTAAGGTCCAATGCCTTATAAAGGTCTAAGAAAACCGGATTTACATGTGTTTCTAACTATATAGTACCGTAGGCGGTCTGTGTTATAAACAAAACTAATTAAACTACGCGACGTGCAGACAAATTTTAGGGGCCATGTAAGTACATCCAGCAAACTATCGAGCACCTTAGTTGTGATGGTTGCCAGGAATATAGGCCTATAGTTATGAAGTTAAATAAAGAAAAAAAAATTTGAATATAAAAATATCAAATAAAACTATTCGAATAAAAATTTTAAACATTTGCAAGCCCTAGCCGAGACCTTTCATATGTCACTATTTGTACTTGGGCAAGTCCAATACAAAACACCGATCTGGGAATAACATGGATTGGACATACCTACGAAATTAGCGTGCATACCTACGATTTTGTAAAAAAATAAAATTTAATTGAGTAAAAATATTTAAATTTATATTTGCTGTAAGTTACTTTAGTTCCAAATCTGTTTAAATGCTTTTCCAGATTAGTTTATTCCATGACGCAAATGCGGGCAAACAAGGTAAAGCAAATAACGTCCCTTGACATGAAGACAAACTAAACATGAAACAAAATATTCTCTGGTAGCCAATATCGATACAGTGTCGCTGAGAAAGAAACGGACATGAATGGCGCCATTCATACCGTAATGAAACACACTGCCACACTGAAATACCATAAGGGAATAACAAAATCAAAATTGATTGATTAATTTTATTTATAAATAATATTATTTTATTCAACGTTTCATTTCTAGGAATTCTCGCATACAGTTGCTGTTCATGTTATCTTTTGGCAAAAACAATAATTTTCCATAATTATGTACTATTTGCCTTCTCCATGTATATTCTTTACTCAAAAAATACAAACACAAATGGGCGAGTCCATTGCGATCTGTCAAACTTATTATGTCAGGTTTGGGTCATAGATTAATAAGAAAGATAAGTTAATTTGCAGTTATTATGAACTAGATAAATTCTTATGCAGATCAGGAAAGCATAATAATAAATACTACAAGATTTATTACCAGTTTATAAGTAAGTGTTTTCTTGGTAGACTTATGTCCTGCAGTGGACGTTTATTGGCCAATATGCTGATGAAGTTAGTTAGGATGAGAGTGAACCAGCATACATTTTATAGTATTTCTTAACGCTACAGTACCGTCGCACGTCTCGCTGTATGATGAAATACTTCAAAGAATATAAATAAAGTTTCAGGAAGTTTATTTCTACCAGTGATCCTTATTCTATTTTGTTTGTAGGTACTACCTACGTTTCTATGTCGCAATAATTCATTTCATATGGAATGAATATGAAGGGTTAGGTTAGATGCCTTTCATAATTAGTAATTACGGCAATTTATTTCACATTACCACTTCACAACATTTTTTTACCTCATATATAGTTATCCCTATAATGTTTATCTGCAGGACTTCAAGATGATAAAAACATTAACAAGTCTCAAAATCAAACCCGAGTCCTATTTCATAGCAGTCTAAAACTCCAATCAACCATGTTTACAAACATAAATAAAAATTTTGCCAAATTTTTGTGAGTATATACTTAATATATGTCAACAAATCTTTGTCACATCTGTTTTATTTCAGTATTAATCTATGGCCAAATTATTCACTAGTTATATGTGTCATAGCGTGTGTATGGATATATGATATCCTAGAAGTGACAAATATTTGAAACGAGGAATTTATATCGGTTAAAACGGAATTATCTCTTATATAAATTTAGTGTCATCGCTTATGTATACAGGGTGTCACAAGATCCATCACCAAGCCGAAGGCTCCTCATTTTGCACATCATACCAAGTCATACTACGCGAAAAGAATACATGGGAAACGAAATATTTTTTTAAGTTTAAAGAAATAGACACATTTTAAAGCCGCAATGTATAGCGAGCGTTTGCAGGAAAAATTGGCGCCAGGAATGCACTGTACCTACACCGGCCGTACCTACGCGATGACGGCAGTTTATGATCACGTGGTCGCGCGGCCGAGGGGGTAATGCACTTGTCCACAGCTCAGCTGATGACTTGTATCGCGTCCATTGCGTTTAGTGAACTTTAAAGCTGCTTATTTTAGAGAAATATTGAAAATTTGTTTATGTTTATTTGGAAGAAATTTTATATTTATAATTCAAAACAAGATTTTGGAATTATTAGAAAAACAAAATATCATACTCATACGCACCCTGCATGTGTCTGTAGTAACTGGGAAATTCCTGGTTCAGGAGATATTGAGGCTCAAAGTCACGACTTTTTTTTCTAATTATTCCACTCGTACGAGCGTTGATGCACATTTAAGCTCGTCTAAACTTGAGCCGTCAGAGTCTATGTTGACACTGACACGATGTCACTACCACTTCGAGCGAACATGTCGAAATATGCCCGTTTACGCGGGTTCGGTGTTTTTACTTTATTTGACTCGTTACCTTAAAATGTAATTATGTTGCGATTTTCTTAATTATGATTGACCATATTATGAAGTTTGTTGATTTAACGATTTGTTATCATAGATCTGACCAATGCAAAGCATGAAATTACCAATTGATAATTATACGACTTTTCTCGAAATGCGATCATTTAATAAAATGGCCAATTTCACGATACGGCCACGACATAGACCCGCTTTTACATATAAGCACCATAGTGATACAAATGTTATAGCGCAACTTGCTGTCATCTATTGTCAATACGACGTAGTTGTGAGTAATTGACCATAGACTTACATTGAAATAAGAATAGATTAAGATTCCTTTATGGTATACGACACCCCACCCTACCTCACGCCACCCCACGCATGTTGAGACTAATCAATCCCATATATTTAGTATGGTGAGGTGCAGATATACAACACTCCACCCAACGCAACCCCACGCGTCACCATCCAATCAATCCAGATCCGCGCGTTGACCGTGGAGGGGAAACACACGCTATCCGACGCTTGACAAGTAATGTGTTTCTAGTTAACACACAACGCCATGCGTCAGTTGAAAACATTCCTGTCATGATGATACTTTTTAGTGTTGGTTTAAAATCACAAGATTAGCTACTTGAATTATTAAAATGTAAGCCCGCATTATACGATTTGATTTCAGGCTAATACCGTTATCATTATAATAGATATAATGCCTCACTATGAATGAGAATCTTCCTCAAAATCACTATTTAGGAAATTAGGTCATAGTTTCGTAAATAGTGATTTTGAACGAAGCTTGTTGTAGCGTGGGGTGTTGTATATGTGCACCGTTCGCATCGGCTGTTGACACGTGGGGTGAGGTGGGGTGCGGTAAGTATATCTGTTTCAACCTTTAGTAGACATACAATATAAAATATCAATATAAAAAACAGGCATTACAACGTGTAATAATATTGTGATCACAACTGGGTTACAGGGTAACCCATGGTAAAGATACAACGTTAATTAAAAATACAGAATCTTTCCAATCTTTGTCACGTCTGTCCTAGCAGTGACAAAATAAATATTGCAGTGAAGAATATACAACGGGAGTTTTAAATATAAAATGTGCTTAATTGTAGGTATTTTTTTCATGCGTCATTTCACTCGCGTTTGAAAGTGATAGTTTGCATAATAGTTAATAGACTCGTCCCTTTTTATTCATAATAGACTGGCCCAGAACAAAAAAATATATTATTTAGTTATATTTTCTAGTAAACGCGTTTATAACATTTTATTAGAACAAGTAGTTACTTACTTGCAAAATAATATAAAATAACAATTTAAGCTTCGATTGTTTTTCAGAAAAATCGATTATCTTTTTTCGATATTTTCTCTCTCAAGTTTGTGAACTAAGGAAGCTAAAGACTAAGTAAAGCGTCATTGTGCCCTAACTACTATTCACTGCCATGTGGTTCTTCTGAAGATTACATCGAACACAGCGCATCTAGTGCTTAATATATGATTGCATTTATAATATTGTTCTTCTGGATGTCAAGTCGCACTTAGCGCATCTAGTGCTAAATATATTATATCTATGGCGCCCGTCGCCGGCCCGTGCACGTCATGGCCCCGGTCGAGGCACTGACAGCGCACTGACACGGCACGGACGCTCCGTCCCCGGCCCGTCCACGGACGTGTGTGAACGAGTCCATATAAAATGGATGCAACGATTCTTTTCTGCGCTTCGTCCCGTCCACGTCCCGTCCCCGTCCCGTCCACGGCCCGGTTGTGTGAGGATAGACCTTTGTCTTGGCGTATAAGGCGACGAAACTATTGCCAAGAAAATATAGCAAAATTTAGAAATTGTATTAAAAGCCTCACATTTTCTGACCTGTACGGTATGTCTGATTCAAACGATGCATACAATTATTTTATTGAACTTTTTAATTGTTTTTACAATCTCTGTTTCCCTATTGAAACAACTACAAAATATGTTACTCGAAAAGTAAAATGGATCTCAAATGGCATTAAGAAATGTATTAGGAAGAAAAGACAGTTACTATGGCAATACAGAGCTAAGCACACTACGATTAATAAGCGCAACTTCAAAAAATATTCCGCATGGTTTAAAAAATACTGACATTAACACAAAAGTCTCAGAATAATTATTATATTAATACATCACAAAATAAATCCAGAGCGGCTTGGTCAATAATAAATAAGACGAAAGTATCTTTACCTAAAGAGCCGATAACTTGTATAAAAATTGACACAACAGAAATAACAGACCCTTTTGAAATAGCCAATTATTTTAACGACTATTACATTGACCAAGTGCCTAACCCACTGTTTAACGCATCACCAAAAGCTCCTTTGGAGAGCACAGTGAGATCCTTATTTATGGAACCATCCCTACCGCAGGACGTAATGAACCATATAAGAAGTTTGAAGAATACATACAGTGTTGGTTATGATGGAATATGCACAAAGGTTATTAAAGAAGTATCTCAATATATAGCTCCACACCTTAGTCACATTATTAATCTTAGTATATTAAACGGAGTATTTCCTGACAAGCTGAAAACTACAAAAGTCCAGCCATTATATAAAAAGCAAGACAAAAAATAAATGAAAAACTAAAGGCCTATTGCTTTGATACCTGTATTTTCATCCAAACCATCCCTACATGCAACCATCCCTACCGCAGGACGTAATGAACCATATAAGAAGTTTGAAGAATACATACAGTGTTGGTTATGATGGAATATGCACAAAGGTTATTAAAGAAGTATCTCAATATATAGCTCCACACCTTAGTCACATTATTAACCTTAGTATATTAAACGGAGTATTTCCTGACAAGCTGAAAACTACAATAGTCCAGCCATTATATAAAAAGCAAGACAAAAAATAAATGAAAAATTAAAGGCCTATTGCTTTGATACCTGTATTTTCTAAACTGTTTGAAAAGGTAATTTATAAATCACTCTATAGGTACTTATCTGGATAAATTTAATGTACTGACGAATGAACAAAACGGCTTCCGTAAGAACATGACTATTAATATGGCCATATATGATTTAATCAAACCAATAATATCAAATATGGACAACAGAAATGCAATATGTGCTATTTATAAAGCATTTGATTATGTAGATTACAAAATACTGTTAAGCAAACTTGACAGATATGGTTTTAGAGGCAATACCCTCAAACTCCTTGAATCCTATCTGAGTAACAGAAAGCAGTATGTAGAAATGGTACAGGTATGCCAACTCACTGGAAACGAAAGAAAATATCGCTCTTACAGTAGAATAGTAAAATACAGAGTGCCGCAAGGTAGTGTCTTGGGACCTCTACTATTCTTACTGTATATAAACGACTTGCCTAGCTACATAAAACATCCTATGGTGCTCTTTGCCGATGACAGTACAGTAGTTATAAGATGTGACGACTATAATACATATGAAACTGAAATAAATATGACATTGAATAAACTAGTAGAATGGTTTAATAATAATAATCTGAAGATTAACTTAGACAAAAGGAAAATAATGCATTTTTATCAAAGAATTCCGATTAAAAACATTGTTTTCAAATACGAAGACATCAAAATAGAGACAACAACAATTAATAAGTTTCTAGGCGTAATCCTAGATAGCAATTAGTCATGGAAACACCAAATAGAAGGGACTTGTAAGAGAATTTATAAATTTGCGTACGTTCTCTACAAACTAGTAAAAATAGTAAATTTAGAATCTGTTCTTATGGCTTATCATGGCTATGTTGCATCCATGGCATTATATATTGGGGCAACTCGACAAACAAAGATTGTGTTTTTAAGGCTCAAAATAGGTGCGTTAGAGCTATGTGTGGATTGCGCAATACAGACAGTTGTCAACCTTTATTCAAAAGTCTGAGAATCCTAACTGTTCCATCCTTATATATTTATGAAATAAATGTATTTGTTAAAACTAACATCACACTACACAATGTTGCTTTTAAAAACCACTATAGGCAGTTGCGTGACAAAAATAAATTAGAGCTGGAAATTCCACAAGCATTAACGGCTTTAAAACGAAAAAGCTTCTTTTGTATGGCCCAAAAAATATATAATAATCGAGAACGCTAGATGGCGCTGTCTGGCTAAACACAATAGTAAACGAGCTCCGTATTTATTTCATTTAAAAAATACTTGTAATCTATTATAAGACTATAAAGTGTTTTAAAAAAGTGTAACATAGTCTGATTCATAAGTGACAATGTTATCAAAGTGTTTTGAATAGTCAGTGTAAAAAATAATAAGTCAATAACAAAGTGAACTCTAAACCGTGAGAACTAAAGAAACCTAACCAAATGTATTAAAAACACTGAAATATTACCACTAATATCAAAATACTACCATAAGAAGTGAAACAAAGTGTCGAAAAAGTGTCAATTTTGCAGTAAAACATAATTACTTTGATTGTCTAAAGTGTTCGGAACTTGGAAAAAATTCTTGAGTAGTGAATCATAATAACCGACTTACTGATTTCAGAAACTATAGAACATTGGAAGTATACTCCAATTTCGCAATACATAATTAACACAGTCGTGGCTAAGTGTGCTACTGCGCTCGTATACAATCTTGAGCGCTTCATAAGTGCGCCGCGCTCCGGTTCAAACCTCAGATGGATAGGGGAAGACTTTTTGTGAGATCCTCAATTTGTTTCTTGAATATTATAACATTCTAAACAAATTGTACGTGTACGAAATATTGAAGTTAGCCACAATCACATTGTATACAGTCGCGGAGTTTGACAGTTTCTACTGCCAATAGAAAGCGCATACCTCAAAACAACAAACTTAAAAATAGTGAAAATATGGATACTACACACAACAATATCACATATCGCAAACCGTGCCGAACAAGCTCTTTAAGGCCCACTTGCACAAAGATTCTTAGGCCCACTTGCACAACGATTCTTAAATTGAATTAAGATGTATTTAACGACAAAAAAAATATTAAACACCACTAGCGTCTTGCACAACGAAAAATTTGTCGAGTAATATGATTTAAGAACTGTCAAAATTAATCACCGAAAATCGGCTGTTTAGTGGCTAATTTCATTTAAGAACTGTCATACTGATGTTGGCATCTTGTCATTAGCGACGAAAATTATCAATAAATATATAACTGGACTGGACGACGCAGCAGGGGGAGGCCTATGTCCAGCAGTGGACGTCCCTAGGCTGACATGATGACGATAATGATATAACTGATAACAATGTACCTACTTGTGTTATTGTTAACCCTAGAATTCTACACTATTTGGCGCACATGTTATTCCTACACTGGGGTGCTGGAACACCCCATACTAAAATTACTGTAATCCTCAAAATAAAAAAAAACAATTCATGAAAATACGTTTTACTAAACAGAATCGGTAACTTGAGATCACAAATCAGCCTTATTACACAAAGTTAAATGTAGTTTGAGCTACAGCGCTTGTAGGATTTGGTCCTTTTTTGAGGATCACTGCAACGGACTAAGTTGGCATCCGGTGACGGTCCTCCAAATGTTCATGTATCAGTTCCAAACCTAATTTCAAAACTGTCTGCTGAAACTTTATATTTGGCTTATTATTTGTTCTTGAACACTTGTAAAGAACCTAGGAATTACAACTGGTCCCAACTTCTATTTCTTCCTCGCCAGATTTGTGGTCTAGAATAGAGCTTATTTCTTCGTAATTCAAACCTCTGACAGCCATCCGAAACAAAATAAATAAATTTCATTGAATTTTACCTTCATAATATCTAAAAGTATCTGTATTTAATTCATATAAGACTATTGTTTCAATAAATAATCAAATTTAATAGCTTATTACATATAAATGCATCAATCGTAATAAATAAATAATCTTACGATTTTACTACACTGGGGTACTGGCGTACCCCACAGCACTTTACAGGCGACCACACAACGCGGTCCCTCGTCACGGTATTGACGTAACGCGAGCGGTTGACACCAAACTAAAATACTCCGACGCGCGAATTCGTGGATATTAAGGAAATTGAGATATTTAGAAAACAAATCGGTGTGGGGTGCACTTGCACCCCATGTAGGGTTCTACGGTTAATGCTTAAAAGTTTCTAGTTATTATTTGTCAATTGTCAATTCGTTGCTAGGCGACGACAATGCGTTTTGTTTTATGCTCAAAGTATATATAGTCTAAGGTTTTATGCGAAACCATACGCATAACATCGTTAAAATCGTAACAAAAAGGCTTCATGCCATGAAACAAAACGTAGAAACTACTTTACCGACCTCATAAAATGTTTAACTAAATCTAAGCGTTGTTGTCGTTGTGCAAGAGGACGCTAAATACTTTTAAGTTAAATTATTTTATGCTGTTAATTCTGTTCAAAAAATTTAAATTAAGGAGTGACTTAAATCAAACGTTACGCAAGTGGGCCTTAAATTGAATTAAGATGTATTTAACGAGAAAAAAATAATAAACACCACTAGCGTCTTGCACAACGAAAAATTCGTCGAGTAATATGATTTAAGAACTGTCAAAATTAATCACCGAAAATCGGCTGTTTAGTGGCTAATTTCATTTAAGAACTGTCACACTGATGTTGGCATCTTGTCATTAGCGACGAAAATTATCAATAATTATATAACTGGATTGGACGACGCAGCAGGGGGAGGCCTATGTCCAGCAGTGGACGTCCCTAGGCTGACATGATGATGATGATGATATAACTGATAACAATGTACCTACTTGTGTTATTGTTAACCCTAGAATTCTACACTATTTGGCGCACATGTTATTCCTACACTGGGGTGCTGGAACACCCCATACTAAAATGACTGTAATCCTTGAAATAAAAAAAACAATTCATGAAAATACGTTTTACTAAAAGGAATCGGTAACTTGAGATCACAAATCAGCCTTATGACACAAAGTTAAATGTAGTTTGAGCAACAGCGCTTGTAGGACTTGGTCCTTTTTTGAGGATCACTGCAATGGACTAAGTTGGCATCCGGTGACGGTCCACCAAATGTTCATGTATCAGTTCCAAACCTAATTTCAAAACTGTCTGCTGAAACTTTATATTTGGCTTATTATTTGTTCTTGAACACTTGTAAAGAACCTAGGAATTACAACTGGTTCCAACTTCTATTTCTTCCTCGCCAGATTTGTGGTATAGAATAGTGCTTATTTCTTCGTAATTCAAACCTCTGACAGCCATCCGAAACAAAATAAATAAATTTCATTGAATTTTACCTTCATAATATCTAAAAATATCTGTATTTAATTCATATAAGACTATTGTTTCAATAAATAATCAAATTTAATAACTTATTACATATAAATGCATCAATCGTAATAAATAAATAATCTTACGATTTTACTACACTGGAGTACTGGCGTACCCCACAGTACTTATACAGGCGACCACACAACGCGGTCCCTCGTCACGGTATTGACGTAACGCAAGCGGTTGACACCAAACTAAAATACTCCGACGCGCGAATTCGTGGATATTAAAGAAATTGAGATATTTAGAAAACAAATCGGTGTGGGGTGCACCTGCACCCCATGTAGGGTTTTACGGTTAATGCTTAAAAGTTTCTATTTATTATTTGTCAATTGTCATTTCGTTGCTACGCGACGACAATGCGTTTTGTTTTATGCTCAAAGTATATATAGTCTAAGGTTTTATGCGAAACCATACGCATAACATCGTTAAAATCGTAACAAAAAGGCTTCATGCCATGAAACTAAACGTAGAAACTACTTGACCGACCTCATAAAATGTTTAACTAAATCTAAGCGTTGTTGTCGTTGTGCAAGAGGACGCTAAATACTTTTAAGTTAAATTATTTTATGCTGTTAATTCTGTTCAAAAAATTTTAATTAAGGAGTGACTTAAATCAAACCTTACGCAAGTGGGCCTAAATGATTTATCCAACATGACCAATGCGACTGAGAAATCAATGTTTGATACAACTATGATGAGTATTCCGGATAGCCTTCATAGGTTCCCATTAGTACTGATCCAGTAAATAACTTAAACGAACATATTAAATCACTCACTATGCAACTAAGAAGCGAACACGAGGAAATAGACAATTTGCATAGTGAGAACCTGCGCCTAAAAACGGACCTCCAAAACTCATTGAAAACCATTGATACTTACAAAAGAATCTGTCTGACTCCAAAGAGAAAGAGTGCTACACCAACATCATCACGTAAAAGGACATCGCATCACGCTCATGGATCAGATACTATAAACCACAAGAAGCTTGAACGGCAAAACGAGGAAATTTATTTGACCACAAACACCTACGACAAGGAGACGCAAACGAGTCCAAACTCGAATATACTTCAGACATGTACAAAGGAAACATTGACATCGTATAATAAAACAATAAGTAAAATTCGCGAAGAAACCATACAAGGAATAGAACGCAGGAATAAATTATGTATCCTGTGTACCAACAAGACGAGTGGATCTTTATCCTTAATAGAGGAAGTCTTCTCAAGTTACTTTGATTACGGTCACTACATCATACCAAACAGTAATACAAACAGTAATACACGCGATTTACGGTTTAAACTGGAAGATTTCACCCTGAACGACTATTGCGTGATATTAATGGGAGAAAATGATGTCAAGGAGGAAAGTAGATTTATAAACCTGGTGACGGCGATAAAGACGTCACTGCGAAAGGTTACCTATACCAACAAAATTATCTGTCTCCCTACATATATTAAAGGCGCACTGATATATAACTATAAAGTTGAAATGTTTAACAACCTTCTCTATTTGGATATACTGAATGATGACTACGCATATATTTTTGACAGCAACTGCTACCTATCGCATGACATGTTTTCATACAAGACTGGAAAAATTAACAAATATGCAATAAAGCATATATACAACCAGCTATTGGATAATATGCTGATTGACTTAAATTTATTGAACCAGATTGACATATCTAATAATGACATATCCAATAATAATAATATGTACAGAACTTCTGACTGCTGTGAGCGAAACACAAGTCCTAAGGCGAGTTATAAGTTTTTTTGTCTATAATAACATTTATGTCCTACACCAAAATATTGCCGGACTATTTAGTAAAAGTGACATTCTTACTGTTTGTCTGAAAGAATTGGAAAATGATGCAAAATACCCTGATGTCTTATGCATAACGGAGCATTTTATGCACCGGAACAGGAGGAACTATTAAACTTATTTTAAATTGTTTTTCGGGATATAAACCACGTACCTTTGTTTGGAGTGACCGATATTTCGGCACTGTTGCAAGCGCCATGTTCACGGATGTGTACGCTTGCAACAGTGCTGAAATATCGGTCACTCCAAACAAAGGTACGTGGTATTTATCCCGAAAAACAATTTAAAATAAGTTTTAATGACCACGGAAGTTTAAATTCCTATATCGAACTATTAAACATACCAAACTACAAATTAGCAGTAAGTTTTTCTAGAGGTTGCAGAACAGGAGGAGCTTGTATTTTAACTAGAATTGGCCTTCAATACAAGGTTCTAAATTTAAGTAATTGTATAAAAAAATTAATTGAATTTTGTGTAAAAGAACTAATCGAACATAACATTATTATCGTTTGTATTTATATAGGGTCCCAAATAGTGACTTAGATGTTTTTTTTGAGAAATTGAATTATACTCTACATATCATATGTATAAAAGTCTCCAAAAAGGTTATTGTATGTGGAGATTTTAACATCAACACACTACTTAAAAATAGACAGACCCTAGATTTTGTATGTAACCTTACAATAAAATTACAATTTAAGACTACAATTCACTCAACCTACCAGGCTAAGTAGTGGGACGTGTCTAGACAATTTCGCACATAACATAAATGGCTGTAAAGGGGAAGTCATCGAATTTGGGTTATCAGATCATACTGCACAGCTTCTTACATGTCCTGTCAAAAAAACAGGCACGCTTAAGTCTTGGCGTATAAGGCGACGAAACTATTGCCAAGAAAATATAGCAAAATTTAGAAATTGTATTAAAAGCCTCACATTTTCTGACCTGTACGGTATGTCTGATTCAAACGATGCATACAATTATTTTATTGAACTTTTTAATTGTTTTTACAATCTCTGTTTCCCTATTGAAACAACTACAAAATATGTTACTCGAAAAGTAAAATGGATCTCAAATGGCATTAAGAAATGTATTAGGAAGAAAAGACAGTTACTATGGCAATACAGAGCTAAACACACTACGATTAATAAGCGCAACTTCAAAAAATATTCCGCATGGTTTAAAAAATACTGACATTAACACAAAAGTCTCAGAATAATTATTATATTAATACATCACAAAATAAATCCAGAGCGGCTTGGTCAATAATAATTAAGACAAAAGTATCTTTACCTAAAGAGCCGATAACTTGTATAAAAATCGACACAACAGAAATAACAGACCCTTTTGAAATAGCCAATTATTTTAACGACTATTACATTGACCAAGTGCCTAACCCACTGTTTAACGCATCACCAAAAGCTCCTTTGGAGAGCACAGTGAGATCCTTATTTATGGAACCATCCCTACCGCAGGACGTAATGAACCATATAAGAAGTTTGAAGAATACATACAGTGTTGGTTATGATGGAATATGCACAAAGGTTATTAAAGAAGTATCTCAATATATAGCTCCACACCTTAGTCACATTATTAACCTTAGTATATTAAACGGAGTATTTCCTGACAAGCTGAAAACCACAATAGTCCAGCCATTATATAAAAAGCAAGACAAAAAATAAATGAAAAATTAAAGGCCTATTGCTTTGATACCTGTATTTTCTAAACTGTTCGAAAAAGTAATTTATAAATCACTCTATAGGTACTTATCTGGATAAATTTAATGTACTGGCGAATGAACAAAAAGGCTTCCGTAAGAACATGACTATTAATATGGCCATATATGATTTAATCAAACCAATAATATCAAATATGGACAACAGAAATGCAATATGTGCTATTTATAAAGCATTTGATTATGTAGATTACAAAATACAGTTAAGCAAACTTGACAGATATGGTTTTAGAGGCAATACCCTCAAACTCCTTGAATCCTATCTGAGTAACAGAAAGCAGTATGTAGAAATGGTACAGGTATGCCAACTCACTGGAAACGAAAGAAAATATCGCTCTTACAGTAGAATAGTAAAATACAGAGTGCCGCAAGGTAGTGTCTTGGGACCTCTACTATTCTTACTGTATATAAACGACTTGCCTAGCCACATAAAACATCCTATGGTGCTCTTTGCCGATGACAGTACAGTAGTTATAAGATGTGACGACTATAATACATATGAAACTGAAATAAATATGACATTGAATAAACTAGTAGAATGGTTTAATAATAATAATCTGAAGATTAACTTAGACAAAAGAAAGATAATGCATTTTTATCAAAGAATTCCGATTAAAAACATTGTTTTCAAATACGAAGACATCAAAATAGAGACAACAACAATTAATAAGTTTCTAGGCGTAATCCTAGATAGCAATTAGTCATGGAAACACCAAATAGAAGAGACTTGTAAGAGAATTTATAAATTTGCGTACGTTCTCTACAAACTAGTAAAAATAGTAAATTTAGAATCTGTTCTTATGGCTTATCATGGCTATGTTGCATCCATGGCATTATATATTGGGGCAACTCGACAAAGATTGTGTTTTTAAGGCTCAAAATAGGTGCGTTAGAGCTATGTGTGGATTGCGCAATACAGACAGTTGTCAACCTTTATTCAAAAGTCTGAGAATCCTAACTGTTCCATCCTTATATATTTATGAAATAAATGTATTTGTTAAAACTAACATCACACTACACAATGTTGCTTTTAAAAACCACTATAGGCAGTTGCGTGACAAAAATAAATTAGAGCTGGAAATTCCACAAGCATTAACGGCTTTAAAACGAAAAAGCTTCTTTTGTATGGCCCAAAAAATATATAATAATCGAGAACGCTAGATGGCGCTGTCTGGCTAAACACAATAGTAAACGAGCTCCGTATTTATTTCATTTAAAAAATACTTGTAATCTATTATAAGACTATAAAGTGTTCTAAAAAAGTGTAACATAGTCTGATTCATAAGTGACAATGTTATCAAAGTGTTTTGAATAGTCAGTGTAAAAAATAATAAGTCAATAACAAAGTGAACTCTAAACCGTGAGAACTAAAGAAACCCAACCAAATGTATTAAAAACACTGAAATATTACCACTAATATCAAAATACTACCATAAGAAGTGAAACAAAGTGTCGAAAAAGTGTCAATTTTGCAGTAAAACATAATTACTTTGATTGTCTAAAGTGTTCGGAACTTGGAAAAAATTCTTGAGTAGTGAATCATAATAACCGACTTACTGATTTCAGAAACTATAGAACATTGGAAGTATACTCCAATTTCGCAATACATAATTAACACAGTCGTGGCTAAGTGTGCTACTGCGCTCGTATACAATCTTGAGCGCTTCATAAGTGCGCCGCGCTCCGGTTCAAACCTCAGTTGGATAGGGGAAGACTTTTTGTGAGATCCTCAATTTGTTTCTTGAATATTATAACATTCTAAACAAATTGTACGTGTACGAAATATTGAAGTTAGCCACAATCACATTGTATACAGTCGCGGAGTTTGACAGTTTCTACTGCCAATAGAAAGCGCATACCTCAAAACAACAAACTTAAAAATAGTGAAAATATGGATACTACACACAACAATATCACATATCGCAAACCGTGCCGAACAAGCTCTTTAAGGCCCACTTGCACAAAGATTCTTAAATTGAATTAAGATGTATTTAACGAGAAAAAAATAATAAACACCACTAGCGTCTTGCACAACGAAAAATTCGTCGAGTAATATGATTTAAGAACTGTCAAAATTAATCACCGAAAATCGGCTGTTTAGTGGCTAATTTCATTTAAGAACTGTCACACTGATGTTGGCATCTTGTCATTAGCGACGAAAATTATCAATAATTATATAACTGGATTGGACGACGCAGCAGGGGGAGGCCTATGTCCAGCAGTGGACGTCCCTAGGCTGACATGATGATGATGATGATATAACTGATAACAATGTACCTACTTGTGTTATTGTTAACCCTAGAATTCTACACTATTTGGCGCACACGTTATTCCTACACTGGGGTGCTGGAACACCCCATACTAAAATGACTGTAATCCTTGAAATAAAAAAAACAATTCATGAAAATACGTTTTACTAAAAGGAATCGGTAACTTGAGATCACAAATCAGCCTTATGACACAAAGTTAAATGTAGTTTGAGCAACAGCGCTTGTAGGACTTGGTCCTTTTTTGAGGATCACTGCAATGGACTAAGTTGGCATCCGGTGACGGTCCTCCAAATGTTCATGTATCAGTTCCAAACCTAATTTCAAAACTGTCTGCTGAAACTTTATATTTGGCTTATTATTTGTTCTTGAACACTTGTAAAGAACCTAGGAATTACAACTGGTTCCAACTTCTATTTCTTCCTCGCCAGATTTGTGGTCTAGAATAGTGCTTATTTCTTCGTAATTCAAACCTCTGACAGCCATCCGAAACAAAATAAATAAATTTCATTGAATTTTACCTTCATAATATCTAAAAATATCTGTATTTAATTCATATAAGACTATTGTTTTAATAAATAATCAAATTTAATAACTTATTACATATAAATGCATCAATCGTAATAAATAAATAATCTTACGATTTTACTACACTGGAGTACTGGCGTACCCCACAGCACTTATACAGGCGACCACACAACGCGGTCCCTCGTCACGGTATTGACGTAACGCAAGCGGTTGACACCAAACTAAAATACTCCGACGCGCGAATTCGTGGATATTAAAGAAATTGAGATATTTAGAAAACAAATCGGTGTGGGGTGCACCTGCACCCCATGTAGGGTTTTACGGTTAATGCTTAAAAGTTTCTATTTATTATTTGTCAATTGTCATTTCGTTGCTACGCGACGACAATGCGTTTTGTTTTATGCTCAAAGTATATATCGCACCCTTAGTAATATAAGGGCACAATCCAAAAAAGTAGATTTTTGAGAAATCGCGTTTAAAAAATCTGGATTCCACCATTACAGCTATTTTTTGGAATAACTTCCTTATTATTTAAGTTATAAATGTGTAATTAGGCAGATTTGTTCTTCTATAAATGCACTATATATAGCAATTAAAAGAAATAATAATGGAAATATATTCTATAAATTACAAGTAATAGAAAAATACCCTTTTAACTTAGGCCCATATAGTACAAAAATCATAACAGAAATATGGGGCTATTTCATTTTGATCCCATATATTAATTAAGTCCCTATTATAGTTTAGTTCTTAATTATAGTTAGTAATGTATGTTACCAAACCAAACCGTAATCTAAATCTTTTGTTTCTGTTTTATAAATAAAATATCAGGTAAAATTAAAGTAATAGTTTAATAAAATCAGTGCAGAATGTAACAATAATCTTAAAATTATGAATTCTAATAAACAATTAAACATAATGTCTTTTGTTGCGAACTAAAGGGTCAAATCACTTGAACCCCTTAGTTCGCAACAAAAGGTATGGTTGAAATTAATATTCTTTTCGGTGATTCTATCTACAAATTGTTATTATTAGCTAATAAAAATGAACAAAATATCTAATATCAATAGATTCTTAGAAACGGCATGTTAAAAATAATTAACATTGCGAAGCGGACGGTGGTTAAGTGGAAATAACAATGTTATGTATTATTAACATTGCGAAATACACAGTCAATGAAAAATAAAAAAAAAAAAACTGTTTATTAATTTATATTCTATTTATTGTAAAAGTAATAAAAAAATGAAATTAGTGACAAATTATTAAAACAAATAGGTAGTGATAATATAATATGCCTACTATATTATGTCGGATAGCGTCAGATTTTTATCGTTTTGATAGAGGTTCATAATAAATCATGATTTTTAATATGTGAATATTTTTTATATGTAAGGGACTTAATTGTACTGAACACAATCCTTTCTGTACATAATCCATGCATTGTTTACGCAAATGTCTAAGAGCTGGGAAAACAATGCCATGTACCATTTTTTTGTTTTATAAATGGTGCGATAAAGGGAGATAAGCATATCACACAAATCTACCCTCCCATATCGTAGTTATAATGTTTGACTATCTGTGGACATGAAACGTCAACCTTGGCTTCAAAGGGTACGAATCCACATAGGAACTGGCCAAAATCACACTTTTGTTATCATGCCATTTTACGACACACGGTTTGTTCTCATTATCAACTAGGTATTTGTTTGCTTGAACCTCTACCCTTCTTTACAATACTTTATCATCTGGTAGTTTAATTTGTCATTCTCTTAAACGATTTGATCTAATTGTGCCCAAGGAAATTATATCATATTCTTGACGTAACATGTGGATCAGCTCAAGTGATGAGAAAAAGTTGTCGAAGTACACAACCTGTGACACAACCGCCGGCTTATTTTGTATAGGTACTCTGGCAAAGAGCTATTACCAATTTTGCACCAACACCTTAAGATTTTTTATATTTTATAAAAGAATGATATCTAATCGTGTCTTTGCCAGCGTAGGGAATAAAATCATACACGCAGGCAGAAATAAAAGCCCTAACAAACATTTCAGAAGCTCCATTTCTTTGGCTTCTTTGCCAAATATTGACGCCTGTTTCCAGCTGTTGAACCTTTATAGGGCACCATCATTTCGTCGATATTATAGCGATGTTCTTCTTCTGTACTGAGGCAGTTTCTACGTACACCATCTAAAATCGATCGTACTTTAAAATAACGATCTCCATTCTGTTGAGAATTATCAACGGAGTACAAATACTGACGAATTTGATCATATCGCTTTAAACTTTTAACATCTGCGATTAGGTTATAGCGTAGATTCTTATTCCAGTAATCCCGATAGCATGGCATCTTAACGACACCCATCAAAATATTAATTGCAACAAAATCCAATAATTCTTCCCGAGCAACATTGGTGGATTTTAGATTTCGTTGTACAGAATATAAATTCGTGTTTAGAATAATTATATCAATAATATGTTCACTGAAGGAATCATAGAAGTAATCTGACGGAGACTTCGATTCAGATCCAAATTGCGTAAAGGTTATTGGTCATCCAGTACTGCTTCATATTTAAATTTGACGATTTCCCATCTGAAATTCTAAAAATTGATAGAATTTGAAAAATTGTTTCTTTTTTTTGTTTGTAGGGTTTGTCTAGTTTTTAATCTGCTTTTGGAACGGGTTTTCTTGGAGATATTAGAAGCTGCAGTACTATATTGATAACGCAAGCAAATGCTGCGGTGGATTGTGAGTAACGAGGACTTCGCATATAGCTGGAGTGTATGGTAGCAATTCGTCTGGCAAAAGTTCATCATCTAAGATATTCAGTCGCTCAAATGAAGAATTTAAAGAGCGGGGTGCGGAACTATGTTCTGTATCTTCTGTTCATTTTTCTTCCTCGTCTTCGGATAGTACTAGAATCGGCGGAAGAATCTTCTTGTGGTGGCACAAGTACTAGAATCTTTCTCACACGTTCTAATCGGATGTTGGGCGGAAAGAAATAAAGTAAAATTCATGCAAACACCCCAAGCACCAAATAAACAATTTAGAATGTCAAAAAATACATATTCAGTTTTGAAAAAAGAAATACAACTTTATGTCATACAAGGTAAAGTTCAAGTTAAAGTGCAAAGAAAAGTGTCGAATTAAAAATATATTGAATTTTTCATGTAAATAAGGGCTGAACACAAATTGTGTCAACAAACACAAAACAATTTACGTACTATAACGAACCAATAAGATATGATTCCATAAAACATTTCTACTTTTTTGCAATATACCGATCTATTATGAATAAGGCCCAATTATTTATTACATTTTGCGTAATATATCGGCACAACTACATTTTTTTCTTTATAATACAAAATTATAAAATCAATACTCACAAGGATTTTCGTCATAGAAGGGCACAAACACGAATCGCACAACGTTTGAACAGTCCGCCTCCGACAAGTACGGAAACGTTACGGTTTGCGACTTTATAGCAGTAAGAGCGGGGAACGGGCGGAGAGAGTGTGAGAGGGACACAAGTATATTTACCGAGTCATTATTGTCCTTTTTCTCTTTCTGTCAGCGCTAACCGGTAGCGGATTTCATTTTGTGCCCTTAGCATTCAAAATCAGAGTTTACAAAAATTTTGAGTTTATCCCTTATATTACTGAGGGTGCGATATAGTCTAAGGTTTTATGCGAAACCATACGCATAACATCGTTAAATCGTAACAAAAAGGCTTCATGCCATGAAACTAAACGTAGAAACTACTTGACCGACCTCATAAAATGTTTATCTAAATCTAAGCGTTGTTGTCGTTGTGCAAGAGGACGCTAAATACTTTTAAGTTAAATTATTTTATGCTGTTAATTCTGTTCAAAAAATTTTAATTAAGGAGTGACTTAAATCAAACGTTACGCAAGTGGGCCTAAATGATTTATCCAACATGACCAATGCGACTGAGAAATCAATGTTTGATACAACTATGATGAGTATTCCGGATAGCCTTCATAGGTTCCTATTAGTACTGATCCAGTAAATAACTTAAACGAACATATTAAATCACTCACTATGCAACTAAGAAGCGAACACGAGGAAATAGACAATTTGCATAGTGAGAACCTGCGCCTAAAAACGGACCTCCAAAACTCATTGAAAACCATTGATACTTACAAAAGAATCTGTCTGACTCCAAAGAGAAAGAGTGCTACACCAACATCATCACGTAAAAGGACATCGCATCACGCTCATGGATCAGATACTATAAACCACAAGCAGCTTGAACGGCAAAACGAGGAAATTTATTTGACCACAAACACCTACGACAAGGAGACGCAAACGAGTCCAAAATCGAATATACTTCAGACATGTACAAAGGAAACATTGACATCGTATAATAAAACAGTAATACACGCGATTTACGGTTTAAACTGGAAGATTTCACCCTGAACGACTATTGCGTGATATTAATGGGAGAAAATGATGTCAAGGAGGAAAGTAGATTTATAAACCTGGTGACGGCGATAAAGACGTCACTGCGAAAGGTTACCTATACCAACAAGATTATCTGTCTCACTACATATATTAAAGGCGCACTGATATATAACTATAAAGTTGAAATGTTTAACAACCTTCTCTATTTGGATATACTGAATGATGACTACGCATATATTTTTGACAGCAACTGCTACCTATCGCATGACATGTTTTCATACAAGACTGGAAAAATTAACAAATATGCAATAAAGCATATATACAACCAGCTATTGGATAATATGCTGATTGCCTTAAATTTATTGAACCAGATTGACATATCTAATAATGACATATCCAATAATAATAATATGTACAGAACTTCTGACTGCTGTGAGCAAAACACAAGTCCTAAGGCGAGTTCTAAGTTTTTTTGTCTATAATAACATTTATGTCCTACACCAAAATATTGCCGGACTATTTAGTAAAAGTGACATTCTTACTGTTTGTCTGAAAGAATTGGAAAATGATGGAAAGTACCCTGATGTCTTATGCATAACGGAGCATTTTATGCACCGGAACAGGAGGAACTATTAAACTAATTTTAAATTGTTTTTCGGGATATAAACCACGTACCTTTGTTTGGAGTGACCGATATTTCGGCACTGTTGCAAGCGCCATGTTCACGGATGTGTACGCTTGATTCAAACGATGCATACAATTATTTTATTGAACTTTTTAATTGTTTTTACAATCTCTGTTTCCCTATTGAAACAACTACAAAATATGTTACTCGAAAAGTAAAATGGATCTCAAATGGCATTAAGAAATGTATTAGGAAGAAAAAACAGTTACTATGGCAATACAGAGCTAAGCACACTACGATTAATAAGCGCAACTTCAAAAAATATTCCGCATGGTTTAAAAAATACTGACATTAACACAAAAGTCTCAGAATAATTATTATATTAATACATCACAAAATAAATCCAGAGCGGCTTGGTCAATAATAAATAAGACGAAAGTATCTTTACCTAAAGAGCCGATAACTTGTATAAAAATCGACACAACAGAAATAACAGACCCTTTTGAAATAGCCAATTATTTTAACGACTATTACATTGACCAAGTGCCTAACCCACTGTTTAACGCATCACCAAAAGTTCCTTTGGAGAGCACAGTGAGATCCTTATTTATGGAACCATCCCTACCGCAGGACGTAATGAACCATATAAGAAGTTTGAAGAATACATACAGTGTTGGTTATGATGGAATATGCACAAAGGTTATTAAAGAAGTATCTCAATATATAGCTCCACACCTTAGTCACATTATTAACCTTAGTATATTAAACGGAGTATTTCCTGACAAGCTGAAAACCACAATAGTCCAGCCATTATATAAAAAGCAAGACAAAAAATAAATGAAAAATTAAAGGCCTATTGCTTTGATACCTGTATTTTCTAAACTGTTCGAAAAAGTAATTTATAAATCACTCTATAGGTACTTATCTGGATAAATTTAATGTACTGGCGAATGAACAAAAAGGCTTCCGTAAGAACATGACTATTAATATGGCCATATATGATTTAATCAAACCAATAATATCAAATATGGACAACAGAAATGCAATATGTGCTATTTATAAAGCATTTGATTATGTAGATTACAAAATACTGTTAAGCAAACTTGACAGATATGGTTTTAGAGGCAATACCCTCAAACTCCTTGAATCCTATCTGAGTAACAGAAAGCAGTATGTAGAAATGGTACAGGTAGCCAACTCACTGGAAACGAAAGAAAATATCGCTCTTACAGTAGAATAGTAAAATACAGAGTGCCGCAAGGTAGTGTCTTGGGACCTCTACTATTCTTACTGTATATAAACGACTTGCCTAGCCACATAAAACATCCTATGGTGCTCTTTGCCGATGACAGTACAGTAGTTATAAGATGTGACGACTATAATACATATGAAACTGAAATAAATATGACATTGAATAAACTAGTAGAATGGTTTAATAATAATAATCTGAAGATTAACTTAGACAAAAGAAAGATAATGCATTTTTATCAAAGAATTCCGATTAAAAACATTGTTTTCAAATACGAAGACATCAAAATAGAGACAACAACAATTAATAAGTTTCTAGGCGTAATCCTAGATAGCAATTAGTCATGGAAACACCAAATAGAAGAGACTTGTAAGAGAATTTATAAATTTGCGTACGTTCTCTACAAACTAGTAAAAATAGTAAATTTAGAATCTGTTCTTATGGCTTATCATGGCTATGTTGCATCCATGGCATTATATATTGGGGCAACTCGACAAACAAAGATTGTGTTTTTAAGGCTCAAAATAGGTGCGTTAGAGCTATGTGTGGATTGCGCAATACAGACAGTTGTCAACCTTTATTCAAAAGTCTGAGAATCCTAACTGTTCCATCCTTATATATTTATGAAATAAATGTATTTGTTAAAACTAACATCACACTACACAATGTTGCTTTTAAAAACCACTATAGGCAGTTGCGTGACAAAAATAAATTAGAGCTGGAAATTCCACAAGCATTAACGTCTTTAAAACGAAAAAGCTTCTTTTGTATGGCCCAAAAAATATATAATAATCGAGAACGCTAGATGGCGCTGTCTGGCTAAACACAATAGTAAACGAGCTCCGTATTTATTTCATTTAAAAAATACTTGTAATCTATTATAAGACTATAAAGTGTTCTAAAAAAGTGTAACATAGTCTGATTCATAAGTGACAATGTTATCAAAGTGTTTTGAATAGTCAGTGTAAAAAATAATAAGTCAATAACAAAGTGAACTCTAAACCGTGAGAACTAAAGAAACCCAACCAAATGTATTAAAAACACCGAAATATTACCACTAATATCAAAATACTACCATAAGAAGTGAAACAAAGTGTCGAAAAAGTGTCAATTTTGCAGTAAAACATAATTACTTTGATTGTCTAAAGTGTTCGGAACTTGGAAAAAATTCTTGAGTAGTAAATCATAATAACCGACTTACTGATTTCAAAAACTATAGAACATTGGAAGTATACTCCAATTTCGCAATACATAATTAACACAGTCGTGGCTAAGTGTGCTACTGCGCTCGTATACAATCTTGAGCGCTTCATAAGTGCGCCGCGCTCCGGTTCAAACCTCAGTTGGATAGGGGAAGACTTTTTGTGAGATCCTCAATTTGTTTCTTGAATATTATAACATTCTAAACAAATTGTACGTGTACGAAATATTGAAGTTAGCCACAATCACATTGTATACAGTCGCGGAGTTTGACAGTTTCTACTGCCAATAGAAAGCGCATACCTCAAAACAACAAACTTAAAAATAGTGAAAATATGGATATTACACACAACAATATCACATATCGCAAACCGTGCCGAACAAGCTCTTTAAGGCCCACTTGCACAAAGATTCTTAAATTGAATTAAGATGTATTTAACGAGAAAAAAATAATAAACACCACTAGCATCTTGCACAACGAAAAATTCGTCGAGTAATATGATTTAAGAACTGTCAAAATTAATCACCGAAAATCGGCTGTTTAGTGGCTAATTTCATTTAAGAACTGTCACACTGATGTTGGCATCTTGTCATTAGCGACGAAAATTATCAATAATTATATAACTGGATCGGACGACGCAGCAGGGGGAGGCCTATGTCCAGCAGTGGACGTCCCTAGGCTGACATGATGATGATGATGATATAACTGATAACAATGTACCTACTTGTGTTATTGTTAACCCTAGAATTCTACACTATTTGGCGCACATGTTATTCCTACACTGGGGTGCTGGAACACCCCATACTAAAATGACTGTAATCCTTGAAATAAAAAAAACAATTCATGAAAATACGTTTTACTAAAAGGAATCGGTAACTTGAGATCACAAATCAGCCTTATGACACAAAGTTAAATGTAGTTTGAGCAACAGCGCTTGTAGGACTTGGTCCTTTTTTGAGGATCACTGCAATGGACTAAGTTGGCATCCGGTGACGGTCCTCCAAATGTTCATGTATCAGTTCCAAACCTAATTTCAAAACTGTCTGCTGAAACTTTATATTTGGCTTATTATTTGTTCTTGAACACTTGTAAAGAACCTAGGAATTACAACTGGTTCCAACTTCTATTTCTTCCTCGCCAGATTTGTGGTCTAGAATAGTGCTTATTTCTTCGTAATTCAAACCTCTGACAGCCATCCGAAACAAAATAAATAAATTTCATTGAATTTTACCTTCATAATATCTAAAAATATCTGTATTTAATTCATATAAGACTATTGTTTTAATAAATAATCAAATTTAATAACTTATTACATATAAATGCATCAATCGTAATAAATAAATAATCTTACGATTTTACTACACTGGAGTACTGGCGTACCCCACAGCACTTATACAGGCGACCACACAACGCGGTCCCTCGTCACGGTATTGACGTAACGCAAGCGGTTGACACCAAACTAAAATACTCCGACGCGCGAATTCGTGGATATTAAAGAAATTGAGATATTTAGAAAACAAATCGGTGTGGGGTGCACCTGCACCCCATGTAGGGTTTTACGGTTAATGCTTAAAAGTTTCTATTTATTATTTGTCAATTGTCATTTCGTTGCTACGCGACGACAATGCGTTTTGTTTTATGCTCAAAGTATATATAGTCTAAGGTTTTATGCGAAACCATACGCATAACATCGTTAAAATCGTAACAAAAAGGCTTCATGCCATGAAACTAAACGTAGAAACTACTTGACCGACCTCATAAAATGTTTAACTAAATCTAAGCGTTGTTGTCGTTGTGCAAGAGGACGCTAAATACTTTTAAGTTAAATTATTTTATGCTGTTAATTCTGTTCAAAAAATTTAAATTAAGGAGTGACTTAAATCAAACCTTACGCAAGTGGGCCTAAATGATTTATCCAACATGACCAATGCGACTGAGAAATCAATGTTTGATACAACTATGATGAGTATTCCGGATAGCCTTCATAGGTTCTTATTAGTACTGATCCAGTAAATAACTTAAACGAACATATTAAATCACTCACTATGCAACTAAGAAGCGAACACGAGGAAATAGACAATTTGCATAGTGAGAACCTGCGCCTAAAAACGGACCTCCAAAACTCATTGAAAACCATTGATACTTACAAAAGAATCTGTCTGACTCCAAAGAGAAAGAGTGCTACACCAACATCATCACGTAAAAGGACATCGCATCACGCTCATGGATCAGATACTATAAACCACAAGCAGCTTGAACGGCAAAACGAGGAAATTTATTTGACCACAAACACCTACGACAAGGAGACGCAAACGAGTCCAAAATCGAATATACTTCAGACATGTACAAAGGAAACATTGACATCGTATAATAAAACAGTAATACACGCGATTTACGGTTTAAACTGGAAGATTTCACCCTGAACGTCTATTGCGTGATATTAATGGGAGAAAATGATGTCAAGGAGGAAAGTAGATTTATAAACCTGGTGACGGCGATAAAGACGTCACTGCGAAAGGTTACCTACACCAACAAGATTATCTGTCTCCCTACATATATTAAAGGCGCACTGATATATAACTATAAAGTTGAAATGTTTAACAACCTTCTCTATTTGGATATACTGAATGATGACTACGCATATATTTTTGACAGAAACTGCTACCTATCGCATGACATGTTTTCATACAAGACTGGAAAAATTAACAAATATGCAATAAAGCATATATACAACCAGCTATTGGATAATATGCTGATTGACTTAAATTTATTGAACCAGATTGACATATCTAATAATGACATATCCAATAATAATAATATGTACAGAACTTCTGACTGCTGTGAGCGAAACACAAGTCCTAAGGCGAGTTATAAGTTTTTTTGTCTATAATAACATTTATGTCCTACACCAAAATATTGCCGGACTATTTAGTAAAAGTGACATTCTTACTGTTTGTCTGAAAGAATTGGAAAATGATGGAAAGTACCCTGATGTCTTATGCATAACGGAGCATTTTATGCACCGGAACAGGAGGAACTATTAAACTATTTTAAATTGTTTTTCGGGATATATACCACGTACCTTTGTTTGGAGTGACCGATATTTCGGCACTGTTGCAAGCGCCATGTTCACGGATGTGTACGCTTGCAACAGTGCCGAAATATCGGTCACTCCAAACAAAGGTACGTGGTATATATCCCGAAAAACAATTTAAAATAAGTTTTAATGACCACGAAAGTTTAAATTCCTATATCGAACTATTAAACATACCAAACTACAAATTAGCAGTTAGTTTTTCTAGAGGTTGCAGAACAGGAGGAGCTTGTATTTTAACTAGAATTGGCCTTCAATACAAGGTTCTAAATTTAAGTAATTGTATCAAAAAAATAATTGAATTTTGTGCAAAAGAACTAATCGAACATAACATTATTATCGTTTGTATTTATATAGGGTCCCAAATAGTGACTTAGATGTTTTTTTTTGAGAAATTGAATTATACTCTACATATCATATGTATAAAATTCTCCAAAAAGGTTATTGTATGTGGAGATTTTAACATCAACACACTACTTAAAAATAGACAGACCCTAGATTTTGTATGTAACCTTACAATAAAATTACAATTTAAGACTACAATTCACTCAACCTACCAGGCTAAGTAGTGGGACGTGTCTAGACAATTTCGCACATAACATAAATGGCTGTAAAGGGGAAGTCATCGAATTTGGGTTATCAGATCATACTGCACAGCTTCTTAAATGTCCTGTCAAAAAAACATGCACGCTTAAGTCTTGGCGTATAAGACGACGAAACTATTGCCAAGAAAATATAGCAAAATTTAGAAATTGTATTAAAAGCCTCACTTTTTCTGACCTGTACGGTATGTCTGATTCAAACGATGCATACAATTATTTTATTGAACTTTTTAATTGTTTTTACAATCTCTGTTTCCCTATTGAAACAACTACAAAATATGTTACTCGAAAAGTAAAATGGATCTCAAATGGCATTAAGAAATGTATTAGGAAGAAAAGACAGTTACTATGGCAATACAGAGCTAAGCACACTACGATTAATAAGCGCAACTTCAAAAAATATTCCGCATGGTTTAAAAAATACTGACATTAACACAAAAGTCTCAGAATAATTATTATATTAATACATCACAAAATAAATCCAGAGCGGCTTGGTCAATAATAAATAAGACGAAAGTATCTTTACCTAAAGAGCAAATCACTTGTATAAAAATCGACACAACAGAAATAACAGACCCTTTTGAAATAGCCAATTATTTTAACGACTATTACATTGACCAAGTGCCTAACCCACTGTTTAACGCATCACCAAAAGTTCCTTTGGAGAGCACAGTGAGATCCTTATTTATGGAACCATCCCTACCGCAGGACGTAATGAACCATATAAGAAGTTTGAAGAATACATACAGTGTTGGTTATGATGGAATATGCACAAAGGTTATTAAAGAAGTATCTCAATATATAGCTCCACACCTTAGTCACATTATTAACCTTAGTATATTAAACGGAGTATTTCCTGACAAGCTGAAAACTACAATAGTCCAGCCATTATATAAAAAGCAAGACAAAAAATAAATGAAAAATTAAAGGCCTATTGCTTTGATACCTGTATTTTCTAAACTGTTCGAAAAAGTAATTTATAAATCACTCTATAGGTACTTATCTGGATAAATTTAATGTACTGGCGAATGAACAAAAAGGCTTCCGTAAGAACATGACTATTAATATGGCCATATATGATTTAATCAAACCAATAATATCAAATATGGACAACAGAAATGCAATATGTGCTATTTATAAAGCATTTGATTATGTAGATTACAAAATACTGTTAAGCAAACTTGACAGATATGGTTTTAGAGGCAATACCCTCAAACTCCTTGAATCCTATCTGAGTAACAGAAAGCAGTATGTAGAAATGGTACAGGTAGCCAACTCACTGGAAACGAAAGAAAATATCGCTCTTACAGTAGAATAGTAAAATACAGAGTGCCGCAAGGTAGTGTCTTGGGACCTCTACTATTCTTACTGTATATAAACGACTTGCCTAGCCACATAAAACATCCTATGGTGCTCTTTGCCGATGACAGTACAGTAGTTATAAGATGTGACGACTATAATACATATGAAACTGAAATAAATATGACATTGAATAAACTAGTAGAATGGTTTAATAATAATAATCTGAAGATTAACTTAGACAAAAGAAAAATAATGCATTTTTATCAAAGAATTCCGATTAAAAACATTGTTTTCAAATACGAAGACATCAAAATAGAGACAACAACAATTAATAAGTTTCTAGGCGTAATCCTAGATAGCAATTAGTCATGGAAACACCAAATAGAAGAGACTTGTAAGAGAATTTATAAATTTGCGTACGTTCTCTACAAACTAGTAAAAATAGTAAATTTAGAATCTGTTCTTATGGCTTATCATGGCTATGTTGCATCCATGGCATTATATATTGGGGCAACTCGACAAACAAAGATTGTGTTTTTAAGGCTCAAAATAGGTGCGTTAGAGCTATGTGTGGATTGCGCAATACAGACAGTTGTCAACCTTTATTCAAAAGTCTGAGAATCCTAACTGTTCCATCCTTATATATTTATGAAATAAATGTATTTGTTAAAACTAACATCACACTACACAATGTTGCTTTTAAAAACCACTATAGGCAGTTGCGTGACAAAAATAAATTAGAGCTGGAAATTCCACAAGCATTAACGTCTTTAAAATGAAAAAGCTTCTTTTGTATGGCCCAAAAAATATATAATAATCGAGAACGCTAGATGGCGCTGTCTGGCTAAACACAATAGTAAACGAGCTCCGTATTTATTTCATTTAAAAAATACTTGTAATCTATTATAAGACTATAAAGTGTTCTAAAAAAGTGTAACATAGTCTGATTCATAAGTGACAATGTTATCAAAGTGTTTTGAATAGTCAGTGTAAAAAATAATAAGTCAATAACAAAGTGAACTCTAAACCGTGAGAACTAAAGAAACCCAACCAAATGTATTAAAAACACTGAAATATTACCACTAATATCAAAATACTACCATAAGAAGTGAAACAAAGTGTCGAAAAAGTGTCAATTTTGCAGTAAAACATAATTACTTTGATTGTCTAAAGTGTTCGGAACTTGGAAAAAATTCTTGAGTAGTGAATCATAATAACCGACTTACTGATTTCAAAAACTATAGAACATTGGAAGTATACTCCAATTTCGCAATACATAATTAACACAGTCGTGGCTAAGTGTGCTACTGCGCTCGTATACAATCTTGAGCGCTTCATAAGTGCGCCGCGCTCCGGTTCAAACCTCAGTTGGATAGGGGAAGACTTTTTGTGAGATCCTCAATTTGTTTCTTGAATATTATAACATTCTAAACAAATTGTACGTGTACGAAATATTGAAGTTAGCCACAATCACATTGTATACAGTCGCGGAGTTTGACAGTTTCTACTGCCAATAGAAAGCGCATACCTCAAAACAACAAACTTAAAAATAGTGAAAATATGGATACTACACACAACAATATCACATATCGCAAACCGTGCCGAACAAGCTCTTTAAGGCCCACTTGCACAAAGATTCTTAAATTGAATTAAGATGTATTTAACGAGAAAAAAATTATAAACACCACTAGCGTCTTGCACAATGAAAAATTCGTCGAGTAATATGATTTAAGAACTGTCAAAATTAATCACCGAAAATCGGCTGTTTAGTGGCTAATTTCATTTAAGAACTGTCACACTGATGTTGGCATCTTGTCATTAGCGACGAAAATTATCAATAATTATATAACTGGATCGGACGACGCAGCAGGGGCAGGCCTATGTCCAGCAGTGGACGTCCCTAGGCTGACATGATGATGATGATGATATAACTGATAACAATGTACCTACTTGTGTTATTGTTAACCCTAGAATTCTACACTATTTGGCGCACATGTTATTCCTACACTGGGGTGCTGGAACAACCCATACTAAAATGACTGTAATCCTTGAAATAAAAAAAAACAATTCATGAAAATACGTTTTACTAAAAGGAATCGGTAACTTGAGATCACAAATCAGCCTTATGACACAAAGTTAAATGTAGTTTGAGCAACAGCGCTTGTAGGACTTGGTCCTTTTTTGAGGATCACTGCAATGGACTAAGTTGGCATCCGGTGACGGTCCTCCAAATGTTCATGTATCAGTTCCAAACCTAATTTCAAAACTGTCTGCTGAAACTTTATATTTGGCTTATTATTTGTTCTTGAACACTTGTAAAGAACCTAGGAATTACAACTGGTTCCAACTTCTATTTCTTCCTCGCCAGATTTGTGGTCTAGAATAGTGCTTATTTCTTCGTAATTCAAACCTCTGACAGCCATCCGAAACAAAATAAATAAATTTCATTGAATTTTACCTTCATAATATCTAAAAATATCTGTATTTAATTCTTCTTCTTTCTCTTAGCGTTATCCTGGTTTCAGTCTGGGGTCCGCTTTCTAGTCTAACCGGATTTGGCTGAATATTAGCTTTTCCACGGAGCGACTGCCTGTTTGACCTCCGCAACCCGAAGGGATAGCGATATTCCATGGTTTAGACTAGTGTCAGTTTATTTAGAAGGAACTGACGCCCTGTAACGATTGTCAAAGATCTTCATGACAACCGGGACCGACGGCTTAACGTGCTCTCCGAGGCACGGGACAAACAATAATTAACAATTCAATACGCACATAACTCTGAAAAGTCATTGGTGCGCGCCGTGGATTCGAACCTGATACCCTCTGCATGGCAGTCTTTTGGTATATCCACTCGGCTATCGCTGCCTCTATCTGTATTTAATTCATATAAGACTATTGTTTTAATAAATAATCAAATTTAATAACTTATTACATATAAATGCATCAATCGTAATAAATAAATAATCTTACGATTTTACTACACTGGAGTACTGGCGTACCCCACAGCACTTATACAGGCGACCACACAACGCGGTCCCTCGTCACGGTATTGACGTAACGCAAGCGGTTGACACCAAACTAAAATACTCCGACGCGCGAATTCGTGGATATTAAAGAAATTGAGATATTTAGAAAACAAATCGGTGTGGGGTGCACCTGCACCCCATGTAGGGTTTTACGGTTAATGCTTAAAAGTTTCTATTTATTATTTGTCAATTGTCATTTCGTTGCTACGCGACGACAATGCGTTTTGTTTTATGCTCAAAGTATATATAGTCTAAGGTTTTATGCGAAACCATACGCATAACATCGTTAAAATCGTAACAAAAAGGCTTCATGCCATGAAACTAAACGTAGAAACTACTTGACCGACCTCATAAAATGTTTATCTAAATCTAAGCGTTGTTGCCGTTGTGCAAGAGGACGCTAAATACTTTTAAGTTAAATTATTTTATGCTGTTAATTCTGTTCAAAAAATTTAAATTAAGGAGTGACTTAAATCAAACCTTACGCAAGTGGGCCTAAATGATTTATCCAACATGACCAATGCGACTGAGAAATCAATGTTTGATACAACTATGATGAGTATTCCGGATAGCCTTCATAGGTTCCTATTAGTACTGATCCAGTAAATAACTTAAACGAACATATTAAATCACTCACTATGCAACTAAGAAGCGAACACGAGGAAATAGACAATTTGCATAGTGAGAACCTGCGCCTAAAAACGGACCTCCAAAACTCATTGAAAACCATTGATACTTACAAAAGAATCTGTCTGACTCCAAAGAGAAAGAGTGCTACACCAACATCATCACTTAAAAAGGACATCGCATCATGCTCATGGATCAGATACTATAAACCACAAGCAGCTTGAACGGCAAAACGAGGAAATTTATTTGACCACAAACACCTACGACAAGGAGACGCAAACGAGTCCAAAATCGAATATACTTCAGACATGTACAAAGGAAACATTGACATCGTATAATAAAACAATAAGTAAAATTCGCGAAGAAACCATACAAGGAATAGAACGCAGGAATAAATTATGTATCCTGTGTACCAACAAGACGAGTGGATCTTTATCCTTAATAGAGGAAGTCTTCTCAAGTTACTTTGATTACGGTCACTACATCATACCAAACAGTAATACAAACAGTAATACACGCGATTTACGGTTTAAACTGGAAGATTTCACCCTGAACGACTATTGCGTGATATGAATGGGAGAAAATGATGTCAAGGAGGAAAGTAGATTTATAAACCTGGTGACGGCGATAAAGACGTCACTGCGAAAGGTTACCTATACCAACAAGATTATCTGTCTCCCTACATATATTAAAGGCGCACTGATATATAACTATAAAGTTGAAATGTTTAACAACCTTCTCTATTTGGATATACTGAATGATGACTACGCATATATTTTTGACAGCAACTGCTACCTATCGCATGACATGTTTTCATACAAGACAGGAAAAATTAACAAATATGAAATAAAGCATATATACAACCAGCTATTGGATAATATGTTGATTGACTTAAATTTATTGAACCAGATTGACATATCTAATAATGACATATCCAATAATAATAATATGTACAGAACTTCTGACTGCTGTGAGCGAAACACAAGTCCTAAGGCGAGTTCTAAGTTTTTTTGTCTATAATAACATTTATGTCCTACACCAAAATATTGCCGGACTATTTAGTAAAAGTGACATTCTTACTGTTTGTCTGAAAGAATTGGAAAATGATGGAAAGTACCCTGATGTCTTATGCATAACGGAGCATTTTATGCACCGGAACAGGAGGAACTATTAAACTTATTTTAAATTGTTTTTCGGGATATAAACCACGTACCTTTGTTTGGAGTGACCGATATTTCGGCACTGTTGCAAGCGCCATGTTCACGGATGTGTACGCTTGCAACAGTGCCGAAATATCGGTCACTCCAAACAAAGGTACGTGGTATATATCCCGAAAAACAATTTAAAATAAGTTTTAATGACCACGAAAGTTTAAATTCCTATATCGAACTATTAAACATACCAAACTACAAATTAGCAGTTAGTTTTTCTAGAGGTTGCAGAACAGGAGGAGCTTGTATTTTAACTAGAATTGGCCTTCAATACAAGGTTCTAAATTTAAGTAATTGTATCAAAAAAATAATTGAATTTTGTGCAAAAGAACTAATCGAACATAACATTATTATCGTTTGTATTTATATAGGGTCCCAAATAGTGACTTAGATGTTTTTTTTTGAGAAATTGAATTATACTCTACATATCATATGTATAAAATTCTCCAAAAAGGTTATTGTATGTGGAGATTTTAACATCAACACACTACTTAAAAATAGACAGACCCTAGATTTTGTATGTAACCTTACAATAAAATTACAATTTAAGACTACAATTCACTCAACCTACCAGGCTAAGTAGTGGGACGTGTCTAGACAATTTCGCACATAACATAAATGACTGTAAAGGGGAAGTCATCGAATTTGGGTTATCAGATCATACTGCACAGCTTCTTAAATGTCTTGTCAAAAAAACATGCACGCTTAAGTCTTGGCGTATAAGACGACGAAACTATTGCCAAGAAAATATAGCAAAATTTAGAAATTGTATTAAAAGCCTCACATTTTCTGACCTGTACGGTATGTCTGATTCAAACGATGCATACAATTATTTTATTGAACTTTTTAATTGTTTTTACAATCTCTGTTTCCCTATTGAAACAACTACAAAATATGTTACTCGAAAAGTAAAATGGATCTCAAATGGCATTAAGAAATGTATTAGGAAGAAAAGACAGTTACTATGGCAATACAGAGCTAAGCACACTACGATTAATAAGCGCAACTTCAAAAAATATTCCGCATGGTTTAAAAAATACTGACATTAACACAAAAGTCTCAGAATAATTATTATATTAATACATCACAAAATAAATCCAGAGCGGCTTGGTCAATAATAAATAAGACGAAAGTATCTTTACCTAAAGAGCCTATAACTTGTATAAAAATCGACACAACAGAAATAACAGACCCTTTTGAAATAGCCAATTATTTTAACGACTATTACATTGACCAAGTGCCTAACCCACTGTTTAACGCATCACCAAAAGTTCCTTTGGAGAGCACAGTGAGATCCTTATTTATGGAACCATCCCTACCGCAGGACGTAATGAACCATATAAGAAGTTTGAAGAATACATACAGTGTTGGTTATGATGGAATATGCACAAAGGTTATTAAAGAAGTATCTCAATATATAGCTCCACACCTTAGTCACATTATTAACCTTAGTATATTAAACGGAGTATTTCCTGACAAGCTGAAAACTACAATAGTCCAGCCATTATATAAAAAGCAAGACAAAAAATAAATGAAAAATTAAAGGCCTATTGCTTTGATACCTGTATTTTCTAAACTGTTCGAAAAAGTAATTTATAAATCACTCTATAGGTACTTATCTGGATAAATTTAATGTACTGGCGAATGAACAAAAAGGCTTCCGTAAGAACATTTTTTTTTTTTTTTTTTTTTTTTTTATTGGGAAAACAAACAGTTACAATATCTTATATCACATCCTAATAAAAGTCTTTAAACCATTAACATGTTTTCACTTATAAATATCATATTACGCTGTTTATTCTAGGGTTAGATTAATTATGACATTACATTAGTTTTAAGAAATGGGGATATATTTGGAAGACAAATTATCTTATTGATACGTTCCATACAGTCCAACCACAATCAAAGAACCGACTCAAACCATCTTTTAGAAAGCATATGTATAATTGTCGTTGATTTAGTGTTAAATAGGTCAATATCAGTTTCAGAACCGCTGACCAGTACATTTATACACTTTGCTGTTCTTGGGAAAAATGAATTTTGCCTGTAGTTTGTTGCACTGTGACTCACATAAAGAGGGTGATAATGCCGCATCGATCGTGTAGGAACTTGCAAATTTATTTTGGATAATAAATACGGGGAACTGATTTCAGACTGCGCTATTTTTGAGAAAAGTGATGCATCCGCTATTATTCTTCTTTCCTTCAAAGGAAGAATATGGTGTCTTTTACACCTGGCTTCATAACAGTGATCGTAAATGTTGCACTTGTATTGAAGGAATCGCATGAATTTGCGCTGTATGACTTCCAATCTATTAATGTGTACCTCGTATTGAGGATTCCAAATTTGACAGGCATACTCGAGGATGCTGCGAACAAGTGTACAATATAGAATTTTATATATTTTAATACTATTGAATTGCGAACATGTTCTTAACACAAAACCTAAAGCTTTATTAGCTTTTTTAGCAATAGTATCAATATGTGATTCATATGTTAGTTTGGCGTCGTGAGTAATACCATGATCTCGAACATCATCTACTCTTTTCAGCTTCGATCGTTTAAGTTTATAATCATATGTTATAATTTTTGGCTTGGGTTTCCGAGTAAAACTAATGCAGATACATTTGGAGACGTTAAGGTCTAAGTGGTTAGTGTCACAGTAATTTTCAAATGAGTCCAAATCCTCTTGAAGAGCCACACAATCATTTGGTGTATTTATTTGAGTGAAAATCTTCATATCGTCAGCGTAAAGTAAGATGTTCGCTGTATTAAAACAGTGTATGACGTCATTAATGAATATGTTGAACAATAACGGTCCAAGTAATGATCCCTGGGGGATTCCTGATGGAACAGTATTCCATTTAGATATATAACCATACAATGCTACAGCTTGGGAACGATTTTCAATGTAAGAGGTAAACCAACGGAATAGATTGCCATGTATACCAACGTCTAACAGCTTCTTTTCCAGTATCTTATGATCTATGCGATCAAAACATTTACTGTAATCAGTAAATACAGCATCTACCTGACCACCAGACTCCATATTTGTTGTTGTATAGTCGATGAATGTCAGCAAATTAGTTGTGGTCGACCGCCCCTTAAGAAACCCGTGTTGAAAAGGAATGAATGTGCTGGATAACGTATTATACACTTGATCATAAACCAAACGTTCGAAAATTTTTGCAAATATGCAGAGTTTGGAGATGGGTCTATAATTTTGTACATCCCTTCTGTTTCCATTTTTATACACAGGCGTGATAATTGCACTTTTCCAAACATTAGGAACGGTACCTTCTCTAATGGAGCGTTTAAATAGAATAGTGAGCGGGTCGGTAATACTACCAGCACACTTTTGAACAAATTTTGGTGGTATATGATCTGGACCAGCCCCCTTATTAAGGTCTACCGAACAAAGAAGTTTGTGAACAGTCCCTGAACATATCTCGATATCGCCTATCGTATGAGAGTGATTTGCATTGTTGGTTTGAGTTCTTGAAGCTAGCGAATTACCCGAGCTTGCAGATACGGCGAGGAATGTGGAATGAAAATATGTTGCAAAGAGATTACATACTGACGTACCAGTGCTGGCAGATTGACCTTCGTAATAAACGTCAGAAGGTACATAATTGCTACCCTTTCTGTTTGAGCTAACAAAAGACCAGAATAGTTTTGGGTTATTTATTATTGAGCCTTCCATTTTCTGAATGTATAAGCGATAACACTCCTCCTCGACCTTTTTTGCTCTTTTACGTAACAAAGTAAAAGTGTTATAATCAGCTGTGTTCCCATAAACACGATATTTTTTAAAATACTTTTGTTTCTCTTTTAAGATTTTTTTCAAACTAGCTGTATACCATGGAGGAAATTTTGCCTTACTAACATATTTCTTAGGGATGAATCTTTCTATTAAGTCGTATAATATTTTATAAAACTTATAAGTAGCACTTTCAATTGAATTGTTTGCCGGACTCAAGAATTCCTGCCAGTGGTGTTCATTTAGTGCGCCATTGATACTTTCATAGTCACCTAAATCGTATATAAATTTGTGTCGTGGCTGCATGCAAAGGGGTTTAATATCTGAGTAGTTCAAATCAACAACAAGAGATTTATGATGCATATCTTCTGGTACCAATGGATCTTCACACGTAGTTACGGTTGAGATCAGGTCACTGTTACAAAGTACTAAATCTAATATCCTATTATTTATGTTACGACAAGCATTAAATTGATTTAAATTACCTTCTAACAATGTATCAAAAAAGTACACTTGAGTTTGGCCAGCAACACCCAGCGGCTCCAAAGTTATTCCGTCGCTAAACCAATCAATGTTTGATAAGTTAAAATCCCCCATTATAATAAAATGATCGTTGGGATGTAAGTTTATTATATCCGACAACTTTTCAGTAAAATGCCGTAGTTGAGAATTGAATGAATGACCGCATCTCTCGGAGCAGAGGTAAATAGTGCAAATATGGACATCATTCGATTTACTATTGTGTGGTTTATGTTTAATGGTTACCCATATGTCTTCGGCAGTTGAGTTCCATTCGGGCCGGGCGATAGTTGTGAAATCGCAGCGCGTGGCGAGGAGCACTCCGCCTCCATATTTTTGATGTGTATCAATATAATTTCTATCACGGCGCCAAACCACATATTTATCATCGAAAAGTTCGCTATCACTGATACTATCTAGTAGCCACGTCTCCGTAAGCGATAGAACATCATACGAACTCATAAGTAAATTACGCTTAAATATATTTGTTTTTGTTCGCAGTCCACGAGTATTTTGGTAATACAGACTAAGCGGATACACTGTGATTGGTGAGATAATGGCTAATGCGATGCAGAATAATTAAAATTAGTATGTGCAATTTAAAATAGTGACTCAGTGATCTACAGTGCTTTAAATAGCTACGTAAAACATGCAGCAAAAGTAACAATTCATCAGCATTATGGCGCCGAATATAAGAAAAAAGAGGTAAGTGTAAGCAACAATGCCAGTAAAAACAGTTCCTCGTTTTCATTAAATCAATTAATATTTTAAACTTTTTAGCAGTAGTTAAGCTGCGTAAAACATAAACAATAATTAAACCAGTATCCGTAACTTGTGGTATTAATATTAGGTTGGACGAATATAACATTTTATAAAAATAATTATAGATGAATAATGCAACATAAAAATAACGCGGTAGAAGTAAGATTAATAGATTAACTACTATACGCGGTTTGACACTTTGTGTACTACAAATAACGCAGGCAAAACAGCTGTTATCATAGATGTGTTCGCGTGCGCATAAGGGCGAAAGCTGACTGTGGGGCATCGGATTTGGTTGGATAGATTGGCCTACAAATCCATTACGACTAATACAGTGACAATTGTGGGTTGAATTAAAAAGTGTTAGTGTGATGTATGCGGTTCTCAAACTGTATTCACCTGGTTTGCAATATAAGTGTGAAATTATTGCGTTATCTTTAGCAGATCTTTTTCGCACTTTATAAAAAATACTGGTGAAGTATCTGACTTCCGCGCCATAATTTTGCAGTGTTTCACCCATATATATTGGAAGTTTTTTTCTTTCGCGAGTGTTCTTGCCTTATTTAGAAGAATTTTGTTAGCTGCAGTAAGATGATCATTTACGTAGATGTGTGAAGTCGATGAAAAGCCCAAGTGAGACGTGTTAAGCTGTTTACACTTACGAGATGCTGCAATGAACTGCTCCTTAGTGTACCTGCTATTGAAACAAACGACGATTGGTTTTTCGGTATTCGATGTACGTGTGGGTATGCGCGCTATGTAATTAATGTCTTCCTTCCTGACAGGGAAATCACACAGGGTTCCAATTTTTTGCGCCACATCATATAGGTTTTCTGTTGATTTTTGTGGTACACCTCGAATTTCCACATTGTTAGCCCGAGCCCATTGGTCTCTTTCTTGCAGTTCACGGTTGAGCCTGTCTACTTCAGATCTTAATTGAGGCACCTCACTTGCAACCTTTTCAACTTGGTTTATTCGAGATTCAAGTGCTTTTACAACTCCCGAAAAGTTGCTGATGAGCTCATGTGCCATTTCAATGGATTCCTTGAGCCCAATAATTTCGTTTTTTATTTCCTTGACGTCAGATGCTAGCGACGCCAATGGGGCTAGATCAAACATGATTTTGTTGAGCTGTTCTTGAATCTTGTCTGTATGTGCTGGTTGCGGTGAACTTGCTACCGATGGAGACGGGCTTGCTTTACACTTCGGACAGCGCCAGTTATTTTTTCTTTCGCCTAGTTTTCGATATCCACCTTCAGTGATTCCGGAACATTGGTAGTCGTAATGACATTTGCACACACTACAGACTGGTCCTTCAGTGTGTTGCGAGTTACAACGTACACATGTAAACATGATGCTAAAAGTTTGAGTAACACTGGAATTCCTAGACAAACGAGCGTGCGTTCACTAATGACGCTAGAGCGAGAATATGACTATTAATATGGCCATATATGATTTAATCAAACCAATAATATCAAATATGGACAACAGAAATGCAATATGTGCTATTTATAAAGCATTTGATTATGTAGATTACAAAATACTGTTAAGCAAACTTGACAGATATGGTTTTAGAGGCAATACCCTCAAACTCCTTGAATCCTATCTGAGTAACAGAAAGCAGTATGTAGAAATGGTACAGGTATGCCAACTCACTGGAAACGAAAGAAAATATCGCTCTTACAGTAGAATAGTAAAATACAGAGTGCCGCAAGGTAGTGTCTTGGGACCTCTACTATTCTTACTGTATATAAACGACTTGCCTAGCCACATAAAACATCCTATGGTGCTCTTTGCCGATGACAGTACAGTAGTTATAAGATGTGACGACTATAATACATATGAAACTGAAATAAATATGACATTGAATAAACTAGTAGAATGGTTTAATAATAATAATCTGAACATTAACTTAGACAAAAGGAAAATAATGCATTTTTATCAAAGAATTCCGATTAAAAACATTGTTTTCAAATACGAAGACATCAAAATAGAGACAACAACAATTAATAAGTTTCTAGGCGTAATCCTAGATAGCAATTAGTCATGGAAACACCAAATAGAAGGGACTTGTAAGAGAATTTATAAATTTGCGTACGTTCTCTACAAACTAGTAAAAATAGTAAATTTAGAATCTGTTCTTATGGCTTATCATGGCTATGTTGCATCCATGGCATTATATATTGGGGCAACTCGACAAACAAAGATTGTGTTTTTAAGGCTCAAAATAGGTGCGTTAGAGCTATGTGTGGATTGCGCAATACAGACAGTTGTCAACCTTTATTCAAAAGTCTGAGAATCCTAACTGTTCCATCCTTATATATTTATGAAATAAATGTATTTGTTAAAACTAACATCACACTACACAATGTTGCTTTTAAAAACCACTATAGGCAGTTGCGTGACAAAAATAAATTAGAGCTGGAAATTCCACAAGCATTAACGGCTTTAAAACGAAAAAGCTTCTTTTGTATGGCCCAAAAAATATATAATAAGTTACCTGACGCTCTAAAAGCCATAGATTTAATTAATTTTAAGAATAAACTGCGTTCTATACTCATTGAGAAATGCTATTACAATATTAATCATTATTTGAATGACAATTTATAAAGACTCATTACATAATATTTACTCACCTACATTTAATTATTTATATTTTACATGACATTACAATATCATAATGTATTAGATTCATTCCTACTATTATCTCAATCAAAATTTAAAAATGATTTTAATATACTATGCTGTTTCAGCTGCCCTGTTAAATTATGCATGCAAAATTTATAAAATTATATTAAAATCTCTGTCAGCTACAAAAGCATGTTTTAAATTGTTAATATTATCGTTGAAATGTATACCTAATATTTGTACGCCGCTCGGCAAAACATAGTGATACCAACTCTTTTGTAACACCTAACATGTAATTAACCTATGTTAACAAATAAACAAATGATTATGATTATAATAACGCTTTCATCATTGTTATCGTTACCATTCATTTCACCGATCGGTGTCTCTATCGCCGTTCTTTCAAATAACCCTTCAAAATACTCTTTCAATCTCTTCAGCACGCATGATTCACCATTCACAATCCTTCCATGCTTGTCTCTGATCAATGTGTATTCTGAGGATTGAGTTCTTCTTCGAACTGCACGAACAGATTTCCAGAAAAACTTAATGTTTCTCCGGAAGTCGTCAGATAATCTGCCATCAAACTCATCTTTCTTTTCCTTTTTTTTCCTTTTTACCATTTCTTTCACTATTCTTTTTGACCTAACAAACGCCTTTCTTGCTTCGTTTATGTCCTCGCTCGTTGCGTTTCCCATTCTTTCATTTGCTCTGACAGCCAACCAATCTAACCAAGCTTTCTTCTTCTCTGACACTGCTGATTGTACATCCTTGACCCACCATGTATTCTTAACCTTTCGTATTTTCCTTCTCTTGATTACACCACATACTTCAGACGCTACACATACAACCTCTTCTTTAAAGGACTGCCACAATTCATCCATATCATTTATGCCATCGAATCTCTCAAATCTTGCTATCAATCTTCGTTTATACTCATCTTTCACATCTTTCTCTTGTAGATTTTCTACTTTTATTCTTTCTAAGACTCTATATTTGTTATGTTCTCGGTGTCGCCATCCTTTAAAGAGCCCACTTATCCGGTTCAACACCAAGAAGTGGTCTGTGTTGATGCCCGATACCTCGATACACTTTCTCAATCGTTCATTTACTATTACAAAGTCAATCATACTTCTTTTAACATTTTTCGCCTCACGCGTATACATATGTATCCTTTAGTGATCAAACATGGTGTTTGTCACACAAAAGCTCCACTCCAAACAAACCTCAAGCAGTGCTTTTACATTTTTATTCACACTCTCATCAGCGAATGCACCTAACACCTTTTCAAATCCATCTCGTTTTACTTCCACCCATCCATTGAAATCCTCTAACAAGATGAATCTTTCGTTATCCTTAGATTTCCTCAAAATCTCTCGTAAACTCTCCCAAAACTCCTGCCTTTCGTCTTGCTCTTGCTGTGTCATACCCGTAACTATATTGACCGGGGCGTACACCCCAATAATAAAGACACGAGTAAGTCCTACTTTCAATCTCATCCATAGTAGCCTAGCATTTACACATTCAAACTCTTTTACACACTCATTCATTCGCGCAGATAGTATTACACCAACTCCCTTGCAGGCTCTGGTGGTACTATCTACCCCAGACCAATACGCCGTATATGCGCCATGCTGAATGGTGTCACACCCTTTCCTTTTTGTTTCATTTACACAAAGAACATCAATCTTTCTATCATCCATCATCTGACAGTCATACTTCATCCAATTTGCCGTCCATCCCTTTTCCAACGTTCAACGTTGCAAACCGGCTTTCCGTAGGCCGCTTTTCGCCCTCGTGGGGAACGAGACGTGACGTATTGCGAACCACGTCACCGCCGTCTGGAGAAGAAGTAGCTTTTGTTCCCATAGCGTTCCCACGAGATGTAGGGATCTAGACTGTCCACCCCCGCAGAGCCCTTTACGGGGGTAAGGCGAAATGTCAGCTGTGCCCTGTGACTGCCAACACAGGCACCCTCCGTTTACGTCCAGCTTGCCCTCTGGCCACGAATCCCTCGGCACGGGTCAGTTCACACCTTAGATCGGGTTTTTGTGTCAGGTATGCTCCCTAGAAGTTGGTTTAATTTCGGAGTTTTCCTTCTCCTAGATAGGTTGCCAACCATGGCTAACGAGGCCCATCTCCCCGAACGTTTGGTTTAATTTCGAAGTTTTCCTTCTGCTAGACAGGTTGCCAACCAAGGCTAACGAGGCCCATCTCCCCGAACTATTGATGAAAATCGTACAAAAATCGTTCTGGAGGTTCTGAGTTTATAACGTTCATATTGACAGAAAGGAAGCGGTAGGGCGGAGTGGGGAGTTTATGATATTATGTAAATGTTAAATAAAGATAAATTGACAAAGAAAACTACCACTATCTTCATTCTAGAAAAATTTTGCCTTGTAGTAGAGATCGCTAAAATAGATAGGACCTCCGCTGGTACTTTAATAAGCTTACCTAATCTTCATCTTGCTGTACAATGAAGTATAAAAATCTCTAACAGACGTTGTTCATAGTAGAATTTATATTTAGTACGATTTCCGGTTTGGGCAAGACAATTGAAGAACTTTGAAGCCAGTAATTCTCATTTCAAATACAATAAAAGTTCCCATTAAAAGCTGGTAATTAAAAATATAGTTTCGCTAAAATTATAGCCTGTATAATTGTACATAGATATTGTCTACAAGCTCAAGATTATAATTATTATAATCTTGAGCTTGTAGACGATATCTTCTAGTATTAAATTAATGTCCAAATTATAACAAAATTTCGAAACAAGAACATGTTACCGTAATTAGTATCTTATTTCTTAATTTACTTGCTTTGATAATATGCTTACATAGATTCTTAAAACGTGTCGATATTTTCAAGTAATTAAGCTGGCACGTATTCTTGATTTCCTTTGGTCCCTTCTTTGACAAAATGCGTAGCCTTGCATGGGCATAGAGACAAATCTCCGATCTTCATAATACCTGGGTGTCTTGTGGAAAAACTAATAGTATTTTTTCTATGGTACGCGCTTTATAGTTTCTTTACATTTTTGCCTATAGTATAAAAGTCATGTTCCACGCCGAGAATTGTATGGCGAGCCGCAAATGAGACTGACACCACTCGAAAATCTGTCTCAGTTACCAGTTATTCTGATAAGTGCTTCTGCAATCTATTAGTTTCAGACAATCTTACTGAAGCCTGCGGTAATTACTGGCACAACATGACTACAGAACCCTAAAGAAAAACACAACTAAATAATCTTCAACTGAAGAGTTTTAAGTTTCCTAAAGAAATCGAAATATTTTCCAGTCAGTATCTTAAAATAATTTCACAGTGCTGATTTTTCAATAATCAGACATAAATCATTCTTAAGACAAAATAAAACTGGTCCAAATTCAAAATAACTATTATTTGAATAAAGTGAATCAACCGTTTTACTGCCACGTTTAGCCAGGTTATAGTTTGCAGTTTAATGGTAAAAGAACTTTTATCTGACGATTGAGAAATCATACCATATAAATTAGCGGTACTTATATTGCGGCACATATTCTCGTACAATTAATTAATTTAAGGTATAAATACCTATTTGTTTCCGGCTCGACCATGCTCGTCTTGCACCGAGCGTGTTCGCGGAGAGACTGATGAGAGCTCAGCGCCGTCTTGTGGAAGTAAGGTATTTATACCTTAAATAAATTAATTGTACGCGATTAAGACCCGCTAATTTATTTTGTATGATGTATACAAATCACGAAAATTTAAAATCGATTGAGAAATCAGCCCTAAATTAATATCTTCTTAGGTTTACACGAATGTTACACATTGAATTAAAACTACAGTTTACGAATTTTATCGCAGTATGTGGTTTGACTGAGATTAAATTTAAACCTAATGATCTAAAAACAATGTTTACTAGCCAACGTTTCGATTTCCTTACAGAAGTATTTTCAACAGCCCTAAATTGCCAAAATTCTTAACAATATCGTCTTGAATAACAATTAAACCATTACAGAGAACCTGCAGGGCGACCCAACTTGTCCCGGAACGTCATAGACATCGCATTATTGTTGTGTCGCGTTCCGAAATTGCCTGCTTTTGTCGCCTGCACGCGCGAATCCACTCCGAATACCCGAAAAAGCGCTATTTCTCAACTGACGGTAAACGTGAAGGCTGAACGGATACCCCCTCCCACAGGATATAGGAAAGGGGGAGAAACGAAATGCATTTAGACGTTTTCCCCCGTTTTTAGCGATCATTGTAGTTTACTCAGTGCATTGTGCCTCGGACAATGGTCTGACACGATTGTTTTCATCAATTCGATAGTCAACCAAGTTATGATTTAGTGAAACAAAGCCAGTTTTAATATACCTTTATTTGAAACTGTAGAGGAATATACGTTTGAGTCCTCGTTGGGTTTTCAATTGAATTAACTGCTTCAATGGTTTCAGTCTTTTGATTGTCACTTTTGTTTTAAGTGTTTATTATTTAGTTGCGTGTATTGAGGGTTTGTGAGGTTTTGTTTTGAATGTCTTCTCTTTTGAATTTACGGTTTATTGGGTTGTAAGGTATTGTGAGTTTCACCAGTAGGGCAGCGGTATTGTTGTGAGAATTTAAAATTTTTATTTTGAATCTGAACTGTACTTAATATTTAATAGAATTCGTATTGTTATCTTATACATACATAACGTCACGTCTTTTATCCCCGAAGGGGTAGGCAGAGGTGTATTTCTACACCCACTTTTCGCCAGATATACTTTAGTCCCACGTAATAAGGGGCGAGCCTATTGCCGTACCGGGCACATTTCCAGACTCCGTGCTGCTACTGAGAATTTCGTGACAGAAAAACCCAGTAACACTGCCCGACCCAGGAATCGAACCCGGGACCGCCCGATCTCACGCGCACATTTATGCCGCGAGACCAACGAGGCAGTCGTATAGGGTTTGATGTCGAGTTTTCCGTCTCTACGTAAAGATCGTATTTGCATCGTGTAATCCCTTAGTCGCCTCTTACGACACCCACGGGAAGATAGGGGATGGTGACATTTGTATTCTATGCCGTCAACCACGTTATCGTATGTTCTGGCAAATTCAAGATTGATATCTTTATTGTAATTTTAACCAGTGCCGCTCTTTTCTTTTGTTTCAGCTCCTTCAATATTATGAATTGAATAGGACTAGACCTACAGTATCCATCTACAGCATCCGTTGCAGCGTATCTCTATGAATGGTATATTCTATGTCTATCCCTATGTCGCACATCGAAAATGTCTTCTTCGAACACTTCTTCGTTGTCTGCATAGCTAAACGCGTTAGTTATAATTTCATAGTCCTATATTGCAAACATTCTTATACACTCCCACACAACCAAAATAATGTCATTAATTGAAGCCTGCGAGCTATTTTTATATTACTATCATTTCAAAAGTAATGTTATTTCATTTAATGTATATTTGGGTGTGTCTCAGAATAGCTTAGATTTAACGAGACATCTTGGGACTGACGTCAAAATATAGACAAAATAATTATATTAATTCTGATATTGGTAAGATATTGTTACAGATAAACAAAATTATGCCAGTTTCATGTCATATTATAAACTTAAGTATTTTAAGAATTATAACGATCGTTTTGTCTGACATTATGAGAACCCTGAAATAACGACGTAAAATAGCTTTAGTAATGCCTACTTACTATTCAAAAAAATAATTGTAAATCATAGGGTCCTCCTGCGTCATCTTTACGTATAATTACATAACATAACTTCACACCTTTTATCCCCGAAGTGGTAGGCAGAGGTGTATTACACAACCACATTTCGCCAGTTATGTTTAGGTCCCAATGTAATAGGGGGCGAGCCTATTGCCATCTACCGTGCACAATATTAAGCGAGCAATAATTAACACTTTAATACACACATAACTTCGAAAAGTGAGAGTTGTGGGTCCGGGGTAACTGGGGTGTGAACCCGAGACCATCGTCTCGGCAGTCCATTCAATTCAATTCAAAATCCTTTATTCATTTGGGTCACAATGTGACGCTTATGAACGACAAAATAATAAATTTATAAAATAATTACTTATACTCAAATTTAAAACATTATTACTGTATGCTTCTACATTTACATTTACTGCCACGTTCGCAAAGCAATAGGTAGAACCATGAGAAAGAACGGGCAATAAAACTCACGGTCACTCTTTTTCATCGCCAGGTTTTGCATAATACACAATTTACATTTTGTAAGGTGCTGCAACTGTTACACCTTCTATTACGAACATCATTACGAACACCACTGGGCTATCGCCGCTTTACGTATAATTATTAAACTTAGCTTAAAATGTAATATGTGAAAAGCATACATTTAATACTGTTTAAACAATTGATATTCCCCTTGAGTGCTTACAAATTAATTTGACACGAGTAATCTTTAAACATTCATTTATTTTGACAAATCGAAAAGATTAAATGTCTTGGGCTACACTTGAGTGGCTCCCGATTTTTTTATCTGTACCATCTTTTATCTACTTTTCACTTTTGACAAAAACAAAAACCAGAGAGGTTGGACGTTTAGACAAGAGAGAACATGCTCGCCATATTTCCTTATACCGAACGTGCAACTTGTAATCTTAGTTGGTTAATCATAACGTCAAATTACGCGTCTCATTTAAAGAGGCATATACTCCTTACAGACTCATATCTTTGACTGCATTCTCTAAATAGCTGTGCTGTCAAATCCCATCATTAAGGAGTGATGGGATTTGACAGTGAAAGGAGATATCGATGTTTTTTGAATGAGGGATAAATACGGAAACAAACTATCAGACATGAATGTAAAACTGAATCGTACCCGCAAGCTTCGGCGTGGCAGTCGGTTGCACTCACGCCAACTGGGTTGTCAAAGTAGTTCACTGCTTTACTAATATTGACATAAAGGCGAATCATTTGTGCTGGCGGATCACAAATCGGATTACCTACAACTCTAAAAAAATCGAGCAGTGTGAGTGCAGAGTGTGAGCGTAAGCGATAGCAAGCAACGTGATATGATGCGACGCACACAAATTGCCAAAGCCTGCCGCATTAGCCAATCTGGTATAATTCGTACAGTACCTAATCTAAGTGACAGTTTCTTAGCATCGCATCGCAACGCATCGCTCATTAGTTTATGAATACTTTTTGTCAATAGATTTTATGGTAGGTAAAATAATGCATATCAGGTATTTTGTTTAATTACTTAAGCCTTATTTTTATGTCTACTATTTTAATATTGAATAGCGCCTTCTTATTAGACTGCTGCTGCAAGGTAACTAGACGGGTGGGAAACATGATAGTCGAAAATGAGGTTTTAAATTATGTATATAAATTAACTCCCTTCTTTTTCAATACTTTAATTTACTTATGATCAGATTAGGCTTCATATAAATTATAAAATAATGTTTTATCTAAATTGAGAAAATGAGAATAAAGAAATAAATCATATTTTTTAAATATTTTATACAATTAAGGTGTTTCAAAATAGTAAAACATTTCTACGGCAGTGACTGCATGTATGACGTAGCGGCTTAGAAGGTTGACTCGTTATTGCTGGTGGGTCAAGTCGTGGGTTCGATACATGGGACAGAGTTTGGGTGGTTACTATGTACGTTTTTCCATGTCAAAAGTTGCTCGTGATATGGGACTTATCCGTTTAAAAATTTCCTTCTTTTATATTTGTAGTGCAGAAGTAAAAAAAAAAAAGTAATAATTTGATAGTAAAAAGAGTAATTATTTATTTTCAGTCTGTAATGTTTTAGTGCAGAGCAAAGGTCTCCCTCTCCTTTTTCTACGCATCTCTACTTTGTGCCATGCCAGTCCAGGCCAGTCTTGCCTATACGTGTCCAGTTTGTGCCACCATCATCGTCTCGGCCTTACACGTTGTCGCCTAAAACCTTTGCGGTGCAAGGCCAAAAGTCACCTATCAAAAAGTAATGTAAAGTAAATAGGTATGAATCGCTATCTCTTATACTATACACAGTCATAGCCGCTGGCATTACATCGAGCTTCTTAACTCTATTTGCGCAAGATGTGTACTCCGTGTAGTCGGGGCGCCTTCTGCCTGATTTTAATAGTAACGATCGCCAGCTACAAGAGATGTGGCTTTCACCAAGAAATTGTAGATTTTGTACATGAATTGAGTTGCTTTAGGCTTGCTTTTATTGGTTTTAATAAAAATATACTTATTTTTATCTTTACGTTACCACTTTTATTATATTTGTCTTTGAAATAAGCCTTTCATAGGTAATACCAAGACAGCCCAAGACTGATATTTTGTCGGTGGTGATATGAATATTGGTTGAGAGTTAATATCAGCTTTGGAGCCGTTGATTCTACATTTACATTTAGCACCACGTTTGCGAATCACGAGAAAGGACGGGTAATGAAACTCTTAGGAACTCTTTTCAAACACCAATTACTACAACTCAATGTAGAATGCTGTCTCCTGGCATCCTATAAAATATTTGATTTGATATCTATATCTCTTTTTTCAACTAGTTGTTAATTTTTACAAATTAAATATAAATGATAAATAGTAGGGCAAAATAGCACTATCAACCAGTGACGTTTTATACGGCCACTTATAATCTTCGCTTGGTTCTTCATTACATACTTTCTCAGGTTCTCGCAATATTCCAATTTTCAATACTATCTACCGGACTAAAGTTGTAAGGCTCTACTGTCGATCTGTCCATTGTTGAAATTTTAGACTACTTAATTATTGTCCTATTAATATTTTAATAAACAATTAATTAATCGAAAGTATGAATCTTATTAGGTCCCTTTTTATATAAATATATATATATTTTTATTTTTTTTTATTTAGCCTATACTGTCCCACTGCAGGGCAAAGGCCTCCCCTAAGTCTTTCCACATTTTGTGGTCATGCGCAACCTCTAGCCAGCTCTCGTAGTAGGCATCCAGCTCGTCTCGCCACCTTTTTCTGGGCCGGCCTCTGCGGCGTTGTCCATCCGTCGGCACCCATAGTGTAGTAACTTTTGCCCAGCGGTCTTTCTGCATGCGGCTGACGTGACCCGCCCAATTCCATTTAAGACTGGCAACCTTTTGACCCACGTCTTTTAGCCCTGTTTTAGAGCGCAGTATACTGTTCCGTATCTTATCTTTTAGTGTGACACCCAGGATGCTGCGCTCCATCGCTCTTTGGCAGACTCCAAGGCGAGTCCTTTGCGAGTCGGTAAGTGACCAGGTCTGAGCACCGTAGGTGAGAATGGGCAGGATACACATATCGATGAGTTTTCGCTTCAGGGCGATTGGCAGACCTCCCTTCATTAGCGTCTTCATGGACCAGTAGCTTTTCCAGGCGTTTTCGATACGACGATCGATTTCCTTTTCCTGCCTATTTTCGAAAGAAACTAACTGGCCCAAATAGATGTACTCATCGACGTATTGTATTGCCTGCCCATCCACCTCGACTCTGTAAGCGGCATTGTTGGTCATGATCTTAGTTTTTGACCGGTTCATCGCAAGTCCCACCCTGAAGCCCGCTGTGCTCAAATCTTGGAGCATGGTTTGGAGTTCTAGAGCTGTGTTAGCGAAAAGGACAATATCGTCGGCAAGGCGGAGGTTTGTAAGCCTCTTTTTGCCGACCACAATGCCCTTGGTCTCCCATGAGGCTGCCAATGCTTTGAATATCTCCTCAAGTGTGCTAGTGAATAGTTTGGGGGAGAGTGGGTTTGGTTTGAGTGTTTTATATTTTTATTTTTTTTATTTTATTTAACTTTTTGCACTTCACAAACAATGTGGTACATAGGCGGACTTAATGCCTTAGGCATTCTCTACCAGTCAACCTAGGGTGGTGCAGAGATAATTGATGGTAGGTGCGTGATTATTATAATTTAATAAATTAGATACATAATAATTACTATATTAGATAATTACTACTTAAACTACGGAAATATATTTAAATTATATGCAAATATGTATACATGTAATATATATAAGTATAAATACATATAATTATATGAGTAACTACTTGCAATAATTATAAAATAAATATATACATAATAATATTTTATAAGCCTGGAAATAAAGTCAATATAAGATTATTCTGCCATTTTGCTCCGTAAAAAATCTCTAGCCTTTACCTTGAAAGATAACCGATTGTTAGCCATCCTGATTTCGAGAGGGAGTGCGTTCCATAATAAGACAGATTGGACGAAGAAGGAAGAGTTAACGAACCCAGAACTATGGGAGGGACACAAAAGGAGACGATTGTTAGATGAACGTAAATGTTTGTCATGATTAGAGCATAAATACATATTGTAGATGAGGACTTAGGTAAGAAGAAACAGAGGGAGAATTAAGAAAGGAGAAGAGAGTAGTTAGACCACGCAAACTGCGGCGTTGACGAATAGTTAGCCATTTGAGCTGGGAGCGGTATTGAGAGACATGGTCATATTTACGAAGGTTGTAAACGAATCGAATGTAGTTATTAAGAAGCCGGTCTAGTTTGTTGAGGAGGTCTGCATTCAGGTCAAAATAGCACACATCACCATAGTCGATAATAGGGAAGATTAAAGTCTGCATGAGCATTACCTTAGTGCTAGGAGGGAGAAAGTTCTTAAGGCGGTACAACGAACGTAAGCATCCTGTCACTCTTTGACTGACAGAAGTAACTTGAGCCCGCCAGTTGAGGTGGCTATCCATGTATAAGCCAAGATTCTTGACAACCGTGCTGAAGGGTATTGATGTTTGGTTATATATGACTGATGGAAGCGCTGAAAGATCGATTTTGCTCATATTGCGTTGACTGCCTATAATAATGGCCTGGCATTTTGCGGGATTCACAGCGACACCAAATCGTTCAGACCAATCAAATATAATTGACAGAGCCTGATTTATCCTATCGATAGCTGAAGCGATGTTGTCTACTCTTGCCTATGTATAAAGCTGCAAGTCGTCAGCATACAAGTGATACGCACACTGAAGATTCTGGGTGAGGAGATTTATAAAAATAGAAAATAATAATGGAGAGAGAATGCCACCTTGAGGAACGCCAGACTGGAGGCTGCACCATGATGATGAAGACTCATCGTGGCGAACCGATTGCTGACGTCCCATGAGATATTTTGAGAACCATTCCAGCACCTCTGGAGAGATGTGAAGACTGGAGAGGATAGATAGTAGGATTTCGTGGTTGACTGTGTTGAAGGCGTTCGTGAAGTCGACCAAAGCTAACACCGTAACTTTGGTGTCTTCCATTCCCGCCCTAATATCTCCAGTCACCTTCTAAAGAGCAGTCACTGTGCTGTGTCCAGGTCTGAATCCAGATTGAAATCGGTCCAATAGATTATTGTTAATGATAAATTTTGAAAGTTGTCTGTGGACACAAGCCTCAAGCACCTTGGAGAGAAAAGTAAGGATTGATATGGGGCGGAAGTGGCTGGGGAGGGAAGGGTTAAGGATTTTAGGCAAAGGAGTTACTAAAGCTTTCCGCCATAGTAAGGGAACGTACCTGTGTCGAGAGAAAAGTTGATTATATGCGTAATAGCTGGTAACAATTGATCAACAATGGGAACAATCATCTTACGACTAATATTATCGCAACCAGTAGATAGTCTTCTTGATTTCCCCCGGGGTCACTGGAGAAAATTTAAAAGGGTCTATGTCAAGACGTGGAAGGTTACGTATGTAATTCACAGTGCGACACTTGGTAGGATGATCCAAATAATGAGTTGTGGTGAAATGTTTATTGATTTCATTCAAACCAATCGTCCACTGGAGATCAAAACTGCGCTGTTTGCCAATACCTATAGTTCCGAGGCACTTCCAGATATTGGCAGGGGAGGATGAGTTAATGTTACTGAGAATATGGCGGCGTTTAGCATTACGTATCACCTGATTACACCGATTTCTTGCAACCTTATATAGAGACCACAAATCTTCTGTTTTGTGCTTTTTAAATTTACGAAAGGCACAATCCCTGCGTCTCATAGCGGTTTTGACTGCCTTCGTAATCCAGGGAGCAGGTGGACGCTTGAGTTTAACTTTTCTAACCGGAGCATGAACATTGTTCAACTCAAGAATAGCGTTATTAAATCTGTCGACCTTTTCATCGACAGTTGCAGCAGCGGCCAGGTGATACCAGTTTATTGTAGATGCATCTCTTTCCAGCTGATCTACGTCCATGCGCCCAAAGCAACGAACATGCAGAACTTTAAGGGGAGGACGGGGAGGCTTAAGGATGTATGAGAGGAAGATTAGATCATGGTGGGAGAAACCTGGAGCAGCGATTGGACCATGTTTGAAGACAAGGTCAGGAGCAAAGGTGCAAATTAGATCGAGCCATGTGTCCTCCCCATCGACATTGTGATGAGTGGCTTGCAATGGTAGAATGTGGAGACTACATGACTCGATAATTTGAAGGAGTTTGCAGGATCTAGTGGACTGTTGAACAAGGAGATTGGTATTAAAATCGCCCATGATGATGTGGTGAGCGTATTCAGACCCTACAGATTCCAGTATCGATTCGATACTGGAGAAGTAATCGACTGAGGGGGGACAATAAACAACGCCTATTACAATTTTGACTCTTTTGACCCAAACCTCAAGGAAAAGGTATTCAGCGGACGCAGAAATGTCAGAAGAAGAGATAGCCAGGATTTTATAAGGAAAATCAGAGCGGAGATAGATGGCAACACCACCCCCTCTTCTGTTAACTCGATCATTTCTGATTAAAATAAAACCTGGAAGAGGATAAGTGGTAGAAGGAAGATGTGGTTTGAGCCAACTCTCTGAAACCAGGACGGCGTGAACATTGACATTCGAAAAGGCTTCTAAGAGATCACCATAATGGCTTGGCACACTTTGTGCATTAATATGGCACACGTTTATCAAGTTACCTGTACTTTGATCAAAGGTATTATGCAGGCAATCACCTAAAGTATCACTTGAGGAACCAAAGCTATCTTCAAGAGACATAGCATCATGAAGAGACTCATTGGCAGAATGGAAGGACTCATCTGATGATGACATAATCAAATATAACTTATATTATAATTCATCTTCAGCCTTTAACAGTCCACTGCTGGACTAGGCCTCTCCTTTGAAAGGAGGAATTGGCCTACTATACCACGTTGGCCAAACGGGTTGGTATAGGGTTTGTACCAAGTTTTCCTTCTCTTACAGTGCTGTTCTCTGCATAATATGCTCCCTCTGTCGGCTCTTACGACACCCATGGGATGATATGGGGTGGTGACATTCCGTATTCTTAATCCGTCACCACACGGAAAATTATAATTAATATAATTAAATAAGATATATAATACAGATAAATAAATAGAATAAATATATAGAATAAATATTACTAATAAATATGTATAAGGCTACCAATTTATACTTACGTATATATGTTTTCCTCTCTGCACCACCCACCAGCCAACTCACAATAAATATTTACAGTAATTACATCATTTTAAATCTAAAATTACCGAACTGATAAAAAAGAAAAATAAACAGGAAAAAAAAGAAAGAAAAAAAAAACGAACGAAATTTTGTGTCAATGGACAGCACTAACAAAACGCAAAACTTATGATGTAACGAAACGAGCTGTCAGTTTTGTGATTTGTCACTTCATCTGTCAACTAGAAAATAAACAATGATGTGCGTGCGCATGTTGTGTTGTGGGTAATATATGAATAAAATAAAATTAGTCTCAAGAAAACTACATAATAATGGTTCACTGACACAAAACTTGAACGAATCTGTAAGCACGAAATTAGAGGACCAGAATATAACGCGAAACAAGCTTAAAATAAACACAGCTGGCTAATTTTTGCGTGGCACAGCTTTTGCACTGCCGTCGCCGTTCCTGGCTGCGGTAAACGTATCACCTGCAGTCTTCGGGTGTTTAGCGACCAAGTGCTTTAGATCATTAGTGGAAGTGATCTTAGAGCATGTCCCATCCGGAGCTTTTACGATAATAGTGCCGTCCTGAGTCCAGCATGAACGCATCCCAAAATGCTGTCGAGCCTCGGCGAAGACTGACTGTCGAGTTTTGGTCAGGAACTCCTTAACCGCTATCTTTGAGCCCTTCAGCGCTGTCTTTTCTTGCCATACTGCAGTCCTGACGTTCACACTTGCGAACCGCACTAAGATTGGTCTGTGCCGCTCTTTGCTGGGTGCACCAAGCCTGTGGCAAGTTGAAATGGAGCTCTCCCCAACATCCTTGATAGACATTCTTGAGCAAAGGATATCCAGAATCAAGGCCCTGCAGCTGTCTTTGTCTTTCTCTGCTTCAGCAACCCCCAGGAAGATGAGGTCCTTCCGCCTGTGTCGTGTCTCCATCGCATCAAGCATGCTGGAACATTCATCAATCTGCTTGCGAAGGAGGCCAAGCATGGTGAACATCAGCTCTCGGAATGTTCTGAACTCTTCCGCTACTTTTGCCACGGTGTATTTGGCAGGCCCCGCAGACTGGATTTGGCCTTCAAGTTCAGCCATTCGTCGCGCAAAGCACTCCTCCAAACTCTTCTGCGCCAACTGGATGTCCTCAAGTTGTGACATTGTGTAGTAATTTTATTATATAGTAGTGAATTTATGTGATGTGCTGGCATATATATCAAGCCTTTATTTTTAACAAGCCATTAGCCTCACAATCAAAGAAACCTTCTAGTTACGATAAGGATCGTATTATTATTGTTAAGCATGGTGGAGCTGGATATGGATCAAAAGGGCATTTCGTGGCAAAGAAATATGGCATTTAGATTCGTCGATATGAATTTTTTGTAACTCACATAATCAATAAAAGTCTTCAAATGTTTCTTAGATATGGGACATTTTAAGACTCATTGACAATCTATCTATAACGTCACGCCTCTCTCCCATTGGGGTAGGCAGAGACTATGGAACGCCACATTTTTTTTTTTTTGTTTTACGAGGTGGAAAACCCCTTCGGATCTCCGACTCTTGGGGGAAATAAGAGCCGGAGTATGTGGTGTTTCCACTAAAAACCACCTCGACTTCCTCCATGTACCCGTGTGTCGGAGGGTAGGGTTTCACCGAAGCATTCCCCGCTACCCCCCGACGGGTATTGGCCCGCCAGATGGTTAGGCGGGCCCCGAACGAAACCCCCTTGGCGGCGGATGAAGGTGTTGGGCTCCGCCGCCAAAACACCTAGCGGCCGCAGAGGATAGGGAGGACGGCATCGCAACACCGCATCTCCTCTTCCTCTGCGGCCCCACCACGACGCAACGATGGTACCATTTGGTCGCGGGAGATAGGGCGCGCGGCAACGCAACACTGACACGCCTCTCCTCCCGCGACCGCGCCCGACTGCGAGGGACAGATAGAATTGTCCCTCGCACCCGCACCGTTGGACGCGTCCTGCGCAGGCCCCTCCAAGCCCATGCGGAGCGTCCCCTCCCGGATCCCTCTTAGCTTCACCGCGGGTGACCAATCCACGGTTACTGAGCCCCCCACCACGACAAGGTGGAGATCCCACGGGGGGATGGAACGCCACATGCTTCGGTTCAAACATACCTCTTTCGCTTCATCGACATTCATTAACCTCGTCATGCATGCGCGTCGGTTATAGGTACTTTTTTATTTTGCCCTTTATCAGTAGATCACCTATTTGGTCGGCGTACGTCCGCCTAGGGCGTCCCCTACCGACATTTCCATTTATTCTCGCACGATACACTCCTTTCGTATTTCTTCTTTCATCCATCCGCTCCAGATGTCCAAACCAACGTAACATTCCTTTTTCAATCTTTGTCACTACATCTTCTTTTAGACCACACTTTTCCCGTATCACACTGTTACGCACTTTATCTTTCAAACTTATTCCGCACATACTCCTTAAAGCTCTCATCTCCACAGCATTGATTCTACTTTCATGCTTCGTTTGCCTGTATTGTATATATGTTTATATAAAATTAATGCGAGACTGACTGACTGGTCACTTTAGTATAAATAGTTTTGACTTTGTGTTGTCTGTCAGTCGACAGACAACGCAAAGTCTAATTTATTGGGCGCAAGAAGCTAAAATTGCCATGTATGTTCCTTGATTTCCCATAATTTGCATGGAATCCTGTAGAAACGGTAATATTCAAATAAACTGCGGGCGTAGCTGCAGTCTACTAGGGGAGCCTGCGGTTACACCCGCGTTATTGAGGTTTACTGCTCCACTCCCGTGGCTCATAGCGTGATGTTATATCGCCTTCCTCGATAAATGGGCTATCTAAAACTGAAAGATTTTTTCAAATCGGACAAACAAACTTATCAGCTTTATAATTATATTAGTATTAGATAAATATCTTAATATATAAAATCCTTGCGTTACTGACTGACTGACAGACACGCTATAGCCGAAACTATTGGGTGCAGGAAGCTGAAATTTGGCATGTATGTTCCTTGGGGACCGTAGAGGTGCATATAGAAGGGATTTCCCGAAATTCCCACGGGATCGGCCAAAACGGGTAAATTAAAAAAAAATGCAGGCGTAGCTGCTGGCGTCCTCTAGTAATATATACAATCAGCTGTCTTTCCTTTGTTCCATTTCTTGATACGTACCGCGAGATATTATTAAATCAGAAAAAAGTGATTTTGGTCATAACTATGGTGAAGTATAATAATAATAAATATTAACAAAGCGAGTTTTGCGGCATTTCAAACAGATTCAATCTCGTCTGTGCCTATCAGCGTAACGTCGTGCAGCGATAGCGTTATAGACCTTTGTGCACTTAAGGCGAGGTTGCAGTACAGTGCGTAGCTCGACCTCACCCCCCGCAAAAACAAAAACACGGCGGTGGTGTCAGTGAGTGAGCGGGTGGAGGGGAGGGAGGGGGGGTTTCATGTGTGCGTGTGCCACAGCGCAGCGTAAAAAAACCGTAGGTGAGTTATGCGAACTTCAAAAGTGGCACATTAAAAACAGGCTAAATGTCTCATTTGGCTTTAGTCGCGTACGCGCTGCGGTCGGAAGCGCTCGCTCTTTTACTCGCGTGTGTGTACGTTACATTTGAAAATGCCGTCGTGTGTAATGAGATTTTGCACAAACTATAGAAGGAAAATGACTAAAAGTTATGGAATCACTTCTCATTCATGAGTATTACAATATTACAACGTTTTATTTACAATTTATAATAAATTCAGTATCACAAATAATAGAGTGAATAAAAAAATTGGCATTTAGCGAGTGTAAAAGAGAAGCAGTATTGTGCGTGTTCAAAGACTAAAAAACAAAGTATGGGACATTCGTAATAATAAAACACTGATGTGTGTTTTTGTCACGTAATTAAAGTGATTTGAGGCTGAATCAACACAATATATTATTATTATAGAAATACAAAATCATACGTGAGTTACAAACATTGACGGATGATCAAAGTCCATTCACTTGTTCTTGTTTTGCTCCTTTTAGTATTAAACAACTATGCACAGTTTTCGCTGCCGACGCACCGTACCCCTGGCAGTACCCCTGGGAGTATGGTGGGTCTTTCAAAGCTTAACCGTACTCCCAGATAATATTGTTGTGTAATAAGTTTATTAATTTCAGTTCGTTAATTTCAAGTTCTACTATTTTGTGGGATCATTCCCAGTAGCCCTATTGAACAGTTCTATGATAGAACTGTCCTAATTCCATTAGCACAACTTGATGAGGAGAATAGAACTAATGGGATAAATAATAGGAAATGTCCCAGTCTAGTTCTATGTATGTTTTTACAAGGGTATTCAATAGAACTACTGGGAATGATCCGTAGTGTCACGACATCGCGCTCATATTATATCCGAATGAATATGTTTTGTAGACGTTCATTTGTTTAAGGTGTAAAACAAATGAACTTCTACAAAACAAATGAACGCCTACAAAACAAATGAACGTCTACAAAACAAATGACTAACAGAAAGTGATCAGCTATCGATAGTGATTGCAGAAAACAGGTGCATGCGATTTTCAACCTAATAGACATTAGTCAGAATTTATAATTTTACTACCGTAATAATGCCAGAAAGCGCGAAAAAACAAAAAGAAAAGTTTGTTATGAATTGTCAATAAGGTCGAAAATCGCATGCACCTGTTTTTTGCAATCACTATCGATAGCTGATCACTTTCTGGTAGTCATTTGTTTTGTAGGCGTTCATTTGTTTTGTAGACGTTCATTTCTTTTGTAGACGTTCATTTGTTTTGTAGACGTTCAATTGTTTTGTAGACGTTCATTCGTTTAACACATTTTTATACATACATATTTATTCAGATATGTGAGCGCGATGTTGTGACACTACCCTTGTAAAACATATATAGAACTAGTGGGAAATTTCCTATAACTGTTTCCCATTAGTTCTATTCTTCTCATCAAGTTGTGCTAATAGAACTAGTGGCAAAAAATGTATCACTAATTCTATTATAGAACTATTCAATAGAACTAGTGGGAATGATCCGACAGCGCTAGGATGATGATGATGACGGGTCTTCAACAGTACCACAGATTATACCTATAATATACAAAGCATTATAACCATTAGCAGTAATACCTAAACGTTTTATTCTCTAATTTATCTCCTTGTTGCACTATATCATCGTACTAGCGCTTGTCTTCGCTTGTCTAAAAATACAAAAACGTAAGTAGTAAGTCATTATCATACGAGAGATAACACTGTTCAGTTTAATGTCCACGTAGCACGTTGGTATAACACTACGAGCATTTCAGCCAGGAGTACGGTTAAGCTTTAAAAGACCCACCATACCCCCAGGGGTATTGCCAGGGCTACGGTGGGTCCGCAGCGCACAGTTTTTATATTAACGTACTGTTTTAGGTTTCCTTTGAATGAAATGAGAAGAATAAAATGTACTATTTTAATAAATGTTATAAATAAATCACATCGACTTTTTATTTCCCTACCTTAAATGAATTAATCAAATTTACTTTGAGGCGAATTGAATTTATTCAAGACAGACAAAGTGATCATGTCGCATCTGAGTCAAATTATTGTTTGTGAAACGGTCAGCTTGATGTCACAATGCGCTTCGGTACAGAGAGTATAGGTTTATCTCTTTTTCGCGCTTGCGTTAGATGTGCTATCTCACTTACACTTCTTATCTAATTCTAAGTGTGTCGTTTTGACATATTTATATTAGTGTGCGTACGCTTTTCGCGATGTGTGCCACTCGTAAGCTCAGACGAACAAAAAGAATAATTTTAATTATTAAGAATTTTAATTATTAAGAAGAGTAATTTTACTTCATCTATGCTCGTAAGCGCCGGTTACCTTGTCAGTGACATGTCTACGGTTTCTTACTAGTACGTATATGGTTTGAACGATTGAGTTTGGAATACGAATTACTTTGTACTTTTGCGAAAACGTAAATGCGGGGGTGGAGGGGGATTTTGCGGAGCAACGACGTACGTCCGCCCTCAATCACGCCTAGACTGGCACTGATGAACGGCCGGCGAGCGATATAATGCCAACATTTTGACTATTTTTTTTCTTGGAAAAAATGATAACGAAATTACGAAATCTGCTTTTACCATTTATTTTAAAATAAAGAGCTGTTTCTTTTGATAATATTTTCATATAAATTCATTGTGGAATCTCTAAGCAGTACACGTTTAAAATTGTGATTTAGTGCCATGTTTGACTTTTTTTTTATCGAGCCAATCATTCCAAATCGTGTTTCTATCTTTACAATTTACTAGAAGATATGTTCAACTTTTATACTTTAATTTTTATTCATTGAAAATATCATATTTCATGGGAAGATGAAGAGATCATATTTCAGACGTTCAAAAATCTTAAAAAGTACTGCAACCTCGCGTTAATTAATACTTAAGTCAGAGTATGTTTTTTCCCAACTGCCAATACGCGTAGTACAATCAAAACCCGATATCTACCGAACCAATTCCCAAAATCGATAGCTTAGCAATAAAATTCTTATTACAAATACTTCCAAAGCAAATATGCAAACCCTACTTAGGCAAATTAAAAACATACAACACAAACGTACTTTTCACATAATCAGTTGAAATTCACGGCGACTGAATCTGAATATCGTATTCTCCGTATCCGAAAGTCCCTTAGGTTTACGCTGACAAAACATACAGACATATTGACCTCATCTCTTTTATATAATTAAGGGAAGTTTTCGATATCCTCTCAGCTGTGAGCGTCAAAATGACAGTTCACGCTTATCTGCGAAGCAGCTGAGCTGCCTTCCCACAGATAGGGGTTTGAACTTGCCCACGGTTCAGTAAAACCTGATTTTCTTTAAATCTAGTTGGAATTTTGCATATTGCCAATAAGATTTATGATTACAAATACATTTTGAAGATTTCTATGTTTCTATATTACTCATAATGGACTTTGAAGTGTATTGCAAATGTACCAAGAGAATTAATATAGGTGACCTAGAACATTTTGTGTAATTTTTGATTTATGAAAAATGAAACAACTGTTCGGTGTCGTATTTATATTATTTTTACACAATAATATATATATGATAAAATAAAAACCAAATGAACATATGTATCTTCCAGTTTATTTTTTTATACAATACTCATTTCACGGAACCGAATGAACCGAGTGACAGATTAAAACATCGAATGTTTGCTGTTTTCGTTCCATAGACTATAATGTTTTTATGCGAGAGGGAGAGCCAATTCATCCTAATACGATTCATCATAAGTGCGAACGAATACGCACTTATTAGATGCTTAAAATAGGCGCGAAAGTAAGCTCTGTAACTCTGTCGGTGAGCGACCGCTGAGCTGCTCCTTAGCAGATGGCTTAGGTAGCGGCTCATTCACAGACGAGGGGATATACGAACTGTTTCAAGATAGTAAATCCCCCTGCGTCAAAATTTTCCTACTAATAATTAACATGGATTCGAGACTCATATTATGACGGATAAAGGTGATGATAACTTTTGCGAGAAGAATCAATATTTACGACAATAAGGCAATAAGGTCAACGATCTCTTGAAGGGTCTTCTCGAGGAGGGTAAACCTGTATTTTTATTATTGGTATTTTCCTTGAGGATGTTTTGTAAATATTTGAAAGAATCAAATAGGAAAATTGCGTTGAAATGTAAGACTTCTAATAATAGAGACGACTGACTCGTTGGTCTCGCGGCATAAATGTGCGCATGGGATTGGGAGGTCTCGAGTTCGATTCCTGGGTCGGGCAAAGTGTTTTTGGGTTTTTCCGTTAGGAAATTCTCAACAGCAGCACGGAGTCCGGTAATGTGCCCGGTACGGCAATAGGCTCATCCCCTATTACGTGGGACCTTAAAATTTCATGGTGAAATGTGGGTGTTATGTTACACCTCTGCCTACCCCTTCCGGGATAATGGCGTGAGTCTATAAAAACAAAAAAAGAGACGACTGTACCAAAAAGATTCAAGCTATTTATGAACAAATTAAATGACAAAAGGGTTGCCTCGACTACTATATTCCGAGATTTGCTGTAAGTATATCCATTTATAATTGTTTGCTGAATTGACTTAACATATCTGATGCGTCTGTTCAAGGAGCAGGTCTGTTGTGCTGCAAGAAAGCAGCGAGATTATTAAGCTGCGTTTTTTATATTATATTATTATAATTTCGTGGGAAGCGGTTGGATGCGGGCGGCTCAAATCGGTCTGTGTGGAAAACCTTGGGGGATATCTATGTTTAGCAGTGGACGTCTTTAGGCTGATAATTATGATAATGATGATGAAAAAATACTTTTATAACTGAGAGCATTAATTTCCTGTAGATGATGGTTTAAAAAATAAGTTGGCATCTCTGTCTTTTTTCTACTCGGTAAGAACGGTTTCGGACTACGTCCGATCCGAATCCGATCCGGACACGAAAATAAGATACGATGTAGTCGTAGAACTATTGCTTTGATTAGTCAGAGCATTTTATAATAATTGGAGATAATTTTGTGTTTAAAGAAATCAGGAGTGCGCACGTGCAGACAGCTAGTTAAGTTCAAATCTAATTGCACCTGACCGGAGTATTGAAGAAACGGTTAAATTGCATTTTATTTGAACTTCAGTCAAAAATGCCGAATCCGAGCTTAAATCTAACCTTCTTCAATGGCAGAACAGTTCCATCTTACCACTCGGTGGATTGAATAGTAATACTTGAGTCGACATCGAATTGCAGTGATATATTACCTGTAACAGAAAAGGGACATTGAATTTTGCGCTTTACAGTTTACTAATTCTTTTTTTTTTAGTTAATGTCTTTGATTTAAGTTTCTCTCCCGGTATTTTTTTTTGACCCATAGTGCTGTTGATATAATATTCTACCACATACACAATTACACACAATACCTATCTAGTCACATACTAAGCAGACCTTCACTATGGGTTCTAGACAGGGATTAAATATACACTTGACATATCTAGTGACACGTCATCACCTCAAACCATGCCGTGATCTTTACAAACCTTAAGTGCTATTCCATAGAAGAATAACATCAAAGTAACACACATAGCAATGCAATTATTAAATGCGCTAGTATGGCCACCTACTGAACCTGCCTATGAAACAGTATTAGACATGGAAGGTGTAACAAGCCCAAAAAAGCTTTCACATTTGACACCAGTGGCACGTCATCACCTCAAACCAATCCGTCATCTTTACAAACCTTTAAGGACTGTAATATACATGAACAACACCGAAGCAACACACATAGTAATACCACCAATTAGTAATTGTGCCTGTATTGTTTCTGGCAGTGTGCACACGACCTAATTGCTCTCACTAGTGGAAAACAATGCGAGCTGAGCGAAACTAGAACCAATTTTGAGGGGTTATTGAACTTCTAAACGGTTATTAAAGTTGATTGGACCGTTTTGCTGAACTGTTACAGAAGTGTAAAAGTTCTTGTATGGAATAGTTTGCATGAATTTGCACATGTAAATAAACATGGTGATTTCGACATGGACAGTGCGTTGGATAATTATTATATTTGAGTATTTATATTGACAAGTCTTAATAGAATAGTTTCAAATCAATATAGAGTAAATTAATATAAAATATAGACGGATTTGAAAATATTCTATACTACTATAGGCTTACGTTATTCCCTTTGTCGATATTTTTTATCCTTTTTGCTACTTTGACCAATTAAATTGTCTGCATATACCCTTTATAAAACGCAAGTACAGTTAACATGTCTGCATAAAAAAGCTAAGGCTAGAATGGTCATCTCCTGTCCATGCCTCACCGAGCCTTTATGCATTCCATTTCAGAATGGAAACAATCACTTCACTGTGTTTGTTGAATCACCACAGAATGCTGAGTTTAGATGTTTTTTTTGTAATACCGATTGTCTCTTATGGGATACCGAAATTATAACAAGATAGTAAAATGTTTTTTTTTTCATATCTAATAATATTTTTATGAAGTAACAAATTAGTCAAACGAAACCTGAAATAACCCAAAATGACGCTTTTCGACTAATGGACTCAGAATATTCCCTTCAACTATAACGTTAATTTTGTAAACTCACGCCTGAATCCCCAAAGGGGTAGGCAATGGTTCAATATTACGTCCACATTTCGCGTCCCACGTAATAGAGGGCGAGCCTATTGCCGATACTGGGCAAATCACCAGAATCCATGCTGCTACTGAGAATTCAGGAAAGCTCAGTAACACTTTAGCCCGACCCGGAAATCGATCCCGGGGCACCCGATCAAGAGACGCATACGCTATCCACTGGACCACAGAATCAGTCCATAAAATTAACAGCAGTTACATAAACTTAACCTCCTACTATCGAATTAAGGGTTTGATATTCCCACTCTGTCAGTAAAAATGCATTGTCCTTACTTAGCAAACAACTTGTAACCCACATAGACTTAAAAATGCATGGACACAAAATGGCGTCGTAATTAGCAGGTGACGTCATTGCAGGCTTCAGCAGAAGTTGCAGTAATTATAGGTACTAGCAAGTATAGCTAGAGAGTTAAATTTTCTCAGGTCTAAGTGCAACTATACACAGTAGAGAATCACAAGTTTTCGTAAGATCATACGAACGGATTACGTCGTGAAAAGTTTTGACATCAGGTAAATGTGAGTAAAACAATGTTTGTCCTTCGTATAATTGGATTGTTTTTTTTTAATACTATTTTTAGGGTACTGTTACACCGTATTCAAAGAGAGCCAATAGGACTTAGACTAAGACGATATTTCTTAGCAGTCTGTATTTAAGGAACCATTGACGAGCTTGATTTTAAAGTAAGATATCATAGATTAGCGTCATTCTAGTGGTGTCCCGTCTTTCAGGTGGGAAGCTGGAGTCCGTCAAAGGAATATCACATGTTTCCTTGGCTTGTAAAAAAGAAGCACTCAGGCAGTTTTAAGTACTTTAATTTTAAATGATCACCATATGTTTGTAAGGTTTTGACGCTTATCTTATTTTTGGCGTAATAGACGAACGACAGCACGTTTAGTTTGTGGTTTAATCAGTCTCTCGCATTTTGAACCCAGCCAAGTGTTGTGGGTTTGATCCCCACACGAGGCAACACAAATTGTTTAGAGTCTTGGTATCTTTTAATTTTCTTTTAACTTTCTGAAGTCTCTTGTGACTTAGGATCTACTCGGTAAGCGGGCGCTATCGTAAAAAAAAAGCTGGGACATAAGATAGTGGCGGCAGCTCAGCTTGTCTCAGCTCAGTTTGTCTTTCATCATCATCAACACTGTATATTATATCGTCCCACTGCCTGGCACAGGCCTCTTCTCACAGTAAGTAGGGAAAGGCTATACCACCACGCTGGCCAAGTGCGGGTTGGCAGACTTCACATATCTTTTGAAAATATTATTGAGAACTCTCAGACATTAAGGTTTCCCCACGATGCTTTTCTTCACCGTTTAGCAAGCGATAATGAACAATTTAATACGCACATCGAAAAGTTCTTGGTGCGTGCCGTGGATTCGAACCCGAGACCCTTTGCCTCCACTAGGCTATCGCTGCTGTTATACAGCTTGTCTTTATTGTCTATTTATTTATCTATATTACACTGATTGCTCGACGGACGCAGTATTACTTTCTTTTCTTATTTTAATTAAATTGGAAAGATCTAGAACGTTCCTTGTAAGCTATAAAGGAAAATCTTTCAAACGTACATAGTATTTCTTTGCTTTCCGAAACACGTTCTCCTATTCTAATTGAATAGTGAGTGCTAATTTTGTGACTGATATACTTACAAGTGTTGTATTTTTTAAACTGAAGACTAATTAAGTATCTGTATACAAATTGTTTAGTTTTCTACTGACATTACTTGTCCTGTCTAATTAACTGTTTCAAAGACTACAAGGACAATAAAATAATATAATATTGAATCTAGAGCAGTCTAGATCCATGGTCCCGTAGTTATGTGTATGCGACTGCTGATCGGTGGTCCCGGGTTCAATTCCCGGGTCGGGCAAAAGTGTAACTAGGTTTTCCCGAATACTCAGTAGCAGCCCGGAGTCTGTCATGTGCCCGGTAACGGCAGTAGGCTCGCCCTTTATTACGTGGGACCTAAAAATTCATGGCGAATTGGGGTGTAATATTTAAACCTTTGCCAACCCCTTCGGGGATACAGGCGTGAGACTCTAAATAAAGAAATGAATCTAGATTAGCCCGTTGGTATATTAGTCAGTGACTCTGACTGCTAAGCTAGGTTTGATCCATTGATAACAAGGCTTTGTGTGATAAACACGATTATTTCCTGTGTCTAGGAGTAGTGTTAAATAGTGTAAGTTTTTTTCCTTTTTTAAAGACTTCTCACGCACTAGGAATACATCCTATGTCACGGGGGACTTTGCAAACATACAACCAACGGACACAATGAACACCCAGACTCGAAACAACAATTTATGGATCACACAAAGCATTGTATCGTGTGGGGATCAAATCCACAACACTCAGCGCAGTGTCAAGCGGCGAGGTGGCGGCTTACTCGTTAACCACTACTCCAACCTTGCAGGCATTTCTTATGTATGAATTGTGTGTTTATAAAATTACACCCTCAGACAAGGTTTAAATCAGATAGTATATTATTACTATTACTAAAGTACCTATCGTTCTACTTCCGGTTATTTTAAAACACATTTAAATCATGGGTTTCTTGACTGTGCACGCTATATACCTACTCATCACGGAGAGATTTTGTCTTAGTGGAGCTAAAAGTAAGTCACTATTAGGTCGGTTTCAACATATCACCAGAATGAATTCCTAGCAAAGAAGTATTTTTTGTCTAAAAACTATGCTTAGTTTAGCAGTAGACTCACTTAGTACATTATATCTTAGAAAACTTTCTTGAGTATCACATACAAGCAATCAAAATAAATACTGCCACAACAAAGTTTCCACGAATAAACAACCATTTTATATCTTTTCATTTGTCACCCAACCTCAAAACCCAGTATTCATCTTTGTTGCGTCGAATCCAAATCCCGACAATACAATCAAATTGAAATGTAAACCCTTTAGCGTCTCCCAAACGCATCATAGACAATCCGACATGCTTGTAGGGTTATTTTATGACGACTTACGAGTGAACAGTAGTACTGCTACAAAATATTAATAATAATAAGCGTTTATTGACATAAACAAGTTACAATGATTGTGTATTCTCTGACCCCTAAACTAGTGTAAACTGTATTTCAGGGATCAGTGTCTTCGCCGTATAGTTAAGGTACATACTATATAATGCACAGTACAAACATGCACAGTATTATGATAAACAAAGGTTCTTAATTACTAGTAATTAACAAAATAAAATAATAATAATAAAAGCTAAGTACAAACACATTAGTGAGTCTGTGTGCTTGGCCATAGTAGCGCGGGCAGCCCGCGCGCGGGCCGCGCGCGTCGCCGCGCGCGTCTTCATGTGTCCGTAGTGGTGCGTTTGCGGGTGCGGTGTACAGTGTTTGTCAAATTTAGGATCGCGGCTAGATTAATATGAATTTTCAGTTAGATGACGTTAACACTCACCATAGCAACACGATGTCAATTGTTCATCAAATTCGCAACTAACTGATAACAAGGCTGTAGCCGTGCAGATAATACAACCGCCTCACGGTCTGAGGGCGTGGGTTCAAATCACATTCTTAACTGTTATAATAATTATGGTTTTTATGATATTTGGAAAATCTTTATAAATATTTGGCAAATATTAAAAATAAAAATATTTTGAATAAAAATTGGAAAATTCTAGTAACTTCAGGAACGACTGGAAGGGTTAAAAAGAGATATGTGGTAATGTAAATAAAGAAAACAAATTAGAATTTATATAGATACTTTGCATTTTTAAGTTCAACTTTATATAATACTAGCTTTTGCCCGCGGCTTCGCACGCGTTGAAGTCGGGGTAACATTAATTTACTTGCAGTCTCAAGTTGTGTGAGACTCCTGATTAGTCTAAAGAGTTCAGAAACTCTTATAGAGTACAAAGTAATTCGGTCAGTATCCATGACATTATCTACCATTATATATATCGAATATATATCTATAAATACTTTCGCATTTACAATATTAGTAAAGTATTTCTGAAGATTTGATTTTTCTGATATGTAAGTAACCTATCTTTAGGATTCCCTAGCCAAAGGCTAGGAGGCTTAAAATTGAACCCCTGATAGATTCGCCATGTCTGTCTATGTATCCGTTTCTATGTCACAGCCACTTTATGCCGAAACTATTAAGACTACAAATTTCAAAATTGGTAAGTAGATGTATTCTGTGAACCGCTTTATGATTTATATACAAAAAAAATATCAGTCCTATACTAGCAGGGTGCCTATGGAGATTTTAAAATTTAAATTTTGCTTCCCAAAACCCTCTAATGTATTATGTAATTGATTAACATTATAAAGTTTAATTCAAAGCAATTTACATTTCAATTGGTATCTTTAACAAGTGTATTTTAACAGAAATAGTTTGACTGCTCGCATTATGTAATTTTAAGTGTAATTTTTGCATGCCGATTGAGAGGTGAATCTGTATCTACCATGTTTCTAGCAAATAAATAATTATTCTATTCTATTCTATTGGTGCTCAATATCAATAAACAATATCCATACACAAACACTACAGAAACCAAAGTTATTTTTGCTGGCCAAAAATGTATAGTGATATTTGGCTGGGGGCTACGTTATGCTTATGTTAAGTGAATCCCTCTACTACGTTAACCTTGATGAGCGAGTTCGACTCGCACTTGAATTCATAATAGTCATAATATTATTTCCCATAAAAGTTTGAGATCCGCACGCTCCGCATTGTTTCCCGCTTGCCGCCCGCGCATTCACTACAGACACTTGTATGAAAGTTCTATGGTTTGAGTTACCCGCGTGCTCCCCGCGTTGCACCGCTCGCCGCCCCGCTCGCCCACTACGGACACTTCTATAGAGCTCCATATGTTTGAGTTTCCCGCGTCGCGCCCGCACCCGCGCCCGCCTTTCACTGTGGCCGAGCACTGTGTGTTTGTGTATGTGTAATGTGTGGTGAATGTAGCCATAGATTAATATGTTTTTTAAGTATCATGTTTTCAACATCATCATAATTGTAATCACCAAGCCATTTCAGTACAGTCGTTTTATATTTGAAACTATTATATTTCTTGAATTCAAAGTGTCTTGGATATTTCTGTAATTTATTTGTATTAAATTTTATTTATGTTTAGATCGGTCTGTACGGAAGGCTTGGGGGAGGCCTATGTCCAGTAGTGGACGTATCTAGGTTGACATGATGATGATTTGTATGGCAATGGAACGCTTAATACCTACGTTCGATTGCTTTAAGCTTTTTCGATGCAAAGGCTATAATATGCACGTCGTATGTATGCAACCACTTTAGCACTGCTTTTTGTGAGTTTATAATGGAGATGTGGCTACGTTTTGGGCAATCCAAAATATATTTTTCCGAGTCTAAGTGTGTCTTATATCCGTTGTTTAAGTGTAAAGTTTAGAGGACACAGAATTTATTCCTAGTAACAGTCAAAGCTAAGATTCTTATTTCATCTTTTATTATTAAAAAAGTATTTACAATATTGCTAAATAGACTTGTCACAAAAATAACCACAAATGTACCTTTATCCTTAATTTCCTAAGAACATCTCAAAATCACGACATTATCTATTCTTCACACGCAAAGCCCGACAACTCAACGCTCGATTTCTATTAAATTGATTTCCGAACCCTTCAGCGCTAAACGCATGCTAGTCAATCCGGCGGTCATTTAAGGTTATATTATGGCAGCTGCGTCGGACAGGTGAGATTTACAGCCGCCACAGACACGAGTGTCGAGTGTCGCACAAGAGCCAAGTCGCTTGCATTATACAGTACTCGGCATTATCGCTTTGCATATTGTATCTTAAAGTTTATTGTGTTATATTGTCGGCTATTACTTGGCGCAAAGGATTTTATATTTAACGGCAGAGTGGAAAAATGGAATCAAATGAAAATGATAAACATTTTGTTGCACAAAGAAGAGATGTCCTCTCCAGTATCTATGTGACCTATACTATCTATAATTTTATTGTAAGTTTCGATTTTTATATTAATGCTAGTTTATGTTATTAGTGGATACTGCGGTGATTTTAATGAGTAGAGATAGCCCCAACTTGGGTGATCTCATTCACCCGATAAAATTGCGGAGTTGAGACTGTTCAAAAAGAGCCGAAGACTTTTTCACCAAGTTACCAAAAAAACAGTCAAAAATCTTTCCTTTCCTTCCCAAGCAAGTCCTCGGGGGTAACAAAATATTAACCACAAAGGGCTTCAACTTGCACGCTCAATGCTCCTAACTGCTTTTTTACAAGAAAGTGCAGCTATGTTTATTTCTTCACTTTGTTAACTCACCACCACGTACGAAATAGATATCACCCACTTTTAATTCAAAAGCCACGACAAAAACACCATTAATTTTCGCACTTGCACTCTAACAGGAGTGTCTAAAATAATTCCTGATGGCAACACAGTCGCACATTGTCGCAGTGTCGTGTCGCGTTGTCGCATGCTCCCTAGGGCACTTGTCGCTTTAAAATTTCACACAGTTGGAATCTTGTGTGGTGGAAAAATTATCTCTGTCTCTGTCATGTTAATAAACAAGTAGTTTCAGTTATTAACTCGTCTGCTACTTGAGTGTACCGGAGAGGGAAATAATTTTACACTTGCTACATAAAAGAAAAGCTTTTTCTTTTTATAGAATACTGTACAGTAACTAAATGGTTTTTTAGAAATATCGTCAATAGAAATTAAATGTAAACTTACAACTCCCGCAATAGGTACTGAATCACTCTTCTACATAATTATATATTTATTGAGCACAACTGCTCCATACATTTAAATTTGCCCAAAACGTGTACGTTACGTAAACGTGAACCATAACATTTAGGTAGGTATATGACATGAGGTAACTTATAAAAACGATTCAAATGACTAAGAATATTAATTCTTAGTCATTTGAATCGAAAAAACATTTTACATATAATTAAAAAAATATCTACAATTTGACGACAAATATACCTATCCAGATATTTAAGAATAATGCTATTGAGCACTACTTATTCTATGAAATATAAGTGACGATAAGAAGTATTGGACTATTATTGTAGATATTTTTTATTTTATTCGCTTAGTATATTTATTTGTGTTCATTAGAAACCTGTATATAAAATTAAAACTAGATGGTAAGTCAACATCCATGTGGATAGTTATTACCCCGTGCTTACAAATAGCGCCAATTTATAAAAAGTAGTCTTCGTAATAAATTACCAGTAATTAACTCGCTTGAACGTTAATTGTACCTACGGGTAACATAATTTTATACTTTTAGTAAAAATTAATTACTTTTCTTTGTATAAAAGATTGCACGTTAAGTGCGTTAGCTTAACTAGCTGCCGTTGAGATGAATAATAACAGCATAATGATATTCTGACATTTATTTCTATTTACTTTATAGCTTACAAGAGTACTTTTAATGCCTGGTTGGTCTCGCGGCATAAATGTGCGCATAAAATATGCATAAAAAATTCCCGGGTCGGGCAAAGTGTTATTGGGTTTTTTCGTTAGGAAATTCTCAGTAGCTGCACGGAGTCTGGTAACGTGCCCGGTACGGCAATAGGCCCGCCCCCTTTTACGTGGGACCTAAAAATATTCATGGCGAAATAAAGGTGTAATATAACATCTCTGCCTACCCCTTCGGGGATACAGGCGTGAGTCTATAAAAAAAACAGAGTACTTTTAAACATTCGCGACTTGTACACAATAGTAATACATACATACATAAACTCACGCCTGTTTCCCGGAGGGGTAGGCAGAGACTACGGAGCGCCATTTGCAACGATCTTGACATATCTCTCATATTTTGTGAAACGGATATATGTCATGTAATTATTTGAAAAAAATATTTGATAAGGCCGTGATCACGGCTGCTGCTGGTATAAAGCCGTTGAGAAAATTTTAGGTATTTAACCTATTTTTTCATAAAATTTTACTAGAGGCTACACCCGCACCTATTTTTTAATGTTTCTAACCGATCCCGTGTGATTTTGGGCTATCCCTTCTGAGTGTCTTCTTAGTCTTAATGTAAATGTAGAGTCTTTAAGTAATTATTTTATAACGTTATTATTTTGACGTTCATAAGCGTCACGTTGTGACCCAAATGAATAAACGATTTTGACTTTGTTTGTTTTTCAAATTTTATCTCTTTGCGCCAAATGGTTTTGGCTGTAGCTTGTCTGTCTTTAAGAAATTTTATAATTGTAAGGTAAGAAGTGACTAAGGCACATACATTTGTCAAGTAGCATCTTGCGGACGGAAAACTCGACGTCAAAGCCTATAGCAACCCTGCGTCTGGTAAGCGTGATGTAGGCCAAATTTATTGGATCACTTTTTAGTCGTACAAAATTCGTGGAAGTGACAATTTTTTTTTTTCGGCGGTAGGCGTAAAAAAGTCGACATATCTTTTCGTAGCAAAAATTTTATTTTAATAAAATAATTAGTATTTATTCATCTAAAAATTGATCAAATTTGATTTGAACAGTAACTTAAATACAGTGTCTATCAGTATTGCGTTTATGACACGTAACTGTAAGTGTTAAAATACTTACCACCTGCCTGCACAACACCCGCACATTCAACTCATAACATTCACACTATTCAGCGCCATGTCTCAGCTGCAAGATATTGAGTCGGCACAGAAGAGCTTGGAGGTGAGCTTTGCAACTAGGATGGCAGCCCTCGAAGCACAATTAACCAGTGGAAACTCGGCCAAGGACACCGTGGCAAGGGTTGCTGAAGAATTCCGTACGTTCCGGGAGCTTGTCTTTAGTATGCTTGGCTTACTACGACAGCAAATATGTGAATGCCACAAGCAGCTAGATTCCATAGAAACCCATCGCCGGCGTAAGTCACTTATTTTCTTAGGCGTGCCCGAAGCCAACTATGAGAATTATCTTGACACTCTTGGACAGCATTCAAAATAAACTTGGTCTGAAGGACATCTCTGCCTCAGACTTAGGAAGGTGCTTTAGAATTGGTGCACCGAAAAAGAGCAGCATACGGCCAATACTGGTATGGTTCACCGGAGTGGATGCTAGGTCTGCTGTTTGGCGTGCCAAGACCGCCCTAAAGGGTTCCACCACCTCGGTGAAGGAGTTCCTGACCCGGGCGCGACAGGCTGTATTCGGGAACTGGACCCAAGACGGCTACATCGTAGTTAAGGCGCCAGACGGCAGCCGTCACAGGTTTGTTGCTAAGGATGAGCTCTGCGGGCTCATTAAGAAGTTCCCCAAGGCGTTGAGCAACACCTCAGGGGCTGCAAGTGGAGCTGCGAACATCAGTCTTCCAGTAGCAAACGGCAAGGGCAACACATCTCGTAAATAGTTTTGTTTTCGTTTCATCTTATTAGTATTTATGTGTCGTTTCCCGGTTTACGTGCCAATCATCTTAAATAATCTATCATTTGTTTTCTCTTCACTCTTAACTTTGTCTTGTAACATAATAATTCAATATTTGTTTTTTCTCGCACCCTAATAATTCAACAATTTTGTATGTTTTGTGTTTTTTTTATGTAAATAAGTATTTTCATTTTCAATGTCATCGTCACTTGACATATATTATTGGAGTGAAGTGACAGTTATGGATGCGTTCGGAAATTAGTAGACTTCGAATGTTTTTGTCCAGTTATAATAACGTTTAGTTTGTCCTTTAAGATTTTTTTTTCTAATTTTTGTGTATGTGTCTGCTGGCAGGTGGTGCAGTGATATGATAACATTGCATTAATAATAAGAGTGTGTGCAATTTATTGTACACAATTTATATATTTATTTATTTATTTAATTCTTTATTGTACACCAGTAGTTACTGAACAAGTACAGTTAATTACTTATATACTAATGGTAGTACAAGGTCGGTCTTATCGCATAATGTGATTTCTACCAGACAACCATGGACGGACAGTTCGTCTAAATGGACAGGTAGTATGCGATATATTTATAGTTTATGCTATTTTTTACATATATATTTATGTTTATATATTTTTGTTATTAATTATATGTTATTTGTTTATGTTCTCGGATGTTGATGATGATTCGTTTCATTCTGCTGATGATTCCGTCAATTCTTCTAATAATGACAGCTTTTGTTCTGCTACTGAGTCGCTTGGTGACTATGTCAAGCGTACATTTAATATAACTTCAAAGCACATGCTGAATGTTTGTCATATTAATGCGCAAAGCATTTCCAGCCATTACAATGACCTGTATACAACGTTCAGTGATGCTAACGTTCATGCCATTCTGATTTCAGAGAGCTGGCTGAAACCTCATTTACCATCTACCTCCTACCCCCTCCCTGGTTTCATTCTTATACGCATTGATAGATTGTATAGGAGAGGAGGTGGCGTAGCCATTTATCTCCGTTGTACTCTCTCTTACAAAATTCTCTTATCTTCACCGAATAATAATTCTGCTTCTTCTGAGTATCTCTTCCTTGAGGTTTCAGTCAGTGGAGTGAAAACCGTTCTAGGAGTTGTATATTGTCCCCCCTCCGTTAATTACTTCTCCAGTCTCGAATCGATTCTGGAATCTTTAGGGTCGGAATATGCACACCATATTATCATGCGAGATTTCAACACAGACCTCCTTGCCATCAATTCCTCTCGCTCTCATAACCTTATCAAATTAATTGAGTCTGCCGGTCTACACACTCTTCCTCTCGAACCCACTCACCACAACACTGAAAGTGGGGACACCTGGCTAGACTTGATTATAACCTCAGCCCCATCCTTGGTACATTCCCATGGCCAATACCTTGCTCACTGCTTTTCCCATCACGATCTCATCTTCCTATCCTATCGCCTTAAACCTCCTAAACCCCGTCCTAAGGTTCTGCACATGCGTTGTTTTGGGCGTATGGATAGCGAGAAGCTGCGTGAGGATGCTGCTGAGCTTAATTGATCATCTTTGTTAGCAGCCGACACCGTAGAAGAAAAAGTCTCAATATTCAACAAAACGCTAGTTGGTCTTTATGATCAACATGCTCCTATCAGGAGAGTTAAATTGAAACGTCCTCCAGCTCCTTGGCTTACTAGGGGCATTCAAATGGCCATGAGGCGCCGAGATCGAGCTTTTTGGAAGTTCAAAAAGGAGCGGTCTGATGAGAACTGTAGTCTATACAAAACTGCAAGAAATCGGTGTAATCAGATGATACGCAATGCTAAACGCCGCCATATTTTTGACAATATTAATTCTTCTTCCTCTGCTAGTATCTGGAAGTTCCTCGGGACCCTAAGTATTGGCAAACAGCAACACAAAACTCCTCATAATTATCACGATTGGTTTGGATGATTTAAATAACCATTTCACAACTACTTCTCAACTTGATCATCAAACCATGCGTCTTACTGTTGATTACATTGCTGGGCTTCCCCGTCCTAATATTGATGCTTTTAATTTTTCTCCAATTGCATTTGGTGAGGTCAAGAAGATTATCCTATCCAAAAAATCGAACGCTGTGGGGTTTGATACTATCAGCCGCCGCATGATCATCCCGATTCTCGATCATCTCATCCTCTCTTTATCCCACATTTTAAACTTTTCACTTGACAGTGGCACTTTCCCTTCCCTGTGGCGTAAAGCCTTTGCTATCCCACTTCCTAAGATAACGAACCCTTCTCTCCTTAACCATTACCGTCCAATCTCTATCCTTCCTTTCATATCCAAAGTGGTTGAAGCCTGTGTACATAAACAGTTGTCTCAATTTGTGTACCAAAACAACTTGCTCAGTCCACTGCAATCCGGCTTCAGGCCAGGCCATAGCACGACTTCTGCTCTCCTTAAAGTGACTGGCGATGTTAGGGCAGGTATGGAGGACACTAAGGTCACTGTGCTGACCTTGGTCGACTTCTCTAACGCTTTCAACACCGTCAGTCACGATATCCTTCTATCCTCTCCCATCTCATGATCTCGCCCAATGCATTGGAATGGTTCTCAAGTTATCTTCAGGAGCGCCAGCAGGCTGTGCGCTGCGATGAAACTACATCGAGTTGGCGTAACATTAGTCATGGTGTTCCTCAGGGTGGAATTCTCTCTCCTTTACTATTCTCTATTTTCATTAACTTTTTAACTCCAAATCTTCGATGTTCGTATCATCTTTATGCCGACGACTTGCAGTTGTACTCCCAATCGAGGGTGGATGATGTGTCAGTTGTCATTGCCGACATAAATAAGGACCTTGAGTCAATGATGGACTGGTGTCAGAAAGGAGATGTACCATTTGGCCATACATTATGGGCCTGGCACGGCCAAACACAACACCATGTGTGTTTTGAAGATAAATGACTACTCTATTAACCTGTATAATTTCTTTTTAAATAACTTTTGGTGGAAATAAGATACGAGATATTTGAAATGGAAATTATTCCGCAACTTAATATACCTCAAAATTAAATTTTAACATAAATATAATACCTAGATGTAAATAAAAGTATGTCTTTGCGTCTTAAAGAACAAAAACTACATAAAGAGTGGCCAATAATAATGAATAATCACCTGTGTACTAGGGAACCTCGTACTGTGTATCTCGTCCAAAAAAGCTGACCACAATCACAAACACCGCTGCATATTCTTAGCATGGGTAGAAGGTACTGATCATTATTATTGAATTTATATTCAATTACATTACATTAAAACCGTACGAAAACACCAATAAATCAGAGCAAAATATTTACGATACACAGTAGCAACACGAATGACATAACAGATAAAAAAAGTGTTGCAAATGGTTTGAAAAAATATTTCTACTATCGATTAAAAAACAAAACGATTTTTACCGATTAATAATTATGGAATGTATAATATATTATATATTTCTTGATTCTTTGTACAAATATACTTATAAAGTAAATAAAATATATTGTTTTCTAATATAGTAATAAAAATATTATTTCCTTAAAACAATTTCTGCCTACCATACTTCATTTTATTTTTAATGCTGTCAACATAAGACATTCATCCGCTATTACCATAGCTTATTCAAAATAATTAATCTTTAAAAACTAAATTCTTTCACCGATACTCTGTCAAGAAACGAAAACGATGTAAAATTTTTAAAAATTATATGTTTAATTTCAACGATTCACAACTTTCTGGCCGCTACAGGCCGTATTTGGTCTTTCTCCTTTGGCTTAGAAGTTAACCCCGCGAAGTGCCAGGCCATTATTGTAGGTAGTCGCCGCTTATTGCATAGATTGGACATGAAAACTCTACCTCCTGTAATGTTTAATGGTTTAATCATTCCGTACAGTGCATCCGTAAAAGACCTAGGCCTGTACATCGATTCCACTCTCGATTGGCAAGCCCAGGTGACTAATGTTAGTCAGAGGGTCACCGGAACTCTTCGAGCACTATACCGCCTCAAAAACTTCCTTCCTTCCAAGACCAAGACAATGCTTGTGCAGGCTTTAATATTTCCCATAATCGACTATGTTGATGTGTTATGTTGTGCTATTATGACCTGAATGCAGAACATCTCAATAAGTACGACCGACTTCTCAATAACTGCATTCGATTCATTTACAATCTTCGTAAGTATGACCACGTCTCTACTTATCGTTCCGAACTTAGATGGTTACCAATTCGTCGACGCCGGTGTTTGCGTGCTCTTACTACTACACTCTTCTCTATTCTCAAGTCCCCTTCCCCTCCAACTTATCTCACCTCATATTTCCAATATCTATCTTCTATCCATGAGAGAGATCTTCGTTCTTCTCATAATCTTCTTCTTTCTTGCCCCAGTCACACTACTGGGTTCATTAACTCTTCTTTTGTTGTGCAGTCTATTATTTTATGGAATACACTCCCTCCTGAAATCAGATTGTCCACCAACCGTTATGCTTTCAAAATGAAAGTTCGAGAGCTTCTTTTTGAGAGATTGAAGGAATCAGCACATCAATCTCATCCATTATTATAAGTATTTATGTATATAGTGTATGTATGTATATTTAGGTGTATATAGATTTATGTTTATGTATGTATTTATAGAAATATTTAATATATTGTATGTATTTTATCCCTTTTATGTATATAACTATTTTATTGTTTTTCCTTATAACTAGTATTTAAATGTATACTTAATAAAATGCACCTACCACTGTTATCTCTGCATCACCTTAAGGTTGACAGGTAGAAAATGCCTTATGGCATTATGTCCACCTTTGTACACCATGTTTGTGCATAAAGAAATAAATAAATAAATAAATATTCTTACTAATAAAATATCCAATTAAATTCTTGTGCCTTATGAAAATGAAACCCACATCACTCGCCTCAGTATTGACGAGGCCGCCATTCAAACCAATAAAGCCATCATCAGTTGGATTAATACCAGAGCCCATAGAATGTAGAAAATAAAACTGTTTGAAAGAGAACCGACTAAAAATTCATTGCCTGTTGAAGGGTTTAATCTTATTCCACATCAAATCGTAACTTCAGATCAATACGTCTTATTTTTAAATGGGTAATAAAAAGAGACGTTGACAATCGCATTAAGTAGTTTTAATATTAAAAATAATATTGCAATCATTAGGCAAAGCGTCACCAATAATATCTTTAGGTCCATTGACTACAATCTTTATAGTAGCATATGGTGCTAAATCTCTTCCTCTAAAATAAAAATAAAAAAAAACAATTTATTGAACTCTATAGTGCCAAGACTGTGTTCCAATTTTGTGACCCTGTCACTCTCTTCCATCACGAACAAATTGTCAAATTTGTAAAAATATACACCGCCGAGCTGGAAATTAGCACACCATACCATTAATCTCACGCGCTCGAGGAACCCTGACGATCGTTTGTTTTTTGCTTACAGATCTCCCTAGCTGCTTTAGTTCTCCGACTCTATATTAATAGCTTATATTTGTTAGAAGGCTTTAGAGGATGCAAGGTATTCCATGTTTATCTGAAGCGTTTGAATAAAGCCCAAAATCCCTTGTACTATTACTGATAATATGATTCTGAGAAAACATCAATAAAAGGCTCTTTGCCTGACCCGGAAATCAAAGTGTGCAATCAATTATAATTAATCACTCCAAGTTGATTTGAAGTTAAACTATTAACTTATATTATTATTTGCTATTTAATTAATACTGGTTGCATGACTACCCAACAAAATTTTTTGTCTTAATATATGATCAAACCTTTTTATGACTTTGGGTCTTATTAAAGTTATATTACAGTATTTTTTTACCTCTTCATCATGTACTGGTGCATTATGTGTCCGAATAGTCATATACATTTTTTGTCGTATAATAATGTCATTGAAACGTTCTTTCAACTTTTTTTTTACAAATGTCATATAATAGCATCTACGACGACGTTTATAAAACTTACTTATATAAATGTTTGTCGGGTAAACGATTTCGTAGTATAAACATCATAATACTGACTATTGAATGAATAACAATTATTATCCGTGTAGCAGATGTTTAAAAGGTAATTATATGACAAATATAATTACCTTTTAAACATCTGCTACACGGATGATAATTGTTTACACCCAGTATTTGTAACCATTACATATAAGTCGAATAAGTATTACGAGTGCAACCTATATACATCTTCAAGTATCACAAACATCATAATACGACCGCTATTTAATTGATAATCATATTAAAAGTTTATAGTAATCTTGTATATAACTTCTAACATCTTAATATATAAAATCCTTGCGTTACTGACTGACTGACAGACACGCTACAGCCGAAACTATTGGGCGCAGGAAGCTGAAATTTGGCATGTATGTTCTTTGGAGACCGTAGGGGTGCACTTAGAAGGGTTTTACCGAAATTCCTAGGGAATCGGCCAAAACGGGTAAATTTAAAAAAAATGCAGGTGTTGCTGCTGGCGTCCTCTAATTTGAAATAAAATTTATCACAGGTATTTATTTACTGTTTGGTACATCATGGATCGAAAAACAATTAAAATATTAAAATTGTTCTTAAAATATAAATTCATTGAAGTAAGTTAGCTAGTCATTTATTATTTTATTATTGATCCCTAAATCAACTGTCATGGCGTACACATTTACAATGAAGACTCAGTTTATATGTCGGGAAGTTATATAGTTGTCATATAATGCAGTTACTTAATAAATTTATTCATAAAATATGTGAAAACATAAAATTTTAAAAGCGCATAAAAAATTGTTTCGTACTTTCCTAACATTTATCAGTAAACTTGATTGCACAATGCTTTACAACTGAGTAAAGGCTTTAATTACTTCAAACTACAAATTAAAATATGTATTAACTCAGTTGTCAAAAACACTGCCATATTAAATTAAGGTGATATAATGTGTCATAATATTGACACAACAATTTCATTTATTTAAAGTCGTATTGTGGGACATGAAGTCGAATACACGCCGCGACAGCTATTATTACATGACATGTAGTGAAATCGCCGACGTGTACATGACGACTATGCGACTAATTGGGTAATTATATGACAGTTACACGAAACTTTTAGCGCCTTAAGTTGAATAAAATGGGCCCTTTTTCCGTCGAGTAAACGTCCTTATGACGTTTATACGATTATACTAAATAACATTAAGTTGCCACCAAAACGTTTACTCAATGTCATAAATGTTTGTTGGGTAAACCAACCACACAACTCCACTTAAATAAAATACATCTAATCTTTTTACTTATCCAAGTGATATTTAAGTGCACAAAGTGATTTAACTACACACTCATATCAACTGTCGCAAGTGTATTCAGTTTTGTTAATAATGCAGAAGCGATACAACGAACACGTCGAAACATACTTCGAAACAAGGTGCTTTTTACAATTCCACGTCGCGCTAGCCAAAAAGTGGGTCACAATGAACCGAAGAGACTCCGCAAAGTACGTGTTTCTAAGTCCAATGCATGTGTATGAATATAACAGTAGTTTGTGTATCGATTTTCCAATACAAAATGCTCGCAAACGATATTAAATTTAGTGTTCTAACACTAAATTTAATATCGTTTGCGAGTTTATGTTTAAGTTGACTAACTAAAGGAATATATGAAGTGGTACGAGCGAAAATATTTCATAGAAATTTAAGCACTCGAATACAATAGATTTTTGTGAAGAAGAAGTATGTTTGAGTCTTCCTCAGTGCGGCAGGTACTGACGTCATATAACTTCTAATACAAAGCATTTGTTTAGATTTTCAAAATCGTAAAACAAGTTGTTCTATATTAAATGCCTCTGTCTAAGCAGTATCCCAATCTCACTGTGTCAGGAATTGTGGGTATTTCTATATTTTAATTTGGTATCAAAAATATTAGTTTTCAATTTCTATCAGTCTATGAGCTTTTCTATGACAAAAATTACAAGACACCGTCATGGATAACCGATCTCGTACGTTTACACACGCTCCGGTATACTAGACAGCTGTGCGCGTACGTCTACAACACGAAGCTTGGCTCGTGGTCATACCAGATTGTCACACCAGTGTGATAAACATGATTTTTTAGGGTTCCGTACCTAAAAGATAAAATCGGAACCCTATTACTAAGCCTCCGCTGTCTGTCTGTCTGTCACCAGGCTGTATCTCATAAACCGTGATAGCTAGAAAGCTGAAATTTTCACAAATGATGTATTTTGGTTGCCACTATAACAACAAATACTACAAATAAAAAATGAAAATATTAAGGGGGGTTCCATACAAAAAACGTGTTCTTTTTCTCATTTTTTGCTAAAATAACTAACTGTAACAGGTAGACGCTTTTAATTTTCACAGAATATGTAGTTGTATATTACTTTTCAAAATAAATAATTAAATTTAAAAAAAGTAAATAATTAAGGGGGGCTCCCATACAAAAAACGTAATTTTTAAGCAATTTGTTACTCCATCTTAATAAACAGGTAGAAACTTAAAAATTATTTAAGTATACATACAACAAACGTGATTTTCTTTTATAAATGGTGGTACGGAACCCTTTAGGTGCGAGTCCAACTCGCACTTGCCCAATTTTATTTATTTCATCCCCTGGAACCGTACCTACATGGCAGCAGTTAGCATAGATAAAAGACCAACAGACTGCTACGCAGAGGGTCTCAGGTTCAAAGTTACGGCGCGCACTCCTGACTTTTCAAAATGAAGTGAGTATCCATTGTTAATCTCATAAATCTCTGATGCGAATCATAGGTGCATAAAAGTTAATTCTTACTTACTAAAAAGTGATGTGAGGAAACCTGTATATTTGAGAACTCCTGGAAATGTTGTTAATAGTCATAATAATATGAAGTCTGCTAACCTGCGTTAGGCCAGAGTGGTGGAATATGACCCCTTCAGAATAAGAAGAGGCCTGTGCCCAGCACTTAGACAGATTAAAAACAGAGCTGATGATGATATACATATGCTTGCGCATATCGGAGCATGCACGAGGTAAAAACATTGCATGAGAAGGACACACATCGTATCTTGTTATGCTCCTTATACTTGTATACTGTATTTTCATTACAATTTTGAGCAAGAATATTACTGCTAATTAAAGTTTATATCGCGCTCAAAGATAATAAGGTCACTAAATCTTGTACGAGTTGCTCAAAATACTTTTGAAATAACTCATCAAACTTTACAAGTTGGCTAAATTAGTATTAAACAACAAAAAAGTATATTAAATGTTATAAAAAATTTAATATACTTTTTAAAACAATATTTTATTACTTAAATTGTTGGTGAAAATTATTTTCAAAATTTATTGATATAATGTTATGCGAATATTCTAAAGAAAATGTTGTTTATGAATAAATATAAAACAATTCTTGTAGTTATAGACATTTTGTAAGTGCTTTTAATTTTAAGTAATGTAAGCAGAAAAGTTTTTGTATATTTATATTTTAATAAGCTTCTTAATATTAAGGAGTAAAGTTTCAGTATGATAATTTAGTACACGTAAATACTAAATTCACTAGTATTATCTGAATTTCAATGTGAGCTTTCTAAACTAATGTTTAGAATCAGGTAATCCTGCAAATTCTATCGCAAGTAAGTTTGAAACCGTGAACCATAAGTGCTCAAATTATACTTGAACCCGTTCAAAAAATTAACTACCATAATATAATATATATTTTAATTTTGGCAAAACTATAATAAATATATTTTGTAAATTTGGGGTTATACTTAATTTCATTCATGCCTAGTCCGATTCTAACCAGCCGGAAGTGGCCACCCGCTCGACTCACACATAACAGTGCAGTCTATTTGTAAATGCCATAGCGCGAAACCGATTTAACTTAAGTGGAATTTGAGGATTGCATTATACAAAAAAAAACATTTTTTAAATGCTTACTAAATTAAAAAATCTTGTCGTACGGCTCCAGTCAACCTATATCTTCTTAACTTCATGTTAAGATCTGGCCTGAAAAGTCCTTGAAACGTGAATTTACCGTAACATCTGTAAAAGCTTCCAAACACAATTTTATTCAACTTACTCAGAGAATCCATAAAATTAAATTTATACCAACACACTTCCTACCATACATAAACATTTGCAACTAAAAACCTTTCTACTCCAAATGGTAGAGTTGACAAACATCAAACTGTATAAATTTCTTCGTATTTCACAATCAGCTCTACACAAAGGACTTTAGATTACCAGAGCGTGACTGCAACTCTACAATATAACACAATTTGAGAGAGTCGGTGGAACGGAAACGTAGAGTAAAACTACAATCCCATAAATAGAGACGGGCACAGGTGACTTCCGGTACGTAGAGCCAGCTGTATGATAGAGCTGTCCCTAGGAATTAATTATTTTGTAGAGTTTAGGTCCTTGTTTGAAGGCGTGGTCTTGTTTGTGAATAGCAGAGTTTACCGACCGTAAATTATTAGGCAATTGTATTACTTTGATATAATTTTTTGTGAGTTACGTATGTAGAGTTTAAAGTGGCTAAGGAATTTGATAGAATGTTTAAGTACCTGCTTGTCTTTATTCATAATTACTTATAAGTGTCTTATACTCGTACATATTAATTAAATATAATAACGGGCTGGCTTACAAAACTTTAATAAAAAGGAAATATAACTCTAAAATGTAAACTTGTTGTCGCTAAATCAACTCAATCAGCTACCACTGTTTCTATGTATAAATAACCACTGCTCTGGATTCAAGAAAAAATAATAGTCTAGCCTTGAAACTAAAATGAAAACACGTAAACAAGCTTCAACTAAAAAAATCAAACAACGAGCCAGTACTCTACCATGAAAAACAGATCTCTCCCATCTAAAACAGCGAACACTTTTTCCATTCCATAATCTAGGTAAATTTTCTCCTCTATATAGTTTCCTAGACCTGAAAAATTCAAGCGGTAGAGACGCGGCCTGCCTGCGAATTGATTCCAGACGGTTGAAAGCTTAAAAAGTAAACTAAACATATTTGTGTATATTTAATAAATATACACAAATATATAAAAATATATATTACCTATTCCCAGACACAGATCGAAGCATCATGTTTATTACGCAAACATTTGTTCTACATGGGAATCGAAATCACGATTTGTAGTGTAGAAGTCGATGACATTAACCGCCAGACCAACAGTCCAGTAATTTTAAGGCGGACCTCAAGTATGGCTTAAAGCATTATCGATTCAAAGGCGTCCATGTATATCATTCTTCAAACACTTTACGGCGGCATAAAACACCAGATTTATATAGTCTATTTATGTACCTCTTACCCGTCAGAAAATACGCTTTATTAGCAATAAAATGTCTTTCAACAAACTCTCCAGTGGAACACAATGCAAGGTATTCGCCACGGTTTTTTATGAATGCCACTTTTTTATGAAAATTGCGTTAGTTTTTCTCATCTGCCGTGGGTTACTTTTTATTGTGATTTATTATTTTTTATATCATTAACAGAGTAGGTATCATAATACTTACTTACTTACTCCAATGGCTCATCGACCCAAAGTGTGCCTTAGCCTCCAATACGAGAGAACGCCACTTCACCCGATCTTTGGCCACTTCTCGCCAATCGCCAGCTTGAAGCGCCCCAAGATCTTGCTGCACAACGTCTTTCCATAATAATTTTATTTATTTATTTATTTAAACTTTATTGTACACCGGTATCAACATTATAGTAATCTTATATATTAGGTAAAGTACAAAGGGCGGCCTTATCGCTTAAAGCGATATCTACCAGGCAACCTTTGGATGGAGATATTGGTAGGAAAAGAAGTTGTAGTTGTAGTTGTAGGTGTACCAATTTTATAATATTTATACTATAAACATATACATTTATACAATACATATATAACATGAACATACATATCTAGATAAATTAGTGCATAATACTAAATATATACTAATACATTAATAACATATACATACACATCTAGATAAATTAGTGCATAATACTAAATACATATTTTTAGAATAGGGAATAAATTAAACGGACAAGTAATGTTCCTTAACTAAAGTTTTGAATGTAATAACCGTCTGTGCCTGCCTTATGTTTAGAGGCAATACATTCCCCAAGCGAACGGCCGTTACAGAAAAAGATTTATCATAGAATGCTGTGGAATGTGTTGGCATTTTCAGTCGTAAATTTTCTGATGACCTTAAATATCGATTGTGCGTGTCATGAAGGAACTCGAATCGTCCTTTAAGATAGGAGGGTGTTGAAGGGTTAAACAAAATATTGTATAGTAAAGTTAAAACGTGAGCATTCCGACGATGTCTACTAGGTAACCACTTGAGTTGGGCTCGAAATTGTGAAACATGATCATATTTGCGTAATCCAAATATGATTCGTATACAGAAATTTTGAAGTCGCTCAAGTTTATCAAGCTGGTTTTCGGCGAGATCTAGATAGCTGACATCTGCATAATCAATAATGGGCAGCAAAAGAGATTTAGCTAGCGCAATTTTGGTGGTAGTGGGAAGAAAGTTCCTTAGTCTTCTTAGTGCACCTGCTGAGGCAAACACTTTCCGACTTACTTCTTGGATCTGCGGATCCCAAGACAGAGTTGAGTCTATAGTGGGACCTAAGTTTTTAACTTTATCCTGTATTGGAATAGTGGTGCCATCAAAAATAACTGGAGGCAGTGAAGCCTAGTCGATTTTCGATTTCATTCTGGAACTACCAATAACAATGACTTGGGTTTTCGTGGGGTTCATTTTGAATCCAAAGGAATTGCTCCAGCTGTTGATCAGTGCCAGATCACGGTTAATGATAGCTAAAGATTGCGATAAACTTGCTAATGACGACCGCGTGTATATTTGGAGATCATCTGCATAAATAGAATAGAGATAGAATTTATAAAAATTGCGAAGAGTAAAGGAGACAATACGCCACCCTGGGGCACGCCAGCAGATGTTTTACACCAAGAAAAAAGTGAGTTCTCAATGCATATACGCTGACGGTGGCCACACAGGTAACTGCGAAACCAATCAATCACCGTAGGAGATATGTTAAGAGAGCAAAGGCGACCAAGTAGAACATCGTAATCTACTGTGTTGAAGGCATTGCTGAAATCAAGAAGTGCAAGAATAGTGAGTTTTCCGCCTTCAATACCAGCCCTGATGTCATCCGTAATATTGACCAAGGATGTGACGGTGCTATGACCCGAACGGAAACCGGATTGAGAAGGATTGAGTAGGTTATTTATGCAGAGGAATGAGTCCATTTGGTTGTAGACAAGACGTTCGAAGACTTTGGAGAGGAATGGTAGGATTAAAATGGGACGATAATCAGAAAAGGATGACGGGTGAGAAGTTTTCGGAATAGGAGTAATTTGGGCATCCTTCCAGATTGACGGGAAAGTACCGCTGGAACAGGAATGATTTGGATGTGAGATATGATGGGAAGAATTAAATCGAGTATAGGAAAGATCATATTACGGCTGACACAGTCAGTACCAACTGCGTTGGACGTGATTGACATTATGCTCTTCCTAACATCACTATCGGTGTAGTGATTAAAGACAAATTGTGAGTAACTAGGGGTATGCAGAGAAGAAAGATAATTAATTGTGCTTGCCTTAGTAGTCCTATCAATATTGGACGAGGCAGAGAAACGTTGATTGAGCAAGTCAATATTGAAATCATTAGGATTGAAGTGTTGACGAGCTTTGTCGACCCCTAGGATTTTAAGAAATTTCCAGACTTTAGCTGGATCACCGATTTGTACAGATCTGTGAATATGTTGGCGTTGTGCATCCCTACACACCTTATTGCAGAGATTCCTTATCGCAACATATTTTTGCAAATTGAGAGCGTCAGGCCTTATTTTGTACCTAAATTTGGCAGCGGCTTTCTTGTGAATCAGATGTTTGATATTTTCAGTTAGCCATGGGGCGGGAGGGTGCTTTATTTTCACAGGTCGAATTGGTGCATGCCTATCGTACAGTTCCGTGATTTTGCTTGTAAAAATGCAGACCTTTTCATCAATAGATTGCGAATTAACAAGTTGGGTCCAATCACTATTTCTGGCATCTTTACAAAGGTTGTCAGTGTTCATTCCACCAAAATTGCGCTGCATAAGTACTTTATGTCTTATTTTAGGATGTCGAATTTTGTAGGATAAGAAAAGCAGATCGTGATATGAGAATATGTCAGCTGGGTACTGCCCGTGCATGGTGACATGTTCTCTTGAAGAAACCATTATAAGGTCAAGGAGTGAAGGTGCAGAATTAGGAAAATGATGAGTTGCGCTAAGTGGCTATATTGAAAGATTACATGATACGCAAGTTGAAGAAAGAGAAGACGAGCGGGCATCATTTTTGAGCATGCAGGTATTAAAATCACCCATTATGATTATGTGACTGTAAGATGGCACGGTATTGACCAATAAGATTTCGAAAGTAGAAAAGTAATCTATTCGTAAAGAAGGACAATAGTAAACGCCGATTAGGATTTTGGTGTGGTTTAAAACAACTTCCAGAAATAAATGCTCGCCTGCACTTGGCGGCGGAGGCTGTGCTGACATACCAACAATTGTATAAGGAATATGTGAACGAAGATATATGGCAACACCACCACCGCCTCCAACGGCACGGTCATTTCTGATAAGTTGAAAACCAGGAAGGGAGTATAATGTAGAGGGCAGACAGGGCCTAAGCCATGACTCAGAAACAAGGATAACGTGAATATTCTTACAGTCTAAATTCGCCAACATATCAGAAATGTGCCGGAATGCTTTGGGCATTGATATGAACGACATTGAAATTTTTAGGCACATCAGAAAATGGTGAGTTAAGACAGTCAGCTAGTGACGGCACACTAGAAAAACTATCATCTACGCTACATGTAGAATATAAACTATCGTCATCACTTACATTAATAATATCAATGATGGCAATATGTATTATATGTAAATACAATATATATTAATATCTATAAATACTAAGTGTGATTTATAACCCAACGGTAACGAAATATTTATGCAAATATAAATAATAATAAAATAAAAATAAATATTAATAATAAAAAAATAATAATAATTATAAAAAAAATAATAATAATAAAATACAATTCCACCAATACACCACCTGACAGTTGCATTAACAAAAGAACCAATAAGTAACTCTAAAATACATGCTTAAACAAAATCAAAAAAATAAAAGAAGGGTTAATATCGGTACGGGTAAAAAATTGGGAAAGGCAGCGAAGAAAAATTTAAGAGAACGATAGTAGGAAAACAAGAATTAAAAGATTTAAAAAAATACGAACAGACTTAATAAACATAAAACTTTAGCCAAAAAGCCTTGTACCCAAGGAAGTACTTTTACAGAAATGACAGATTTGAAGTTGACAGTAGTAGAAAAATATTGAATACCAACAGAATATGTACAATGAATAATACATTATTAGTTTTTCTAAGAGTAGTAATTAACTAATAAGTAAAATTTAAAATAAGTGGGTACCGACAAGAGTAGAATAAAAATTGGATATACTACCCGGCCCAAAAAAACAAACAAAACAAAGGAAACAAACTACTTTTTCTGGGCAACAGTTCGTTTGGATTTGGTGGCTGGCTTCAAAACTGTCGCTGGTTTCTCCATACCCTTCTGCTTGGCCTTGTGCAGCTCAGCGAGGCTGATCACACAATGATGCGAACCATCGGGTGCCAGGACCTCAATAATGCCCTCCCTGGTCCAACACTGCGACACACCGTACTTCTGTCTTGCCGCCATAAAAGTTTCGTGTCTTTGCTTGGTCAGGAACTCAGAAATTGTGATCCCAGTGCCCTTGAACTTGGTTTTAGCAAACCATAGCTTGTCACGTACGGATGCGTCATTTAGTTTTAAGACAATGGGCCTGGGTTTGTGGTCATTTGACAGGCGCCCCATTCTTTGGCATCGTCGGACATCGGCAGCCGTCAAGTCGTTTTTGAGGTGCTCCTTGAAGACTTTAATCACCACCTTGGATGTGTCCTCCTGGCTGTTCTCAGACACGCTATGCAGCAACAACATCTTCCGCCTGGCTCTCAGCTCCATAGTGTTCACGGTGTGCGCAAGAAGCTCAATCTGCCGTTGAAAGCCATTCAGAGCCTCCATGACAAATACCTTGAAGGAGTGATATTCCGAAGCCAATCCTGTCATTGATGCAGAGCTTTGGGATTGTGGGAGCTCAGCTTCAAAAACCGCCATCCGCTTGAGGAACATGTCTTTCAGACTGCTCATTGATTCTTGGAGTGACTCAGCCATAATTTGTGATATGTGTTTTCTGTTGTTTGTGTACGTAGGATGTTGTCAACACTGTACTGGCAGGTAGTAGATGTATTTAATAATCTAAAGTCATTAAACTTAATAAAATACCACTTTAAATATTTTATTTAAATTTTCAAAAGTAGAGCTTAAAACTGTAGATGTTGATGCTACAACTACCCACATGTCGATTTTTTGTTGTTAATTAAATATAAATTTGTTAATCTTGCTCTTATTTTCTTAATTTTACTTACGTTGGTATTTTGTGCTCATCAGTGTTTTAAATTGGTTAAATATACTTGTGTCTGTCCGTCATTTAAATTGGTTTAGCTATAAAACGCTTTCACTTGCCAGTCCTAAACATTAAGTGACACAAAATATCTAATAAGAATTGTCCCGTATCGAAAAAGTAAAATCTTAAAAACAATATTTTTAAGTCAATTCTCGCTCAGCCTCAGCCACTTCTGAATAGTAAATCCAATCAAAATTGAGCTTGTAATATTTGATCATTAAAAATATTTAAAAGCTAGTAAAACAAAGATACTGAAATAAAGCATAAAACACGAAGATGCTTATTTGGAAATGATCATCATATGAATTGCAAGACATCATAACGTAAAAAGTTTTCTTTTGCTAATATTGATTTTCGCACCCATAAAAAACACTAAGGCCCACTTGCGTAACGTTTGATTTAAGTCACTCCGTAATTTAAATTCGTTGAACAGAATGAACAGCATAAAATAATTTAAGTTAAAAGTATTTAGCGTCCTCTTGCACAACGACAACAACCCTTATATTTAGTTAAACATTTTATGAGGTCGGTAAAGTAGTTTCTACGTTTTGTTTCATGGCATGAAGCCTTTTTGTTACGATTTTAACGATGTTATGCGTATGGTTTCGCATAAAACCTTAGACTATATATACTTTGAGCATAAAACAAAACGCATTGTCGTCGTCTAGCAACGAAATGACAATTGACAAATAATAACTAGAAACTTTTGAGCATTAACCCTAGAACCCTACATGGGGTGCAGGCGCACCCCACACCGATTTGTTTTCTAAATATCTCAATTTCTTTATTATCCACGAATTCGCGCGTCGGAGTATTTTAGTTTGGTGTCAACTGCTCGCGTTACGTCAATACCGTGACGAGGGACCGCGTTGTGTGGTCGCCTGTATAAGTGCTGTGGGGTACGCCAGTACCCCAGTGTAGTAAAATCGTAAGATCATTTATTTATTACGGTTGATGCATTTATATGTAATAAGTTATTAAATTTGATTATTTATTAAAACAATAGTCTTATATGAATTAAATACAGATATTTTTTGATATTATGAAGGATTTAAGGATAATTTAAGGATTTAAGAATCGTTGTGCAAGTGGGCCTTTAGGCCCACTTGCACAACGATTCTTTAATATAATTCATGAAAATAAGTTTTATTAAACATAATCGGTAACTTGAGATCACAAATCAGCCTTATTACATAAAGTTAAATGTAGTTTGAGCAACAGCGCTTGTAGGATTTGGTCCTTTTTTGAGGATCACTGCAATGGACTAAGTTGACATCCGGTAACGGTCCTCCAAATGTTCATGTATCAGTTCCAAACCTAATTTCAAAACTGTCTGCTGAAACTTTATATTTGGCTTATTATTTGATCTTGAACACTTGTAAGGAACCCAGGAATTACAACTGGTCCCAACTTCTATTTCTTCCTCGCCAGATTTGTGGTGTAGAATAGAGCTTATTTCTTCGTAATTGAAACCTCTGACAGCCATCCGAAACAAAATAAATTAACTTCATTGAATTTTACCTTCATAATATCAAAAAATATCTGTATTTAATTCATGTAAGACTATTGTTTTAAAAAATAATCAAATTTAATAACTTGTAACATATAAATGCATCAATCGTAATAAATAAATAATCTTACGATTTTACTACACTGGGGTACTGGCGTACCCCACAGCACTTATACAGGCGACCACACAACGCGGTCCCTCGTCACGGTATTGACGTAACGCGAGCAGTTGACACCAAACTAAAATACTCCGACGCGCTAATTCGTGGATAATAAAGAAATTGAGATATTTAGAAAACAAATCGGTGTGGGGTGCGCCTGCACCCCATGTAGGGTTCTAGGGTTAATGCTCAAAAGTTTCTAGTTATTATTTGTCAATTGTCATTTCGTTGCTAGACGACGACAATGCGTTTTGTTTTATGCTCAAAGTATATATAGTCTAAGGTTTTATGCGAAACCATACGCATAACATCGGTAAAATCGTAATTAAAAGGCTTCATGCCATGAAACAAAACGTAGAAACTACTTTACCGACCTCATAAAATGTTTAACTAAATCTAAGCGTTGTTGTCATTGTGCAAGAGGACGCTAAATACTTTTAACTTAAATTATTTTATGCTGTTAATTCTGTTCAACAAATTTAAATCAAGGAGTGACTTAAATCAAACGTTACGCAAGTGGGCCTAAGAATTTCTTAGAAGTTTCTTCCATTCCAATAAAATCCACAATACAAACAAACAGTGCCGTTGTTTACGATAATTAACATAATATTTACCTCATAACCACTTCACACAGACTTGAGACACGCTGTAATTGATTAACGCTACTTGACAGCGTTAGTGTGTCACCATCATTTTGGATAGGATGGGACGGTACTGGAAATTGCACTGACTACAATGCAACCGACAATTTTATAAGGTCGCACCGACATCAATGTGATGATTTTACGATGGACTGACTTTATGACAAACTTTTGTTTAATTTATTAACGTCGATATCTACAAGGATTTACAATTCTTTTACGGATATTTTATATTATTATTTTTATTATGTTATGTTTGTTTTTATTGTTGCTTATTATCTTCTCTTTATCAACTAATGTTGACTCTGTATTATGTCTCGTAGAAATATTAAAATCGTGAAAATATATGACAAAAAGTGCTGTACAGATTTTCATAAAACTGTGTACTAAAATGGCTCATACATGAAACAAAACAAAAAAGACACCATTTGACGCTATAACCGTCACCCACGCTGTCCTAGCTATGAGCAGAGGATAGTATTTGTATATTTTACCAGCATTCCAGTCGTATAAAGACAGCTTAGTACATATATGTATTATAAATTTTAATTATAAATTTTAATTTTAAAGATGGTAGATTACTACAATAGTTCTCCCAATTTCGACGAGGACACATTTTGTCTATTTAATATTATGACAAAAGACATTATATTGCAAGTCACGAGAAGTTCAATGAAACGAACTTAAATCGTCTGACATTAAAAACATAATTAAAATGAAACACATAATTTGTAATTTTTTGAGCCGTCTTAAAGTAACCGTAGCACGTGTAACTTTCGGGACTGTTCCTGTAACATTCTAACAGCATGATAACATTAGTTAAACATGTTGCTAGTTGTTACGTGTTGTGTGTGACAGCAGTGACTAATTGCCTGCTACTACATCTTCGCAAAAATTGCGTCAAGTTGAGAGTTTCTTTGAGTAGTATTTGTAGCTTTCAGAATACATAAGGTTTCTGGTTTTGAATCATATATTCGTATTAACTGTGATACAATTACAGAAGGTATTTGTGTATATCTTAGTTTCATCTATGTAGTAGTGGTTCAGGCAGCCCTTTCGCCGTTAAATACTGCGCCAACTGTTGTAGGAACGATGCTCTCACGAGGTAAAATTTATGTCCTTCATAATTGTTGTTTCAAGTTTGGGTAAATTATTTTTATCCGCATAAATGTCAAAGTCAAAGTCAAAGTCAAAATCCTTTATTCATTTAAATCACAAAGTGACACTTATGAACGTCAATTTAAAAAAATAATTACTTAAAGCTTCTACATTTACATTTACTGCCACGTTCGCAAAGCAATAGGTAGAACCATGAGAAAGAACGGGCAATAAAACTCAAGGTCACTCTTTTTCATCGCCAGGTTTTGCATAATACATACAAATTTAAATTTTGTAAGGTGCTGCAACTGTTTCACCTTCTATGTCATTTGTATATATTCACTCTACTTAATACTCAAGCATAATGTAGTAAAATTTTGATGTTCATTTAATTAGCCTCCTGAGAATTGACATGGTGAAACAGGAGCATCCACTTACATTAAGTACCTAACAATGCAGGCAATCCGCGCAAATGTTCAGAACCATGATAGAAATGATACAGTTTAATATTAAAAATATTAAAAATGTAATACCAGCCCGTAAGACCGACATCGACCAGTCATCGCAAGTAGCACCCGTTCACGAGTATGACGCATGGGCCAGCCATCATCCCTCTCGCCATATCAGAGGGACAGGGATGACCCGACACACGACGCCACCACAAGAAATGACATTTTAGTGAGCATGACGACAACGGTACACGAACCGGCAGTAATTAACAATCTGTTGGTATACTGACCATGAACACGAATTACCTGCATTTTCCAGATCGTTAATATTATCATAAATATGTGGAACGCGTGCAAAATGCAAATGTAGTACCTATATTTGATTGATTGACATGATACTTTTTGAAATATAACCACCGATCGAACTGATTGGCTACACGATTATAATACATTATAAAAAAAATAACAAATAAAAGTATCTAACGAGATGAGTGACATTTAGTAATGTGGTGGCGATTCCAAAAACTATCATTTACATGATTTTAATTGGAATGGAATAATATTACATGATTTTAATTGGAATGGAAAAATATTTAATTGTCTTTGTTTAGTCCCCCGCGACACAGTCTTGACTATTATCGCGAGAGTTGTTTTTTTAAAATAAATATTATATCAACGCGTATCGACGTTACAGGAGCGTGTCTACATTAATTCTTCGAAGTGCCACAACGTTACATATTTACAAAAAGATCACAATCTGCATGTTTGCATTAGATTGTTGAGTCTGCATTATCACTGGTTGAAAAAGGTTGGCTGTTAATAGCATGCTTGCCATAAGATTCTCAGTGGATCAGATCAGTATGCTCGTAGACTGCTCGAGCGCAAAACGTTCGGAGCTTGCGTATATCATACATATACTTTCAAATGAAAATCTAACCCACACCACTCATTACCCAATAAACAAAAAGCAATAAAATTTTCTAACACTGGATCTACCAACATTTTCACGAAAACCGAAACTTACTCTCTGTTATATTGGGAAATGTTATTACCGAAAATGAGGTAGGTATTTAAATTTAATTTCTGCTTAATGCCTATTTTCACTAAAAACATGGTTCTTGTGTTATGGAAAAAAATATTTATTTGTTTATTTCACAAACAAGCGTATTCCGCTGAGCGGAATCTATCCAATCTATGACTGGAAACCAAAAATATTTCTCACAAACAATTTGAGTTTTATATTATTTAAATGGCGTGTATAAAACATTCTTTAATATCAACAACAGCAAGAGTTACCATTTATCTTCACAAAAATATATGGTGCGACGAATCTGTATTTACTCGTATTTTGGCGAAATATGCAGTTTTATAGGTAACAAAAATTGTATTTTTGAACATGAAAGAAAACTTAGAGTAGAATAATATGAAAGTTTCATAATTTTATTTGAAACTAGACAGCACCTGCTGTGTCTAATGCTATCATTTCCATAAAGTTATTTTTTAATGGACATTATTATTTTAAAATAAAGAAAATTCTTAAATATAACGTTTGAATGATTCTTTAAGCAGCAGGTGATAATAATTTGATTCGTTTATATAAATAAACCATTATAAAAAAGCAGAAGAGAGAAACCATTCATTTTCGTTGGTAAAAAAGGGTGATGAACCACCGATACTCGCAAAAGAATACCGCTTTATACCAAGAATGATACGTGAAGCTATTGAAATTAAAAAAACACTCTTATTTCAATAGGGAAGATGGTTGGGATATTCCTTCAGCTTGGGACCCTGTTATCAGGCTAATGAAAACCAAGAAGGATAAAGTCACCAGAAGACATCAAGACACAGTGAGCACATTCTGCGTAAATAGTAACACCAATAGTTGAAAAATGTTCGGGTACTTTGAGATAACTTTTGAATTCAAGACAAAGACAAATATCACCACAGACTGCCGTGACCACGGTTCCTGTAAAGAAACTGAAACGTTGGCTAGTAATCATAAAAAAATGTAGTTGTAGATCATTCGGTTCAAATGTAAATTAACTAAAACCAATAAATCGCGATAGAATTCGTAAGCCGTAGTTTGATTTCAATGTGTAACATTCGCGTAAACCCAAGATCCGTAATCAAAAGCGGTGGGTAAACGTAGTATACGTTTACCCACCGCTTTTGATTAAATTGTATTTTTATATTCTTCCCACTAATTATGCAGTATAGCAATTACAGTTTCTTCCTTTCATTCTCATTTTCCTAAGAACTTTGTGGCTATCTTTTAGTCATATTCAATGTTTTACAGCTAGAAGAAACAAAACACAAGAGAAAGCATAAAAAATAAACATACATACATACATAGACTCACGCCTGTTTCCGCGAAGGGGTAGGCAGAGGCATATTAAACGCCCACTTTTCGCCAGTGTTTTGATCTTACGTAATAGGTGGCGAACCTATTGCCGTTTATCGGGATATTTTGTTTGCCAGAGCCTCGTCCGTTGATCGGCAGGTGCACCACTTGCAGGTGAGGTTGGCTTGGGACCCTAAGTTCTTGGTGGGAACCCTATGCACCCATGCATAAATAATATCTATGAAGTATAAAAGTACCATTTTCAAAAGCATTTCTAAAAGAACACACTTCTTACCAACTAAAGAACACACTCCCACTCAGTCCGAAGCACAAACTCTAAATTTCCCCGCGGGACGAACAAGCCACTCCATTCACACTCAAGTCGAGCACAAAATACTCGAGAAAACGACTTATTATTGGATTTTCCATATTGTCGTACATCTCCGAAAGCCCCTTCCATTGTTTTATATTGTCACTTGACCGCCTTATGATCAATTATTTGATAAATAATAGTGAAGAGGGTACTCACGTGGCACGTGGCACTAATAGTGACTAATGTTCGTCAGCCGTCGTACTAATTGTGATTTATTTTTGGAGGGAAGTAGCCACCTCCCGAGGTTAAGTATGAAGAAATGATTTGCTCTAAAATAAATTAAAATGGGCGTTTGTATTTAATGTTTGCGTTTTATGAAATTAGTGAAACAGAAAAAAGTAAGACAAAGTGGGATTCCGCCAGGTGGCGCTATTAAGTAAACATTGGTTCGTGTCAAAAGATTCTTTATTTATTATAAAAAAATAAATAGTAAATAAACTGTATCAACGCATATGTGAAAACGTTATCTTCATAAACTAACAACCGAGAAAAAAGTTATTGCAAGTAATAGAACTTAGTAATAAGTGACTTTAAGATCCATAAACAATTCATAACTACTGCTGCAGGTAAACGAAATTGTTATTATAAGTGATAACTTCTCAGTGCCAACGAAAAATAACATAACTATTATAGTAATATAACACAAAATATTACTTTTCTGCAAATCATCGTACAACTCTGGTGTCGAAAAGATAAAACCAATGGTTTGAAATGATAATCGTTGTAAGAATATTTTCAATAAGATGTTCAATAGATGGTAGCACTTTGTATAGAATAATTGCATATATTATCACCACGCCATCTCTAAGCGATTAGCCGAACTAGGTGCGATTCACCAATACATGCATCCATAAAGATTTTTTTTTTTTTGGTATCGGGTTGGAAAATCCTCATGGAGTCCCTCCGCCCCGGGAGGGAAGGACGAAGGGGAGTGTCAGACTCTTACTGACTAAAAACCAACCCGTGCTCCTGATGTACCCATGAGTCGGAGGGTAGGGTTTCACCAAAGCATTCCTCGCTACCCCCCGACGGGTATTGGCCCGCCAGATGGTCAGGCGGGCCCCGAACGAAACCCCCTTGGCGGCGGATGAAGGTGTTGGGCTCCGCCGCCAAAACACCCAGCGGCCGCAGAGGATAGGGAGGACGGCAACGCAACACCGCATCTCCTCTTCCTCTGCGGCCCCACCGCGACGCAACGATGGTGCGCCCCCATTTGGTCGCGGGAGATAGGGCGCGGGGCAACGCAACACCCTCACGCCTCTCCTCCCGCGACCGCACCCGACTGCGAGGGACAGACAGAACAGTCCCCCGCACCCGCACCATGGGACGCATCCTACGCAGGCCTCTACCAAGCCCACGTGGAGCGTCCCCTCCCGGGATCCCGCTTAGCTTCACCGTGGGTGGCTTCTAACCCACGGTTACTGAGCCCCCTCACCACGACAAGGTGGAGATCCCACGGGGGGATGCATCCATAAAGCTGAAAATATTGACTGCAATTTCATATAGAGGACGCTACCTGTATCCTCACTTTGAATAAAATAAAGAATAATTACATATTTTTTAAATAATTATATTATTTAAATAAACAATCCAGCGAGAAGTTAATAACCAAAGATGAATTTTTTTGAAAATATAACTCTGCGCAGAACGCGGAACAAATCACTATCTGAGACTGAAAGTATAAATAATTCCTCAGTAGAAATGACCTCAAAAAGCTTAGTTGATTTATCTGATGGTGACAATGATGATGAAATTCTTGAACTGAAGCACCAAATTTAAAAGTTAAAACTGGAACTGGAATCTGCTCATCAGGAAATTAATAATTTATCTCTAGAAAATACAGACCTTAAGGACACCATCAAAACCTTACAAAACACAAAACAGGACTTAATGAAAAAAGCCACAAAAAGAATAACAACTGAAATGCTTACACTAACCAAAAATATCAAATTAGTTTCACCAAGCAAACCTCCAAAAATGAAACAAAGACAACCGGTATCATCACTCTCTACTCCCAAATGTGATGAATCTCAAGTTCCAAAACTGGCCCAAAATGAAAGACTGGTAACATAAGATAGTGAACCAGCTCAGTTGACACAGTCGAAGAAAAAAAAACTATGTATTATAAGTTGCAATAAATCTAATAAGGTTATAAATATATCGGAAAGAACTTTTCCTGATTATAATATATGTCATTATCTCTCGCCTTACTGCAGATTATATAAACTTATGGAAAACCTAGAATCTAAGTTGAAAGACTTTACATTGAATGATTTTTGTGTTATATTCGTGGGTAGCGAAGATTTCAAAACTACATAAAATTATTCAGAAATAGTTACTTATATTCGGAATAAGTTATTAAAACTAAAGCATACTAATGTAATATTGTGTTTACCGACATTCTAATGTAACAATTATAGTGATATGTTTAACTGGCGAATAGAGATGTTTAATAATGTATTATATCATGACATTAATATTTATGAATATGCAGTGGTATTGGATTCCAACTTATATCTGCATTATGATTATACCATGTTCCAAAAGTATACTGGAGTGCTTAATAATAATGGAATGATTAATATATTTGAAAACGTAAAATATTTAATTGACAGCATGTCTTTACAGCCTGAATATGTGACTCAACAATGTACTAATAATAATAACGAAATGGACGAATGCATGATATTGAATAAAAATAATGAATGTAGCCTGACAAATATAAATAATGATAATGTTTTTCGTCACTAAGTCTCTGTATATACTGCATCAAAACATTGCAGGTTTAATAAATAAAGCAGAAGCTTTGTCTGTGTGTTTAACTGAACTTGAAAGAAAAAATAAATATTTAGATGTAGTATGTGTAACTGAACACTTTATGATGCCAGAATATGTATCTCATCTGTACGTCCCTAACTACACTTTGTCTGCTCACTATTGCAGGGCAAGCAGTGCTAGGGGAGGAGCATGTATATTGGTAAAACTGGGACATGTATGGAAAGAACTACCCGAGGTTGCAATACTATCAATAAACGGTATATTCGAGTGCTGTGCGGTTGAATTAGTATACTATAAAATTGTAATAGTATGCTTATACAGGGTACCGAAAGCAGCAAACATTAAACTATTCTTTAAGAAACTTGAACAATTGCTTACAATATTAAATAGGAAAAAATACAAAAACATTGTGCTAGCAGGTGACTTTAATATAGATGTATTGAAAAATAACCTTGTAACATTAGAGCTTAAGTGCCTGTTACTTCATTTTAATTTAATACTGTCTCTAGACCAACCAACAAGATTGACAAGCCAAACATGTATTGACAACTTTGCACATAATTTTCATAAGTCTTGGCGAGCTGAGGTAGTTGAATTGGCGCTGTCTGATCATACAGCCCAAATTCTAAGATGTCCAGTGAATCATACATGCATTCTAAACAAATGGCGTAAAGAGCAAACTGATTACTCGTCTGAAAATGTTAAAAGGTTTCAAAAATACATAAGTAGTTTGACATTTTCTGAGATTTATTGTACTAATGATGCGAATACAGCATTCAATTTGTTTTTTGATCTGTTCCAATTAATTTATAAACTTTGCTTTCCCTTAAAAATTGTTACAATTCGAGCAACTAAACCACTCAAATGGATCTCAAAGGGTATTCGAATTTGCAGCAAAAAGAAAAGACGACTCCTCTGGACGTGTAGAATAAAACCATCTCAATCTAATAAATTAGCTTATAGTAATTATTCAAAGTTGTTTAAAAAAATTATTTATCTAACTAAAAAGTCACAAAAAATATATAAAATTAATGTATACAAAAAATAACAGTAAACAATAAAACCATAACGGACCCTGCTCTGATAGCAAACAGCTTTAATGACTTTTTTGTAGATAAAATCCAACCGTTTCCCATGTCACGCACACCACCTGCTTCTGCTGTACCCAGTAAAAATCATTCAATGTTCATGGCCCCTAGTACACCTCAGAATATTTTAAGCATTATAAAAAATCTAAAAAATACCAATAGCGTAGGCTATGATGGCATCTCCACTAAAATTATTAAATTAGTTGGTAGCCTTATCTGTAACCATCTTAGTCACATACTAAATCTATGCATAAGTCAAGGAGTATTTCCAGAACGATTGAAAGTGGCCATTGTCAAACTAATTTATAAAAAAGAAAACAAAGACCTTATGTCAAACTACCGGCCAATAGCACTTTTACCTGCATTTTCGAAAATCTTTGAGAAATACATCCATAGGGAAGTATATAGTTACTTGGAACATTCCAATCTCTAAGGAGCAGAAGGGTTTTAGGAAAAATATGTCTGTCAATATGGCCATCTATGACTTTTTGCATCAGACAATAGTAAACATGGACAAGAGAAACCCCGTGTGTGCTGTGTACTGCGATATGACGCAGGCATTTGATCACGTGGACCATACCATCCTAAAAACTAAGCTTCATCGTTATGGTATCAGAGGTAACATCCTAAATTTGCTTATGTCATACATGACCAATAGAAAACAATATACGGTTATCGAAGGAATTGATTATAATGACAAAAAACAATTTACAAGTATTTCACACGAACGGACTGTAACGTATGGAGTCCCACAAGGGAGCGTGCTGGGTCCATTATTGTTTATTATTTACATTAACGATCTTCCCAGATCAACTGAGCCACCTATGACCCTATTTGCTGACGACAGCACACTAACAGTACCTTGTAAGTCACTTGATCACTACGAACGCGATATTAACCACGCATTTTCGGCAATAATAGACTGGATGCACAACAACAACTTAAAAATAAATAAAAAAAAAACCCATGTCATGCACTTTAGCCAAAGACCGAAAAATAATCAGCTTAAAGTACAGTACAAAAATGATACGATAAGTGATGTAGATAATGCAAAGTTTCTCGGATTAGTCATAGATAGACAGTTGAACTGGAAAGCTCATATTGAAGAGTTATCCAAAAAAATTAGCATCCGTTCATATGCGCTTTATAAACTTGCTCCATTAGTTAATTTACAAGCCCTGCTGACTGCGTACCATGGCCTCATTGAACCAATACTACGATATGGCATCATATTCTGGGGCAATTCTGTCCACAAATTGAATGTGTTCAAACTGCAAAAGAGGTGCATAAGAACCATGTTTGGGCTACAAGTCACAGACACTTGCAAACCACACTTTGTACAACACAACATTTTAACGTTACCGAGCCTATATATTTATGAAACTGCAGTGTTCGTAAAAACTAACCCACACCTCTTCAAAAAAATGTCATACGTAACCGTTCGCAGTCGCCGTGATGGCCATAAATTATGTATGCACACTGCAAATACAACACTCTTAACCAAAAGTATTTTCTGTCTGGCTCCAAAAATCTATAACAGATTACCTAATTCATGCAAGACCCTCAATGTAACACAATTTAAACGATTTATAAAGAGACTCCTGACTACCAAATGTTATTATGCTATAGATGGATATCTTAATGATAAAACCATTATGTAATGTGCTACTAATTGTGACTTGTATATTAACTTTTAACATTGTGTAAATTTGGACATAATTATTATTACTATAACTGACATTATTATTTTTCTTTGATATTTCGTAGGCTTTATTGACATTGACATGATAATAATTATTATTACTATAACTGACATTATAATTTTTTCTTTAATATTTTTGTAGGCTTTATTGAAATTGACATGGTATTAATAATAATTAATTTTGTTTCATATTTGTAATTTACATAATTATGTCAATTGAATTATTAATTAACTTGAGAAGCTTTACATTGTTATTCTAAATTCAACCTTTATCTTTATCTAAAAAATGTATGTATATATGCGTCCCGTCTTTTGAAATATGCGTCCCGATTATTTTGTTTCTTACGTTACGTACATTCTAAATATTAAATGAGGGTGATAAATCCGCTGCATATCGCATTGTAACCGTTAGAAGCATTGTCAACTCTAAGCATAAAGAAAAGGCGTAACTGTCATACAATTTCATCCACAAAAACAAATTCTTTTTATTTTTACTCATACATACATACATAACGTTACGCCTTTTATCCCCAAAGGGGTAGGCAATAGTGTATTTCTACACCCACTTTTCGCCAAATATACTTTAGGCACATTTCCAGACTGCGTGCTGCTACTGAGAATTTCGTGACAGAAAACCCCAATAACACTGCCCGACCCAGGAATCGAACCCGGGACCGGGTGGGATCGGGAGATCCCACGCGCACATTTATGCCGCGAGACCAACGAGGCAGTCGTTTAAGGTTTGATGTCAACGCAAAGATGGTATTTGCATCGTGTTATCCCTTAGTCGTCTCTTACGACACCCACAGGAAGATAGGGGGTGGTGACATTTGTATTCTATGCCGTCAACCATACGGCAATATTTTTACTCCTCTGCTCATAAACAAAGAAGAGAATATTTTTTTTTGTAATCTATTTTAGATCCAAAGCCACGCTAAAAATAATTTTGCTAAAGCACAGAGGTTCTATAAAAGCTAATTAGGTATGCAACATTTGTTACCATGATCTGTTTTGTCTTCAAGCTAGGTTAACAAATCGGTAAGTCGTCGAATCGATCAACATCAAGGACAACGAGACAAAAACCTTAAACTTGTAAACACTTAGCCATAACCGAAAAATACGCCGAATTGTAAATACACCGAAACAATTCGACGAACATTGAAACATTATTATCATCGGCCCTGTGTATAAACTGCCCCACTGCTGGGCAGGGGCGTCTTCTCATTATGAGAAAGGTAAATCTACAGTGCACCACGCTGGTCAAGTGCGGGCTGGCAGACTTCACAGGTCTTTAGAGAACATTAAGGACAACTCTCAGACATGCAGGTTTCCTCACTATGTTTTCTATCACCGTTTAGCCACTGGTAATTAGCAATTTAATACGCACATAACTTCGAAAAGTAAAGAACTATATAGGAAATAAATAACGTAAAAGGTGGCGAAAGATTTTTTTCTGAAACAATAGAGACATGAAAATGAATTATGGAACGCTATTTTAAAACTAATAAACAAGGAAAAATGGTTCACATTTTCCTTGAAATAGGTCAAAATAAATATTTTACCATATTTGGTCAGATATCATCAGCCTTTAACAGTCCACTGCTGGACTAGGCCTCTTCTTTGAAAGGAGGAATATAGAAGATTTTTTTTTTCTTTTCAACTGCATATTGACTGGTTGTGCTCGGGTCAGTAACCCTTGCTGTTTTGCCGGAATTCGTTGGTTCGACTTCCATTAAGAAAAATCAGGATGGTGATTTATTTCCCCCCGTGGGATCTCCACCTTGTCGTGGTGGGGGGGCTCAGTAACCGTGGGTGGCTTGGAAGCCCGCGGTGAAGCTAAGAGGGATCCCTGGAGGGGACGTTCCACGTGGGCTTGGGTGAAGCCTGCGTAGGATGCGTCCATAGGTGCGGGTGCGGGGGACAGTTCTGTCTGTCCCTCGCAGTCGGGCGCGGTCGCGGGAGGTGTGGCGTGTCGGTGTTGTGCTGCCGCGCGCCCCATCTCCCGCGACTAAATGGGGGCGCACCATCGTTGCGTCGCGGTGGGGCCGCAGAGGAAGAGGAGATGCGGTGTTGCGTTGCCGTCTTCCCTATCCTCTGCGGTCACTGGGTGTTTTGATGGCGGAGCCCAACACCTTTATCCGCCACCAAGGGGGTTTTGTTCGGGGCCCGACTGACTTCTACTAGGATTAAGGCTCTCGGCGATACCCTACCCTCCGACACACGGGTACATGAGAAAGTGAAAAAAAAGAGGATGGTGATTTATCTGGGTGTAATTGATCTATTAAGAGTATGTTTTCAGAAACATTATCCTAGCATTGTGGTATTCTAGCATTCTGATTTATATTTGTACAGGTTATGTCAAGTTTGGGATGGACAATAATTGATAAAGCCTTATTATATTTTAAATCATAAGACGACATTCGTTAGCCAATAGCATTGCAAGTACCTAACTGGCAAAAAGATTTATTTTACACATAGCTCTATTTAGTTCCAAACTAAGCAGAATTTGTATAAATGTTTAATGAATTCTAGACAATGGATATACATACAAATATTTGACCTGAGCGGGAATCGAAACCGTGTCCTTTGACGTGGCAGTCGTTTGCACTCCCACTACTACACCGATTCGTCAGATCTGACATTCCATCCTGCTAAAAATGCAATAACATTTCTCTATCAAATATTGTCTTTTTTTCAGATTAAAATAAAAACAATCTTCAATCCCTGCAAGCGTAAATCCAAGTAACCACTTTAACAATTACAAACTCTGAAGTTACCCTTCGCGACACATATCTCGCACAAAGTAATCCCAACAATCAAAACCAGAATCACCACTCTAAAGGCATTCATAAATCTCACCAAACGCTCACAATCTTACGTAAAAGCCATCTTTCATAACTTTCCTCATCCCCGTATTACGCGGAATCGCGACAATTTAAACCGAAATTACGCCACAACAACACCCCGTAAATAATCTAGCACACATTCCGACACGACACACGACCACTTAATCTCCGCAAATAAGACAACGCACGCGATTATTAAACGCAATTTTCGTGCGCATGCAAAACGCGTGCGAATCGTTGGTGGCTGCCAAATTGCCTTGTGGAACAGTCATAAATATTGGGTTATTCAATTAGGAATCCAATTTGTATTAGCGTAAACATCATAGTACGCATATAGGCATTTTGCTTTCTTCTAGCAAAAAAGCCATTTTATTCGACGATATATATCAAAAGGAAAGGTCGTGCTTTTGGCAGTTTATGTGTTTTTAATTATATGTATGAAAGTTCGTATATATAACATTATATATTTTTGGATTTTCGCATTCGAATCTAGGACACGAGATACTGAACTTTACAAAATTGCGTATTTGCACTGCTGTCATTTAAGTTCTGTACATTTGTTACAGGCCGCAAGTAACCACAAATATCCGAACATTAGGGTAAATCCTTGAATATCGCTCTTCCTTTGAGATCCGAAGGTGAGGCAGCAATCACTTCAAAGCAAAGCTCAGTGTTCCGAATCTCCGCCAAGGACAATCTTGAATTGAACCTGATAAATGTTAGGAGGTGATGAATGAGATGAAAATATAGTATTTACATAATATGTGCCACTGTAACACCTGAACTACATATCTAATATCTAACAGTTAAACCCGACTTATAAGTTCAATATTGGTTTTTGATATGTCCGTTAGTAAAATGGTTGTAAACTTCTCTACACACTTTGAATTGTGTTATTTCTAAAATAAATTCTACTAATTTTAAGTTTAAGACTTACGTCAAACAAAACATTCAAGCCTTATTTTCTATGCTTTGTTTTAATGAAATGGATCATTATCACCATCATCATCGTGGTCTTATTATTAATTTACAATACGTTTGCGAAGGAAACCTTGGTGCACAAAGTCCACGCATTAGCCTAGCTAGACTTGACGTCTCAATCTCCAGAAGCCGCCGGCGGCCTCTGGGGATTGAGAGGCAAAATATTATCTTTTTTACAGAGCCACTGTCGTCTGACCTGCGGAACTTACAAATCCTTTTCTAAAATGAATCTTTTATTATTTATATATAATAAAATTATTTTCTATAATTATAATATAATCTTGAAGCAATAATATATTTCACATTGCTTTAACTACGATGCACTTTAATACACATCACAAGCAAACCACGAAAAGTAATCAAATAATTTCTAACTGTAAAATGAACACAATAGGGTTTAAAATAAAAGTTACACTCTTGATTCTAGCTTCAGGCAGTTGCAATAACATTTGCTGTTCGCATGTACCTTATTGTTATTAAAGCAGAGTTGAAATAAGCTTATTTTCCTGGTATTTCGTGTTGCATTGTTCGTCGTCAGTGGAATCTTGTCGTTCATTTTCGCCCGGCATTCGTAATAATTTCAACTGAAAGGTGTAAACTCCGGCCCTGATATTATTTGGTACAATTGTATGTACTTGTATGGCGGCAAAACGCTATTAGGGGAGTACTCTCGTCTAAAATTAATGCGGTCATTCATTTAGATCTGTTTTGTTAATTAAGTTTTGGTTATATTCTCGGAACTGTGCCATAGTGTAATTTAATTAAAATTTGCTTGTATTAAATATTGTAAAGTTGGCGATATAGAATAGTGACTATAACTGTTATTTATTTGTTATTAATAATAAGGTTTATTGTTCCATTGAAGAGGCCTATATCTAGCAGTGGAATTAAACAGGCTGATGATGATGATGATATTGTATTATCATGTATAAATATAAATATTATATTGTATATCACAAACTTTTGTTATTTTCGTACGCATAAATTTGTAAATCTGTTGCTACCTTTATCAAAAAATATTCTATGAAAATAACAGAAAGGTTAAAATATTTATTTCATAAACATTTAAAATAAGTAGTGGACTTTAATTTGACATTAACGAATTGAAAGACAGAATGTTCTCAATCATGTATTTTTAAAAAAAGAACAAAAATGTTCACACAGACAATGGTAAAGCTTCATTAAATACATACACCATTATTTTTAATAAGGCAGTCCACCTAAGTCTGATTTCAAAAGAAAGATTGAGTATAACTCCAGACTTATTTCTAGATCTGTAGCTTAGTTTATCTATAAAATAAGGTTAGTAGTTATTTATATTCAATTTGACATTTGCTCCAAGGAATTCTATAGACAATAAAATTGTTTCCTAAAAAATTTAAACGCACAACAATTTTTTCAACAAATTTTCGAAAAATATCCAGGTCGTTCATGCTTTAGAATAAGACATAAACTTATATTGCTCACTACGTACCACTTTAGTTAGTAGCAAATGCGGAAATATTGCAGCTCCGATCAAAACATCAATGTCTGCCGGATTCGCAAACTCCGAGTCTGCCAGCGGCAAGGACTCGAGGTGAGTGAGTAATGCTACGTCTACATTAGCGTTCGGCAATGCGTCCGTGATGCGCTCCACGATAAGCGAAGAAATGTTAAAATTAATATACCTATCAAAAGGCGAATGTATTTTAACATCTACGGAACCCTCGCAATGTTTTTCCTGAACCGCCGATCCCTTTGACTACTTAACTACAGAATTATATTTGTAAAGATTGATAAATGAACAGGGAATTGAGATACATTTATTAAAAATCCTATATTTCAAATAATTGTGTGTTTAGTCACCGCTATTTATCCATCTTCATAAAAATTTATTATACACTAGAGCAGCTACGCCTGCATTTTTTTTAAATTTACTCGTTTTGGCCGATCCCGTGGTAATTTCGGGAAATCCCTTCTTAGTGCGCACCCCTACGGTCCCCAAGGAACATACATGCCAAATTTCAGCTTCCTGCGCCCAATAGTTTCGGCTGTAGCGTGTCTGTCAGTCAGTCAGTAACGCAAGGATTTTATATATTAAGATTAAATAAACATAATTTTATAAAAAAAATAATGAACGAGCGCTCGGACCCCATGAGCCTAGCGTTTCCACCCCAAACGGCTCAAACACGTAATTACTCACTAAATTACTGTATTTGCGCCGTTTGAGGGTTTTCGCAGTTGCAGCAGCAGCGCCAGCATGGCCTCCCGTGCTTGGAACATGTGATGGCGCGAGGGTGTCTACGCAGGTTGCGTCCCACACCAATTCCTACTCATTTTCCAAGGCAACAATGACATACCATCAGGTCTCTTACCGTCGTCGCGTACCATTTGGTTCAAGTACAGCTGGTCCGCCAGACGTGACAAGAGCACGACGAATTATATCATTCAGATGGGCGTGACGGGGAATTCTACCAGCGCTTCTACTGCAAGATAGCCCATGGTGTCCGAGGCTATCGACGTCTTCTCCACAATAACATCGATGCGGAGAAACACAAGGAGCACCTAAACGAAGACAAGTGGCGATACGGAACGTCTCATCGTCCAACATGGACGATGAGATGTTCAGTAACCAAGTTTAATAAAACACAATCCAATCTGAAAAAAAAGGAAATAACATATCCATAGTCATTACCTACTTACTTACCTACACACCTTCCTACGCAACAAGCATAAATACTCCTTAACATAATAAAAACTTTTTTGTTCGCCAATTATATTTTCCTTTGCTAACAAGCTCCTCCGATCATATCCTATACACCCTTATTGACACAAATTAAATCGGACGATGAACGGGATGCCGTCCAAACACCATTACGTTCCCCCTTAAGGGGGCCACGGGGGCATGGGGTGGACCCCCTGTGGGTGGCCAGTATATGTCTTATGAGAAACTCGAGTTGTAAGTTTGTGTTATGTGAACAAGGAACTGGACTATTAATTATAATGGTTTAAGCATGTTTGAGTTGTTCAGACGTGATGGAATTGTTATACAATTAGCGTATGGTGTTGTGAAACACGAGAATAATAATTGTATAGCTAGCTGTTCATTGCCATATTTCTTGGAAAGGTACGACGTATGTTAGACGAGTCTCGCAATGTTTTATTCCTGTGTGACTATGTATATAGCGAATACAAAAAATGCAGTTGCAGGTCCGCGCAATACATACATACATATACTCACGCCTTTTTCCCGTCGGGGTAGGCAGAGACAACAGAACGCCACTTGCTTCTATCCTTACAAACCTCACGCGCTTCCTCTACACTCATTACTCTTTTCATACATGCTCGCCGGTTTCGGGTACTTCGGACCTGGCCGTTTTTTAGGACGTCCCCAATTTGATCGAGGAATGTCCGACGAGGTCTGCCGCGACCGACTTGCCCACACACATTTGCCTTATAAATCTTATTCGTCATTCTTTCTTCACTCATTCGCTCCACGTGTCCAAACCACTTTAGCATTCCTTTCTCCATCCTAGTCACGACATCTTTCAGATCACTGCTCTCTCGTATAGTTACGTTCGGCATTCTATCGATCAGTCTCACCCCACACATACTATCCTCGCAATAATACCCATTAAATATATCTAAGGGCGTATTCTACATGGTGCAGATACCCCTATTAGTTCAATTAGTACCCTTTTTCAAAATTGTCTTGTGTGTCACTTAATATTGACGTGCAAACCTCCTTCTGAGGAAGAACTGAAAAAGGTATGCATAACAATGCATTTATGATAATGCACATGTAGTTTATATGAAATCCGGACACATTCTTCAAGACTTTTATTGCTCTTTTCTGACACGAAACGAGGATGAACGCACACATTTAGCACTTATGTTTTAGTTAAGATTTCATCACACACGACTGCCCAAGGCAAGGCGACCCGACGATGTCGTACCGATTGTTTACTAAACAAAAAAAGACGGAGCGTCTGATGGTAAGCAATTACCGCCGCCCATAGACACAAGCAACACCACAGGAGTCACAAGTGCGTTGCCAGCCCCTGGGATCGGAAAAGGGATAGGATGAAGAGTGGTATGAGGGAAAAGGAATAGGGGATAGGGCCTCCGGCACTCTCACTCACCGAACCAAACGCAACAGTTTGAGTACTATTACTTTACGTCGATTTTCTGTGAGATGGTAGTGCTAACCCGGTCGCGCCGGCCCATTCATGCTGAAATCTACTATATATTTATAATTTATTTTATAAATTATGTCGTGGACATCAACTTGCAAGAATTGACACTCAACAAGATGAAAGAATTGAAAAGAATTAGGAGTAGCAGTGACCACACCAACATTTTATGCGATTTTGCCAACCTGTACTGTGTAGGTTGTACTTAAAATACGTGTCATCCTTTATGTCTAGTACACACAGCTACTCCTCATGCTATACACTTTGATCTTTATACTATTCTTATGGCGTAGGAAATAATATCAAATGGAAATAGTATCAAATCGTACTGCAACTGTCAAACTTAACTTATAGCCCTGTGAACTAAATGCTTCACCCATTTTCATACTGACTTCAACGAATCTCATAACCCCTATTTTGTCATGCGTCACAAAAAGCCATTATCGTTTTTTTTTTATGGGATAGGGGGCAAACGAGCAGACGGATCGCCTGATGTTAAGCGATTACCGCCGCCCATGGACACCCGCAACACCAGAGTAGTCACAAGTGCATTGCCGGCCTTTTAAAAAGGAATACGCACTTTTTTTGAAGGTTTGAAGGTCGTATTGGTTCGGAAAAACCGCAGATGACAGATCATTCCACAGTTTAGAGGTGCGAGGCAGAAAGTTTCTAGAGAAACGCACCGCAAATTTTTTCAGCTTTAAAAGTTTAGGCTCCACAATTCAGTTATGAGCAAGTCGAGTTTATCTACCAATGTTTTAAAGCTAAAGAGTAACAATCTCAGGAACTACTGGTTCAATTTGTGTTGGATGATAGTTTTTTGTATCAAAGAAGGCAATGATATCACGTTACAATCCACGATTTCGAAGTAGTAGCCATATACAAGTTGATTGGTAATTCGATCAGACCCTTTAAGCAGATTATATTTGAGATCATTAGCAACAATTACCCTCGTCAACTAGGGATCCAAAATAAACGGTTTTTTGGTAATTTTTCCACCTTGTCATCAAAATAAACGAAATAAAAAAAGCTATTGACTTTTTGTCTCTAAATTGCTACTTTTTGAAAAGTTTGTTAACTAGCAATTCTTTTAAATAAAAAAAATAAAATAAAATATATTAAGATTTTAGTATTAAAGGGTCCAAAGTGACGAAACTTTATAATTTGGATGATTTTCTGAAGATTAAAATGAATTTATTTAAAAAATATGTACTACACTTGACGTACAAACTAATTAAAAAATATCAAGGGCTCATTACAAAGAAACATAATGGGCAAGAATACCGAATGTAACCGAGGGCACAGCTAGTATATACAAACATAATTAGGATGATGATGATGATATAAAACACCTTAACTTTAAGAATTTTTTTAGGGCTAGACAAATAATTAATCTTTTTAGACCAGAGCTCACTTAAAATATAAAGTTATATCTACGAGCAGAAGAACTTAAAAAAACTTGACTAAAAAAACAAAGAGGTCGTTGAGAATTGCAAGTTTGATATTAAAATTGTTCAATTATTTCATTCTAAGAAGTTCTGTGTAAGTATTTTTAGATTTTCAATTTCTTACGAACAGCGAAACTTTACATAACTGTTAATACTTTTTATCGAAGTCCTTCTGCGCGATAAAATATTGTTAGTATCTTGAAGTTATACTGTTCATACATATTTATCGATAAGTATTCTATGGTCTTATAGATATACTAGAGGACGCCTGCAGCTACGTCTGCAATTTTTAAAATTTACCCATTTTGGCCGATCCCGTGGGTATTTCGGGAAATCCCTTCTTAGTGCACCACTACGGTCCCCAAGGAACATACATGCCGAATTTCAGCTTCCTGCGCCCAATAGTTTCGGCTGTAGCGTGTCTGTCAGTCAGTCAGTAACGCAAGGATTTTATATATTAAGATTGTACTCACGCCTTTGCCACGATTCTGACATACCTCTCTTGCTTCATTCGTTCCCATCAAATTCCTCATGCATGTTCTTCTGTTCAGGGTACTTTTAACCTGTTCTGTTTTTAGGATGTCTCCAAACTGGTCAGAGAACGTCCACCTAGATCTTTCCCTTCATCCTGTTCCATTCATACTTGCATTATATGTCTGTTTGACATAAATTCTATCTAAATGATCCCATTTCGGTCATTGGAGTAGTTAGAGCAGCCGCGCTTCTTGCCAATCTCTGGTAAATTTATGGCATTCCATTCTTAAAGCATCCCTAAGTTCCTCAAAGAACATACTCGTATATACATGGTAAATTTTGGCTACTTGGGCCTAGTAGTCAGTCATTTATTTACGGAAGAATTTTATATACATAGACTCACGCCTGTTTCCCCGAAGGGGTAGACAGAGGCATATTAAACGCCCACTTTTCGCCAGTGTTTTGATCCCACGTAATAGGTGGCGAGCCTATTGCCGCTTATCGGGATATTTTGTTTGCCAGAGCCTCGTCCGTTGATCGGCAGGTGCACCACTTGCAGGTGAGGTTGGCTTGGGACCCTAAGTTCTTGGTGGGAACCCTATGCACCCAAGAATTTTATATATATATATATTTTAATAATAATATTCTACCATAATATCTTCTTGGGTTTACGCGAATGTTACACATTGAAATTAAACTACAGTTTACGGATTTTATCGCGATGTATTGGTTTCACTGAGTTATTACATTTGAAACTAATGATCTAGAAACTACATTTTTTATTTATTACTAGCCGACGTTTCGAATTCTTTACAGGATTCATGTTCACGGCGGACTTGCTTCTTTCTGCCCCAACGGCCATCGGTTCTTCGAGCTATGTGCCCTGCCCACTGCCACTTCAGCTTGGCTATCCGGAGAGCTATGTCGGCGACTTTGGTTCTACTGCGGTACTCCTCATTTCTGATTCGATCTGGCAGAGAAACTCCAAGCATAGCTCTCTCCATCGCCCTCTGAGTGACCTTGAGCCTTCTGATAAGGCCCATAGCGAGCAACCACGTCTCTGATCCGTAAGTCATCACTGGCAACACACACTGGTCAAAGACTTTCGTCTTGAGACACTGCGGGATATCGGATGAGAAGATATGTCGTAGCTTCCCGAACGCTACCCAACCGAGTTCGATTCGACGATTGACCTCCTTCTCGAAGTTGGACCTTCCTAATTGGACTACTTGTCCCAGGTAGATATACTTGTCGACAACTTCGAGCGTAGAGTTCCCAACCTGAATAGGAGCAGGTACAACATGGACGTTCGAAATGATTTTCGTCTTGTCCATGTTCATCTTAAGACCTACTTGTTGGGAGACTCTACAGAGGCCATTGAGCATTGTGCCTAGGTCTTCCATGGTCTCAGCCATGACTACGATATCGTCTGCGACTCGAAGGTGAGTGATGTATTCGCCGTTGATGTTGATGCCGAGTCCATTCCAGTTCAGAAGCTTGAAAACGTCCTTCAGCGCAGTGGTAAACAGTTTCGAGGATATGACATCCCCCTGTCTCACCCCTCGCCGGAGTTGAATAGGTTTCGAACTCTGGTCCTGGAGGCGGACTGACATAGTGGCGTTTTCATACAAACACTTCAGCGCTTCGATATATCGGTAGTCAACCCGGCACCGTTGGAGAGACTGTAGCAACGCCCAGGTTTCGATCGAATCCATGGCTTTCTCATAGTTCACAAACGCCAAGCATAGGGACTCGTTATACTCCTCGGACTTCTGTATAACCTGCCGCAACGTATGTATGTGGTCTATGGTACTATAGCCTTTACGGAAACCGGCTTGTTCGGGAGGCTGGAAGTCGTCTAGCTTGCTCTCGAGACGATTCGTGATGACCCTCGAAAACAGCTTGTAGACGTGGCTCAGAAGTATGATGGGTCTGTAGTTCTTTAAGAAGGTTTTATACCCTTTCTTAAAGAAAAGCACCACCACACCTCTGTGCCACGCCTGTGGCGTTTTACCCTCGAGAATGACGGAATTAAATAGCTTCCGGAGGGTTTCTCTAGCGGGTGTACCGCGAGCCTTCAGAAACTCGCTCGTAATTCTGTCATCACCCGGCGCCTTGTTTTTTTTTGAGCTGTTTGACAGCCACACTAATCTCGTGCATGCTGACGTCCGGGATATCTTCGGTATAGTGTCGAGTCAATCCAGCTCTAGGGTCTGACGCTGGAGTGCTTGCGGGTTGTTGCGTTGTCGTGTATAGCGGTCCATAGAACCTTTCGATCTCCTACAAGAGCTCAGGCTTGGACGATACGATTCTGCCATCTTCCGTCTTCAGCTTTGTCAGCTGACTCTGCCCAACAGACAGATCCCTCTGGAACACTTTGGATCCCTTATTCTGCTCGATCGCCTCACAAACACATTTTGTGTTGTATTGGCGGAGATCGCGAGTCAGAGACTTAGAGATCGGTCTGTTGAGGTGCCGATATTTCGGCATGTCGTCGGAGGATAGCAGAACCATCTTGCGCCTTTCCTCTAACAGCTCGAGGGTCGGATCCGAAATCTTGCTGGTTCTATCGCTTTTCTGGAGCTTAAAAAATTTAGCCCCTGTTGTATGGACAGCATCCACAAACCCGTTACTGTACTCGTCCACATCTACGCATTCACCCAGGCATTCGAACCGGTTCTTGAGTTCGAGCTGAACGCTCTCGGAGTTTTGGATATGAACCGGTGCCGGTTGGAGCGTGGACTTTACCAACCTCGACCGTTCGAGGCTTGTTCAGATATTCGATGTGCCTCTTACCATTCGGTGATCGCTCCCCACTTTAAGTGAATTGATCACGGAGACATCATTGAATATCTGCCTCTTCGTCGACATGATCAAGTCGATCTCATTTTTGGTGGCACCGTCTGGACTTACCCAGGTCCACTTGCGGCATACTCGCTTCTTGAAGAAGGAATTCATCATATAGAGGCCTTCCTTCTCCATAAAGCTAGCCAGCAAGTGACCACGGAAATTCCGATGCATAACCAAATTGCCCCACTCTCAGCTCATCACCGTCACGTTTGCCCAGTTTCGCGTTAAAATCTCCCATGACCACGGTGTAATGGGGTTTGAAGCCATGTATAGCCCGAGATATGTCCTCGTACATGGCTTCCACCTCCTCATCGGGGTGCGTCGAGGTCGGAGCGTATACCTGTATGACATTCTGAGTATAAGGTACGCTACCCTGCTCGACACACTCCCAATATTTACCACGTTGGTCACGAGAGATTTGTGGACGATAAACCCGACACCACCTTGGGACTGTTGGTCGCCCTTCTGGTAGAAGAGTAAGTTGCCGGAATTGAGAACTATCGAGTCCTCCCCCTGTCTTTGGACTTCGGATAGGCCTATGATATCCCATCGCAACTTGCACAACAGACAGAAAGCACATACTGCCGATCCTGTGGAAATTTCGAGCAATCACTTCTTAATGATATAGAAAGCTCTTAGATCTCCCTGCGCCGAATAGTTTTGGCTTGGCAACGTATAGCAGGCAGTACCACTTCATTTCATTACCTGGGTGTCGTAAGTAAAAGTCGTAAGAATTACTGGCAACACTGGAAACGTCAGACGTAAAATTACGTAGCTCCGTAATTTTTAAAAGTTTTATTTAATTTTAAATGAATATTTAATGCTTATATCTCATTATTGTTGTCAAAAAGAAAGTAAATAGTAAAGTAAAGTGTGAAAGACATTCAGTTTGGTGTTTGAAACCTCGATACAAACAGTTTTTGGCGGACAGATCTACTACCAGCTGTCAACGGACGGATTTGAAATCATCTTTAAACCCGGGGAGTATTTTACTTATTAACTTACACTATCCATCACACTTTTACTCGGCTCACACAAACGTGAGCTTCGTCCATCACACACTGGCACAGTTTTTGTCTCCTTTTGCTTGACAAAAACGTGGAAGCAAAATCGAAGACTGAACAAACGCCCCATACAAACACCTACTACACTTACACTTCACATTTATTTAAGTGTTTATATCTTGAACAAGGCCCATATATATTTTGGTGGAATTAAAGAAGTGCCAGGAGGAGAATAATCATCTACTGAGGGAGCGTGCAGACTGTGAAGAGGACATCAGGATTGACAACGATAGGGTTTCCAACCTGAAGGCTCAACTCGCAGAACTCCATATCGAGTATATGGACACACTGGCCCAGCGAGATAGGTTACAGGCAGAAATCCATTTATTGACCGCTAGCAATGATGACCATTCATGGTCTTTGAGTCGCATTAGGGAACTAGAATGCTGTTTAGAACAATCATTTACTAAGATTAAATCACTAGAACAAACTGTAGAGATATTAAACAGTAATAAAATTCAGAACCTTTACTCAGAGGTTGTAGGTAATAGATTAGGCTTAGATTCAAAACAATTAAAAATAATCATGAATTGTCTGAAACGGCATAGAAAGTATAATAAATTAAATAAACATATTAGGAAACTCATTCTTAGTCTAAAGCAATATAGGAAAACTAAGATAACATCTCAGCAATATGAATGTTTAGTTTCTGAGCGTTCAGATTTGTTAATGGAGTTAGACAAATACAATGCAGAGTTGATTAATGGCAAAACGTTATAATGACAAACATACTAGGGATCTTAAAAGTCAAATTAGTTCCTTACAATCTCAAATAAGTGAAATGAACACGCAATATGAAAATGAGGTTCAGGAGTATATTAGGAAATATGATGAGATTGCACAGGTGGGGAGACAGAATTTAGAATATGTAAAGGCCTTAACAAATACTAATAGTTGTTTGAATATCATAAAACCAATATTACCCACTTGTGAGTCCCAGATTATTTGCGATAGTGATAAAAGTACTTGTTCAGAGAATAATAGAACAGGTAAGTCTTCTTTAGGTAAGAATTCTGGCACAAATAAAGTTTATATATTCTCAGATAGGCTTGGTGTAGGTTTAGGTGGTTTAATAAATTGTGAGCTGACACAACACAATACACAATTATTGTCATCCAGGGTCTTCGTTTACATATCTAATTAATACATTAAATACAACAATATTTGATAGGCAGTCTACAATAATTATCACATATGGTGATAGCCCAACGGTGACTAAAAAGGATATATTTAATTTGACAGAAGTTATGTTATCGCTTCATAGCAAATTTGAATGCAAATTTATGACTCTTGCTTTGCCTTATTCTTATAGCTTAAATGAAACAATGAATAGTTATATTCATGAACTCAACTTGTGCTTATACAATTTGACATGGCAATATAAAGATTTTATTTTATTATTTGACATTAATAAATTTATTAGTAATTTTACATTGACCAAAGATACTATGTATCTGCCACTATTTTATAGAAGACAAGTTGCTAAATTATTAGCATTTAATTTACAAAATGACACAGGTACATGTAGGGTATCCAAGAATTTAGCTTCTGTAAATAGTTCCTATCTTAATAATTCTTCTATTGAATATACTGACACAAGTTCTTTAAACTTAAGACTAGGACAAAGGGTAGACGAATTCAACTGAATGTAGCACATCAAAACATACAAGGTCTATCTGGCAAGGATTTAGAATTAAGTTTATATTTAGAAAATTTAGAATTAAGTTTCTATACAAGTTATGTGTATTACAGAACACTGGCTAAAAAAGTACTAAATTAAATTCTTAAATAACTCGCAATACACGGTACACAGTGCCTTCTCTAGGAAACACGCTATTCATGGTGGATCCTTGATTATTGTTTCAAATAGCTTAACATGTAAAGAACGGAAAGACATAGCAAGTTTGTCTATAGAACGCACTGTGGAACTGTCATGTGTAGAACTTGAGCAGCATATTATCATATGTGTATATCGTCCACCGTTAAGTAACTTTAGCTTGTTTGAATCAGTTATTGAAGATGCAATTACTAAAATTAGGAGCAATAAGAAAGGTGTTATAGTTTGTGGTGATTTTAATGTAAACATTCTTGATCATTCAGTAATGACTAGTAGTAGATTTTTAAATCGATTTAAATCATTTAATTTAAAAAAATTGTTCCTTGAACCAACTAGGATTACAGCAACATCATACACCTGTCTTGACAATATATTGAGTAATTGTACAGTTTCGAATAAATTAGTTAGTTCTGAATTAACTTCGGATCACTGTGGTCAATTAGCAAGGTTTCCGTATTATAGTGATTGCATCATACAGAAAGTGTTAGTTAAGCCATTACCTAGGCATAAGTTTAATGAATTCCGGAATAAAATTTTGATTGGAATGAATGCTATGAGTCCTGATGTAATGGAGATTGATTCGCCAAATGAAAATTTCAATAATTTATTTAATGTAGTTAACAAGGAATTTCAGAATACTTTTAGGACTAAGGAGAAAGTAGTTAAGGAATCTCGAGCTTTTAGTGAGTGGGCTACTGCAGGTATTTACAAAAGCAGAGCAAAGATGTACGAGTTGTACGGTATGAAGAGATACAATTCTGATTCGAACTTTACTGAGTATGTTAGGAATAATTCCAAGATATTTAAAAGAGTGTGCAATACAGCTAAGGCATTATTCGTTAGGAACAAAATTGAACAATCCTCGAATAAAATTAAGGCCACCTGGCAAGCTATTAATGAAGCAACAGGTAAGACAACACTAAGAGGTAATAGTATTAGTTTATTTGATAGTGACAGATTAATTTATAATGATAAAGAAGTCGCACACACATTTAATAAATTCTTTGCTAGCATACTGATTACTACTACTAGAATATATACTATAGTCGCAGAAAACCTATTAGAATCTAGTGTAGGAAAATGTGATGTATTATTTAGGTTCCATTGTATTAATTCTACCGACATTATAAGTACTTTTCAATCTCTAGAGTCTAAGAATACAGGTGATCTCTGGGGCATTTCTGTTAAGGTTTTAAAAAGTATAATTGATGTAGTTGCTCCTTATTTAAGCAACTTATTTAATAAGTGTATTGAATCAGGTGTTTTTCCCGATATTATGAAACACAGTAGGATAATACCTCTTTTCAAATCCGGCAGTAAGACTGATCCTAGTAATTATAGGCCAATATCGATACTACCTGCCTTTAGTAAGATTTTTGAAAAGATCATACTCAAGCAATTACTTAGACATTTTAATCTAAACAGCCTCCTTCATAGTGAGCAATATGGATTTACCAAGGGTCACTCGAAAACAGATGCAGGAGTAGCGTTACTTAAACACATATTCAGTGCATGGGAGAGTGCTCAAAATGCTATTGGTGTGTTTGCGACCTTTCGAAAGCATTTGATTGTATCTGCCATGAAACGCTCTTATGCAAACTTAGACATTACGGCGTACAGACTAAAGCATTGGAAGTCATTAAGTCATACTTAAGTGACAGAATCCAATGTGTTGAAATAAACGGCTCAAAATCCAGTGGCTTACCTGTTGATTTAGGAGTGCCGCAAGGCAGCATCCTAGGACCTTTCTTGTTTCTTGTTTACATAAACGATTTACCTTTTTACTTGAAAAACATTTGTGACGTTGTACTGTTTGCTGACGATACTTCTTTGATATTCAAAGTAGATATAAATAAGGAACATTTTAACGAAATAAACAGTGCGCTCATTCAAGTAACTAAATGGTTTAATGTAAACAATCTAGTACTGAACGCCAAAAAAACAAAATGTATTAAGTTTGCTCTGCCTAATGTCAGAAACCTTGGTCCTAGTATAGCTCTAAATGACGATGTTCTCGAAACATCTGAATCTACATTACTTCTAGGAATAACACTTGATTCGAAATTTCTGTGGGGTGCGCACGTTACATATCTCTCAAGGAAACTTAGCTCAGCTGCTTATGCCATTAAGAAGGTTCGTAGGTTGACTGATGTCGATACGTCTAGATTGGTTTATTTTAGCTATTATCATAGTGTTATGTCATATGGCATATTCTTATGGGGTAGGGCCGCTGACATCGAAAATATTTTTATATTACAAAAACGGGCAGTTAAGGCCATTTACCAGTTAAAGACAAGTGTCTCACTTAAAGAAAAATTTAAAAATATTGGTATTTTTACTGTAGCATCACAATATATTTATGCCAGTGTTATGCATGTACGACTACACATAAATTCTTACAAAATTAATAGTGACATACACAATATTAATACTAGGAACAGGCACAAATTATGTGTCCTATATTTCCGTTTACACAAAACGCATAGCTCTTTTATTGGGCTTAGTATAAGAATGTATAATAAAATACCAAGTAATATTTTAGACTTGCCTTTAAGGTCGTTTCAGACAATTATTAAAAATAATCTTTTACTAAAGACATATTATAGTTTAAATGAGTATCTTGACGACAAGTACCCTTGGAAATAAATATTATTTTATTAGGTCAATTTCTTTTTATTATTAGGTCAGTAGGCAGTTTTATAGTGTAGTTAATTATCGCATTCTCTTTTATACTACATTTGCATTCTTGTTCTACGCTTTTTATTATAATTTATCGGATTTGTAAGGTGAGGGTAACTCGTGGTCATGAACTGCTAACTAATAGATTGTAAATTGCTGCAGGTTCATATACCATTATTTTTCGGAACATACTGTTCCACCACAGATCAGAACAGTCATGTTTGCGAGTTGCTTACATCAAAAGACGTAAGTGGATGCTCCTGTTTCACCATACTCACTTTGGGAGGCTTACTAAATGAACATAATTTCTTGCTTGAGTATGGTATCAATAACTATTAACTTTTGCAATAGTAGATAACTCACAATGTGAAACAGTTGCAGCTCCTTACAAATATAACATGTAAAAGAATTATACTGGCAGTTAAAAAGAGTGGCCACGAGTTTTATTGCCCGTTCTTTCTCGTGGTTCTACCTATTGCATTGCGAACGTGGCAGTAAATGTAAATGTAGAATCATCTAGTAATTAACTTTAATCTTTGACGTTCATAAGCGTCACTTTGTGACCTAAATGAATAAATGATTTTGAGTTTGAGTTTTAGTTTAAGAGGTGAGGTGAAAGAAAATACACGAAGCCAAGGGTACGTACGGGTAGGTCTTGCAGAAGCAAAGCGAGAATCGAGTTCTTCGTTTCTTCATCTTCTTTCACCAAACCCCGAGCTAACCCGTCCGGCTAACAAGCTATAGTAGGCTGCATCCTCCTTTAGTCTCACAAGATATTTATCACAAATATCATTGTGAGACTAAAGGAGGAACTAGGAGGACTAAAATGAAGGCCACCTGTCAGTGTTGTGAAGCTTTTTACAAAAAAGACACACACATAATTTACAAAAAAGACCGCAAAGATGAGATCAGGTGTTTAAAAAAACCTCAACACATGATTGAAAATATATGACCATTTTACTCGTCTTAGTTGAGTGACGCCTACTATCTGATCGTAAGCCTCCTCCACTTTGAGGCATGAGCAATAAACAAAAATACTTCATTTTTATTTAAAAATCATCACTTTATTTACGTTCTTCAATTTGATAATACCTACTAACAATCCCGCTAAACGTCTCATTCCAAAACCTGTGCAATAGATTACGGCTCATCCAAGGTCAGATCTAACAATCAGCCCCCTGTCTCCCTTAATCCGTCTAATACCTCACCGCCGCAATCCAGGATAGTGATGGATTGCGCATTCACTGCCATCGATTACAACTCGATTACTATATAGATAGCTAAATCATCGTATTACAAAAAAGAGTATGTAGGTACGGCTGGGGTTGCTAAGTAATAGGAATTTGTTTTCTTTCTTTTTTTTAACCTATACTTTCCCATTGTTGGGCAAGGGTCTCTCTTACACTTCTCCAAAGGTCAGATCTCAGGTTTTCTTTTTATTTAAGGTAATTTATGTTCATAGTTTTTTTGTCCTAAAATGCAACTACTTTGTCCTCCGGGACAAACATTCAAACTTTTCAAATTCATAAAAGGTAGAAGAGTTTTAATTGCTGAACTCAGCACGGTATTGATTCAACCGTAGAAGTACATAATACACTCTCACAGAAAATCGACGTAAAGTAACAGTACCTACCTATACTGTTGCGTTTCGTTCCGTGAGTGAGGATGCTGGCCCTATCCCCTATTTCTTCTCCCTCATCCTATTCCTTTTCCCAGTCCAAAAAACAGCTACGCACTTGTGACACCTCTAGTGTTGCTTGTCTATATTAGCATCAGGAGATACGTCTGCTTGTTTGACTCCTATTACATAAAAAAAACAACTGACAAAGAACTCTCAGACTCGGAACTACTACTTGTGGATCACACTAAATGTCGGCAAGTGTGGGATCGAAACCACAACATTTACGGTAATGCTTATCGTTGAAAGGAGCGCTAAAACCACAAATGAGTTGATAGTGCGGTAGACCAAAAAAATTCAAAGCAATGCAATAATAATATTTGAAAACGTTGTCTACGAACAGTATAGAAATATAAGTAGAAAATGTTTGAACCATAGAGGGATGATAATTCGGTCTCTGCCGTCCACTTACCAGAGAAACGCAAGTGAGCGCTACTTGGTAGTACTTTTGAGAAAGGATAAGACAGTGTAGCCCAGTAAGAAAGCCGCCTGTTCTACATAGAAATAATACAGAAAAGCAAAGCTACAAGTCGGAAAACTCACTGACTTGTAAAGAAGTGACAATACAGTCGAGAAATAATTTCCATTGTTTCTCCTTATCTTAATATATAAAATCCTTGCGTTACCGACTGACTGACAGACACGCTATAGCCAAAACTATTGGGCGCAGGCAGCTAAAATTTGGCATGTATGTTCCTTGGAGACCGTAGGGGTGCACTAGGAAGGGATTTCCCGAAATTCCCACGGGATCGGCCAAAACGGGTAAATTAAAAAATACAAACAAAATAAACAAAATAAACCTACCGTTTAATTTCTAAATCCATCTCACATACCACATTAAACCAAAGTTTTAAAATTACCTATGTAACAACCCTTTTAATCCTAAGCAAACATAAAACCAAATAATTCTATAACAAAATGCTCACCTGGTGAAATAGGACGTCAAATTAATTTGTTTACAAATATAGCTTTGCTTACCCTTAAAAAGGAAAATCAGGATCCAACGATATATGAATATAACCGTCTCCTGTGTTTTCAAACGTAAATGCGATTCAAAATGTCGGAAAAGGGCTAAAAACCTTCAAAGATCTGCAAATAGCGAACCCTTTTAATATTATAACGCTGCGACTTTGCGTTTAATCAGTTAGCTAAGTAAAAGGAAGGTTTTATATTCGTAAAGGTGAATAAGGCGATGATAGCTACATTTTACTTTTAAATTGAAGATAAAAACCGCTGTACCCATAGAAATAAGTTGATGTAAAGCACACTTAAAAATTAAATACAATATAATAATAATTTTGCATTAAACTTATTATTTTATTGTATAACAAAATAATATATTGTCAATGTTTGGGTACCTTGCAATATTGGTAAGCTTTTATTGACCATATTTCCTGGACAGTAAATAGAAAAACTAGGAAAGGGTAACTAGAAACTTAATGAGAGTCGTAATTCGAAGTGGAGCACACTTGAGAAACCAAAATAAATTAAAAAATTCTGCCGAATCGAGAATAAATATCATAAAACATTTTAAACAGTCTACTGATTGTGTTAATAAACTTGATCCTAGCAAACAAAATAACGTCATCTATGAAATTCTATAGAAATACTCAGAATCCCATAATGTAAGAATAACCTTACATATATAGCTAATATATAACTAAGAAAGGTATACACTAAAAGATTAAAATAAATAAAGCTGCAGGCTTTGTGCAAAGCTACTGAAGTTGTCAAGGAGAAGAATCAACTCAAAGTTAAGGTGTGCCAAGGCGCACCAAGTTGAAACTTAGTGCAAAATGGTTAAAGTCGCTTAATGTGCTTTGTTGAGTGACAAGTTGTTGCGATGGAGGAAATAATTGTACCTTGCGGTATGGAACGAATTTGTCATCTAATTTTATGTCTTATGTAACGAAAATCATAAAGTTTTGAGTGGCTTACCTTGCTTTACTGAATAATTATATATATTTTTAATACCACGTGGAAACAAATATTTTACCAGAATATATTTTGTACATAATTTGAAGAACAAGATTAATATTTGTAATTGGAGTGTTATATTATTTTGGCAGCTATTAAATAATATACTAAATAATAATGTCTATATTTTTGAAAAGGCAACATTTATATTTTATATTTATTTTAAGCTTTATGAACATATTAAATTTGGTGGCGGACTTAAACCTGTAAGTGGTCTCTGCCAGTCAACCTTCAGCAGACATTGTTATAATAGGTGCATAAAATATCTAGTCTTTACTAAAAAATTAATGTAAGACAATTTAGGTGTAATTAAAATATTTGTATTGATGGATGATATAATAATTAGAATACTTCATTAAAAATACATTGTTATAACATAACAGATCGGATTATGTGAGATACAAATTGGATTAACAAATAATTAACAGTATAATAAATATGATTTGAACATTTATAGACTATCATTATTATAATAAATGTGTGTATTAAACATGCTATTGGGAATAAATTATGCGGATGGTGGCCGTCGCGTGTGATGTAATTTTGATTAAAACAATAATTAAACAAATTAGTAGCCGTAATATTGGGTATCAAATATTCTTTTAACCTCGTAAGTCCTGGTTTTTTCAATAGCCGCATTTATATCTGCTGGACTGGATATTAAAAAATACAAAGAGTATTTTTTAATATCTATAAAATGTTCAAGGTTTGATTTATGTAATTATCAAAAAAATAGAATATTCCCTTTAAAAGTCTCATGAGTAAAACAGTAACAATTAAACTGAGTGGTTAAGACTCCTTAAGCTTAGTCAACATGTATAAATCCGCAAGTAACGGTGTCAATTTACTTTTTACAAGAGAAAGTACTAAGAAGGTGCTAGCAAAAATCTTTCTTACTCGCACAATTAATTAATAAACCTAAGGAAAATTTTATTTCATTATGGTACCTACTGTTGAAAACACACACGTGCCAAAAACGGCAAGTAAACAGGTTGCATGTAAAGATAAACTTATAAACTGTATGTCATTATTATCATACAGTCCTTATATTGGTTCTTGGATGTTAATTTATTGATAATCCTAGACTAGATCGCTCATCTCATCACTTGTACTACGCTCATAGTACATCCTTGTACTTGTACCTTTGCTTATTGCACTCGCACCGAAATCGTCGGCTACGTGCTTTTTAAGCTCGATGAGTTGAACCATGTCCACGTACTGCCTCTCTTAGATCTTCATTTTCAGGCTCCGAAGACGAAGAAGAGATACTACAAGATACTTTATCGTGTTCAGGTGTATACACCTTTTCATTATATCTGTTTTACCCAAGTCAAAAGTTATTGAAAGTTTATTAAATTTGATAATGGATGAAAGCTCAATTAAAAAAGCCATACGCAATTAAGACCGGACTTACTTCCACAAGTAAAGACAAATCCCGCTCGAGGAATAAAACCTGTATAGCGAGGGACTTTACTATTATACAACCAGCAGTCACATTTAGCACCCAGACTGGAAACAACAATTTATGGATCACAAAAAAAAAAATCTTTCATAATAATCTCAGCTACTATTTCTTTTTTAATCTCAACGGTTGGTAAAATAATAAACACATTTACTCTTCTATATACTTCTCAAAATGTCTGTTTTACCAAGCAAATCATAAGAATCAACCGTTGCAACACAAAATGTGGTGCGGCTATAAATTCGTTCATATACAGGAAAACAGCTCATAATCCCTTGCGTTGATATTTTTTATCAAAACTAATGAACCATGTTCGAGAGGCCCTTTTTCTGCATCAATAAAAACAGTCTATTTATGACCCTGTACGAAGGTATATTTTCCTGTTTCCCTAAACTCCAGGAGTTTCCTGTGGCAGGTTACTTTTCGTTCATTAAATCTGCTTTTTGGCTCATTAGTTCCACGTGCGTTGGGTATTTTTATACTGATTGAAAGTGCTTTTAGTTCATACATCTTGATAATGGCATTGGATTTTAATACAACCATAACTAGTAGTTTTAATGGAAGACAGTAAAATCAACATAAGAAATCCCATGAGTACAGTTGGGGTAACCGATGTTTAGTAGTAGTAGTAATTTAAAAAATTGAGATATTGTTTTACACATTGTGCGGTATTGTATTTTATAAAATCAAAATAGAATTATGTGTAATGAAAAATGTTTGAGTGATTTAATTTACTTAATAGTTGATATACGTGTGTTTAAACTTTTTATGCCTTTAGTCTTATCGGTTAGTAGTTTGTTTCAATCTAGATATATGAGCAATAAGTTAAAATGTATTATATTGTCTTCAGTATCAGGTGTTTATAAAATGTATCTGAGAAATCATGTAGTGCTTTTATCCGAATAAGATTTAACAACGATTAGCCATTTTTATTTGTTTGAAATATAGTGATACATCTCTGAATGTACAATATACCAAAATGTATATACTTGATGAAGATCAAGCATATACATTAAAATATTAAAATAATGTAAGAGTGAAGACTCTAACATAATTTTAATAATATACCAACGTTTTCGAGACATTAAACCAGTGAGGCATGAATGTACAAGTAACAACTATCAAATCATCTACATAGGTTGTGGTCTAGACATCACAGCTAAGGGATTAATCCTGTACCATCCAATTACAGCTCCAAGTAATTGAACCCGTGATATTAACAATTCTGCCCATGCCTACACCCCTAATGGCACTTGGGAAACTTGAAACTTATATACATAATTATATGAACTATGGCTATTTATTTAATTTGGCTTCATCCGAGCATAATACTCGAATTGACGAAAAGTTTCTTCACGTATGTGGACGATTGGGTTTTTATCTGTATCGACGTGAAGGTAAACGAATGGCAGAATTTTTAACTTCTAGAAGTGATACTAGATCATTGTTTTTGGTTTGCTATAGTAAACATTTCTAAAGCTAAAACTCACATAGTTGTGTGTAATTCTATAAAAAAATATTCACTTAGATATATTTATATGTCGGTAATAATATTCTTGTGTTCGTGTGTAAATACTTCACAAAACTGACAAGGCTGCAGTGATTTTAATAAAAAAAATAAGTATTTACTAATAAAACAGTTGATCACGGTAGTGAAAATACAGGATAATGTGGTACAGTTAGTAACCCATATTATATTAATCGTTTAAAAACTCGCCTACGGCCATATAATATCTATACAATTAAAATATGACACTATAAATAAAGCTTTGTCGTATGTAACATATAATGTACATATTATACGAGTACCTACACGTTTCAATATACAATTCGACGCACAAATTGCACTCTTATAAGCTATGTGTAGGCTTTGACGCTGACATTTATCCTCAAAAGGAGACACAATAGCTCTAATCACCACACTTACAGAGAAGTCGCTCGCGTCATCAACTGCAAAGAAAAACGCTAGATTGTGACTCAAAGGTACTCAAGGCACATCTTGCGGAATAATGTCCGTTATTGATTTAGTATTCAGAACAAAGAATCAGGTTTCCATGTATATTTTAATTGTTACTAAAAACTTTTGTGACACTTAAATTATCTGACATCAAAATCTTTCAATCTCATAGAGACAACAAAAACCGATTCCTTAGTAACTTTTTTAAGAACAACTTTTTAACAAACATGCAAGCTACGGGCACAGAAAAACCCACAACGATTTGTGGATAGCGCGAATAATCTTTTTTTTAACCTGTACTGTCCCATTGTTGGGCAGTCTCCCCTACACGAATAATCATGACATTTAAATGAAATTAGAAAATTTGTGGCAGTGGTCAACTCAAGATAATGATTCAATATGTTATGGGAAATATTAGTTTCTGTCTATTATAATAGGGTAGTTTCCAGGGTCAAAATAATTACATTTTATTTAGTCCGTCTTTTAGATTATAAAAAAATATTAGACACGTATTTTTCTTTTTTCGATTAAATAAAAAATAACAAAGATATAGCCTATTCAAATTACGTGTGACGTCATCTAGTGCGAAAAAATGCAGCATTGGTCATTTTAGGTTTAATTTGCAAATAAAAAAATACGTATCGCTTATTTTTGAATGATCTAAAAGACGGACATATAACATTTTTTTCGTCAACTAGCCTATACAACAGAGTACATTTCGGATTATTTCAATTAAGGCGAGCTTCCAGTACTTTTTAAGATTTTTCAACGTCTGAAAGTCCCATGAACTATGATATTTTTAATGAATAAAAATTAAAGTATAAAATTTGAACATAATTTATAGTAAATCGTGAAGATAGAAACACGATTTGGAATGATGGGCTCGATAAAAAAATGTCAAACATGGCACTAAATCACAATTTTAAACGTGTACTGCTTAGAGATTCCATAATGAATTTATATGAAAGTATTATCAAAAGAAACAGCTCTTTATTTTAAAATAAATGGTAAAAACAAATTTCGTAATTTCGTTATTATTTTTCTGCAAGAAAAAAATTGACAAAATTTGGCATTATATCGCTCGCCGGCCGTTCATCAGTGCCCGCCTAGGCGTGATTGAAAGCGGACGTACGTCGTTGCTCCGCAAAATCCCGCTCCACTCCCGCATTAACGTTTTCGCAAAAGTACAAAGTAATTCGTATTCCAAACTCAATCGTTCAAACCATAGACATACTAGCAAGAAACCGTAGACAGGTTACTGACAAGGTAACCGGCGCTTACGAGTGGCACGCATCGCGAAAGCGTACGCACACTAATATAAATATGTCAAAACGACACACTAAGAGTTAGATAAGAAGTGTAAGTGAGATAGCACATCTAATCGCAAGCGCGAAAAAGAGATAAACATATCGACGCCTCCAAGCAATAACTCGGCAATCGAAAAACTTAAATTTTACAGGAGAAAAGATTTACTGATTTTATCAAATATCTTTTCAACGAGTTGGACTATTGAAGTCATTGATGGATTAAATGAAAGCTAATTTTTTGCAAAATATAACTGTGTCATTATTTTGAAAATCCCTTTATTGAAAACCTAGTTATTTACGAAAATAAATAATACCAAAAATGTTATAACTAAAATTTTACAGAATTAGCATTTGCGGGATTATTGCAGTAATTTTTCAAATAAAATATTTCATAACGTTATATTACGGACTTCTACGGCGTTATTTTATATTGATAGGCTGATACGTAACGTGTTTTTGCGGAGTTATTGCGGTAATACAAAATAATTTAGAAAACGGTATTAATTAATGGCGTTATTATTACGAGGAACATTAGAACAATTCTGTTATTGTAACCACTCACTACCGACTTAAAAAAATATGTATATGTAATATAAGAAGGAAATACACGAAAAATATATCGATTATAAATAATATTCTTAATGAAATTTGACACTTTAATTTGACGCGAACATTTTTATAAATAAAAACAATCCAATAAATTAAATCATCTAATCAACTTTGAGCTACACAATCTCTTCAATTTAGTTCTTCTGAAATATTTTTTGATTCCCGCTTCAGAAAGTAACTAAACTTAATACAACATTATACTTACAAAACTCACTAGCAAAACGTTACAAGTACTGCCTCGGTGCAAGTTATTATATATAATAAAATTTAATAAATTTAATTTAATAAAGTTAATATAATAAAATTAACAAAGAGCTCAGCATTTACTCACTTACTCGTTACAAATGCAAAAAGGTGGTCACAGCCTGGTTGAAATCTCTTAGTTACGACGAGACAGAAAACCTTATACACATTATTTCCTAAACCGACTGCACCCACACCATGCGCGCATACACACACACACACACACACACACACACACACGCACACACACGCACGCACACACGTACACAAACGCACACCAACACACACACACACCCGCACGCACGCACGTACACAAACACACACACACGCACACACTCTCATTCATAAGTAATGCATGACTAGTGCTGCACGTATCCAGTGCTTGGAGAGGCTGGTAATCTGTCATACAGGTCTCCTAGTACAGATACCAGTCTCTCACATAGTGGCATATATAAATTAAGCTTATATTGTGCAATTATGTATTTTGTAACTATGTGAGAGAGAAACAATAAAGTTATATTATTATTATTATTATTTGTTTCTCTTTCACGCGTACTTTTCTAACATATGATGTTAAAAAAAGTACACGGCCCTTTGGCAGGCGTACACGGAGACATAGGTCCAACGCGCAGAGGCCCCTTGAGAATTTTAATCTAGGATGTGGTGGGACACCTACTGAGGAGCCTCCATAACTGCACTATGAAGTACAGCCACGGATTACCCGCAGCAGGTGTAGGACTATTGCTACTTGTATGGAAACTACTTATTCCGGGATATTGTGATGGGTGTTCAATGGATTAGTGAATATGGAAACTATGGATAAACGGCGTCTGCCCTAAGTACTCTTATAGTACGTCGAAAAGGGGCAGACGGTGACTTGTCAACTCACTAGATGGGCCCTCTCTAAATAGCCACCATGGTAAACGAAGTCTGCCATAAAGGCAGCCAGAGGGCAACACCGGTGCGAGTGGCTAGGGGTGTAGAGCGGTGCGGCACCGGTTTCGCCATCGCGGGTCGTGACCCGACGCGGGTTTCCCCGTAATTACGCCCTTGAAAATGACACTTCCACCCCCGAGCAAATAGCTCTTGCGACTTCCCTCTGGCCGGCCAACCAAGGCAAGCCAGAGTTGAGAGTCCTACGGGCGCTCTTGGGCATCAACTCCAACCAGCCAATAAAGGCAAGCCGGAGACGAGGCCCTGACCGACTCTCTGAAGTATTCGGGACCGCAGTGTCGCCACACACATTCAGCTCGCCACAAAGTTGCCCTGCGGTTTGTAAGCTTTCTATTCATCTTGCAATACCATTTTTTGTTTATATCCCAAGATGAAGGTGATGTTTGAAAGCTGTTACTCTGCCCTCCGAGATTGCGTTAGTCTCATGATGAGATAACGGCTGCCCCAGAGGGGTTATTATTATTATTATTATATATTCCAAGGTTAATAAGTGATCCAAAATCTTGAATCTAAGTATTTGATTCTAAGAATAAATGTTTTCATATTTATTAATAATTTCATTCAGTTCTTAATTAAATTTAAACACAAGATTAAACCTTTATTAAAATGGGATTGGTAAATCAGAGACCTATATTGTGATCACGATAAATGTTATGGATTCACTCATACATAGATATCGCAGCTAAACGAAGTCGGCACTGGTATTTTAAGCGTTTTCTTTATATGTATACAGTAAACCCTTGCGTCGGCGAGTCACTGCTATCCAAATTACAGGAGTCACTTGTAGGTGTTTTTAGATAAGCATAGTGCCCATGGTTCAATAAATTGTCGCAAGCTAGGAAATTTTCTAACAAGATGTGGAATGAAATAATATGCAGTAAAAGAAAAATAGGTTGGTGCACAGTTGAAAGCATGTTCAGTAAATTTCATGTTTTTAAATTTCAACTTAACAAAAAGTTGATATTATCAAAACCATACAATATAAAAGTTAAAAATATTATACCAATTTAATTTATATAAAATATATAATCTACAAATTCATATTTAATGAATCTACATATTTTCCCCGTCATCTCTGCTATAAAATCGCACACTGTCTGTTGAGCCATATTATAATGCGTTGCATGTCGCCAATGGGTCTTTGGTCTCCTCTGTCTTAATCCAGGCGTATAAAATGAATATACAGTCACTATCTTAAACAACAATTAATGATAACGATGCTATTTTCTTGGGTTTACGGGAATGTTACACATTGAAATTAAACTACAGTTAGGAATTTTTTTACGTTATATTGGTTTCTGGCGGTAATAACTAGTAAAACCAATATAACGCGATAAAATCCGTAAACTGTAGTTTAATTTCAATGATTACGATAATGATGTTATTATTAAGACAAACTGCAAGTTCTTTTTTTAACAATTTACTTATAAGGTTAATATGTACTTAAAAATGGTATATTCTGGCTATAATGGAGCCACAATAAAGTGATTGCCACTTTCATCAATTCATTAGCATTTTTGATATATAACACTTCTTAATTTAAGCTTAGTACTCAAAGTGGTGGACATCACAAGCTGCTTAAACAATGGTCTCAATTCCTCATTAGACATAAGACCATTATGTACTTTAGAGAGGCGAAATCTTTTGATGAATTCTGCTTCGTCCAATGTAATGTAAGGATCCAAGGGATTTCTAGCTTGGCGCCTTTGTTAACGACTCGGAGTGCTAGTTTTATTATCACATTACCATCACAAAAACCAAATAAAACTATATAGAGTCCTTGGTTTTTCTATTAACAAGTTTCACAATAGGAGTTTTAAAAATATGTTAGATTTAGTACGCTATTATAAAAGGTTTGACCCTAAGACCCAAAAACTCGACCCATAATTAACCTAAAGTTTAAAATGCACATACAACATCTAAAAACCCAATTATAATTCTAACTTTTCAGTTTAAATAGTACATATTGTAACTTATATTGAATCGCAAAATTTGACAGTCAAGCGGTTCAGTTTAAGCTGACGAAGCACGTCATAGTACGGTCTATTATAACAAACTATAAAAACGATGCCCGCGGTAACACCATCATTATTTAAAGCTACTGCTCTGCTCCCGTCGCTTATAGCGTGATGTTATATAACTTATAGCCTTGCTCGATAAATGATCTATCTAACACTGAAATAATTTTTCAAATCGGACAAGTAGTTCCTGAGGTTAGCGCGTTCAACCAAACAAACAAACAAACAAACTCTTCAGCTTTATATATTAGTATAAGATAAATAAAAGGTTTAAGACTTCGGTTCAAACGCTATTCAACTCACAGCTAATAATGTGGCGCACATTGAAACGTAAACACCATAATTGAGTCGTCATAAAGAGGTCATAGTACGATATTGCGGTTATTTTCAGTGTAGGTCGTAAACTGAATCGCTTTAAGAGGTCATGGTAAGCCTCTTAGACAAGGATTGATAAAAAGAATAGGAGCTCTGAGGAATAGCTCCACTTCTCCATAAACTCAAAGGGTCTGCATGCAAAGCTTTGCTTATTGGTATACATTGGTGGTATGCGCGTTGCAACTGTACTTTATCCATAAATACAGCTGCATCTTGAATACTCGTACGCTTTCGTTCTCTTTGCGTAGCTGAGGTATACATATTAGGAGCTAATATTGAGCGTGGCGCAAATATCTGCGTGCAAGTCCAGCGCTCTGAATTCAACTGTGTACGAAAACAAACTTTACATACCAGGCCGATGGCCAAGGACAAGGTCTATCTGCTAGCAAAAGAAATAAACAACTGCACTTTGCAAACTATTGCGTAGCTAGACCAAAACAATAATATCTAGAACAGAGCTAGGTGTATTGAAATTTGGAATATATTTACCATATTGAAATATTACGTACATTAATGAGCCAATGCCAATCTTAAATAACATTGTTTGTTCATATTACGGAATACGTATTTTAAAATTATTTCAATACTAAACCCCATAAAAACGTTTACCAAAGACTTGATGAAAATTGTTTACGCCAATAACCCGGTCATTGCAACTTACCTAATTAAAATATAAATTGATTTTTCGTAAAGATCTGTTACAGGTTTCTTGCGGAAATATTATTGTGTCTTAATTCCCAACAATAAACATATTTGTCATGATTTCTTTGAAAATATCATTAGGAAAAATCTGAAAAAAAATTGCTAAGATGTATTCTAGTCCATAGATGCCGAATTTCACATAACAGCATAAACCCCATAATCGCACATTACCGAGTTCTTGTTTAGGGGCATCGATATACTCTCTGTACTGACGCGCATTGTGACATCAAGCTGACCGTTTCACAAAGAATAATTTGACTCAGATGCGACATGATCACTTTGTCTGTCTTGAGGTATCACTTTGTCTGTTTAAGGTAGGGAAATAAAAAGTCGATGTGATTTATTTATAACATTTATTAAAAAAGTACATTTTATTTTTCTCATTTCATTCAATGGAAACCTAAAACAGTACGTTTATATAAAAACTGTGCGCTGCGGACCCACCGTACCCCTGGCAATACCCCTAGGGGTATGGTGGATGTGGGGGTTATGAGTAGATGTTGTGTCGTGGTAAAAGAAATAATCCATAAAACAGAAATATATATGCTTTACTGGTACCAGTTACTAAATATAAATACAATATGTGTACGACCTAACCGAATGAGTGAAGGGAGACGACTGCTGCGCCGCACTTACACAATAGCGTGCCTTGTATATACTTTGTAGCGTCAGCAGCCGCTACAATATTCCCCCCTTTATATAAAAGAAAAAGAACGAAAATTTAATAAACAACTGTAGGTACGCATCAAGTTACCGGAGCGCTAGTCCCGAGAATGCAAACTAAGCAGACACTAAGTAAACTGATTTTATACGTGGACCTTTATGCAATGAGAGTCTATTTTTAGAACGATAATTATAATGAATAAAAATTGACTAAACTATTTCAAAAACACAATTGCCGCTTGCCGCCGTTTCTATTGAACATCCTTTGCTCTTCGTAAGCCGCTTGTAGAGAGCTGGTCGTACAAAGAAGCAAATATGTGCGTTTCACTGATTGTACCAGCGATCTTCTTATGCTGCCTGGGCCGTACTGAGGGATGACAGGGTGCGCTATCCAACACTGAGCGGTATCCGTCCTCGCCTCCAAGTGTGATCAGCCGCATCGACGCGTGCACTACTAGAGTGCCACCGCCGGTCCCATGTCGTTCCTCGTCCTCGGAGTAAGCCGCGTATTTTCCGTCTTGGTGCGGAATGCTGCCTCGCCACCAAGGTCAACACGCCTTACGCCTCATGCCTCGACGTACGCACTGTCCTGCAGAGTGCCGCCGCCGTCGTGTGCCGCTCCGGATTTTCGCCTGCTGCCCATATTGCCGTAGACGCTGTTGTCGGCAGATCCTCGTGTTGTCTGTTACATACTTGGTTGCACGTGTCCTGACTCAGATGTTCTCCGCAGTTAGGTCGTAAGCCCTTTTGGTCGTAGGGAAAAGGGCGAGTCGTCTCCCATGAGTCCAGGTTGTCTCCGTGTCCAGGCTGCTTGGCTGCATGCTGTTGCCACGCTGCACATGCGCTTATTTGATTCCGCTGACCATGTGCACGTGCGTGGATGCCGCGTTGCCGAAGCTGAGCCGAAGGTTGCGTTTTCTTTGACGGGGTCACCAATGTGGGGGTTATGAGTAGATGTTGTGTCGTGGTAAAAGAAATAATCCATAAAACAGAAATATATATGCTTTACTGGTACCAGTTACTAAATATAAATACAATATGTGTACGACCTAACCGAATGAGTGAAGGGAGACGACTGCTGCGCCGCACTTACACAATAGCGTGCCTTGTATATACTTTGTAGCGTCAGCAGCCGCTACAGTGGATATTTTAAAGCTTAACCGTACTCCTGGCTGAAATGCTCGTAGTGTTGTTCCAACGTGCTACGTGGACATTAAACTGAACAGTGTTATCTCTCGTAGGATAATGACTTACTACTTACGTTTTTGTATTTTTAGACAAGCGAAGACAAGCGCTAGTACGTTGATATAATGCAACAAGGAGATAAATTAGAGAATAAAACGTTTAGGTATTACTGCTAATGGTTATAATGCTTTGTATATTATAGGTATAATCTTTGGTACTGTTGGAGACCCGTCATCATCATCATCCGAGCGCTGTCGGATCATTCCCACTAGTTCTATTGAACAGTTCTATGATAGAACTAGTGAGACTTTTATTTCCACTAATTCTATTAGCACAACTTGATGAGAAGAATAGAACTAATGGGAAACAGTTATAGGAAATTTCCCACTAGTTCTATGTATGTTTTACAAGGGTAGTGTCACAACATCGCGCTCACATATCTGAATAAATATGTATAAATAAAAATGTGTTAAACGAATGAACGTCTACAAAACAATTGAACGTCTACAAAACAAATGAACGTCTACAAAACAAATGAACGTCTACAAAACAAATGAACGTCTACAAAACAAATGCCTACCAGAAAGTGATCATTTTCAAACTGCCGCTATTTTTACACATGTCATCTTATGTTTATGCAATAGGTTTTAATAACATAATTATGAAAAAACTCTGTGATACCATCCGTGGTAGTCGTTGGGTTGACTATGGACCACTATAGATGAATCACCTTGTGACTATCGCTGGTCTGCATGTCAAAACAGTGTTTCAAATACAATGGTATTTCACTTTTATTTTCGATCAATTTTGCGATTAAGATCTATTACATAAATATTAAAGAAGGGTTGGTACTAGGGTAAGGTTGCGATCATTGGACCAGCGCTTTGATTGGACCACTTCAATAACTCAGAAACGATTTGGTTTAAAAATCGTTTGTAACATCGAAACGCTAGCTTTATGACCATAGGCATAGCTCGTGTACCGCCCGTGTCATCGGAGGCTTGGTTGAGGAAAGACGCGTGTCGTTTCATTGCATGCGCTTTTGATAAAAAATTGTACAGTTCTATTAAGTACTATAACGTATAATATATTTGATAACGTTGGGCATTTATTGGGGTGGCTAATTTCCAAAATAAGTCTTTAATATTAACTAACTCTTTAATTTATTTTTTTATATTTTTTTAATGAGATTGTAGTGTGTTGCCACCAATGAACCAGTGTCTGGATCTTTGATTGAACCGGTCCAATCATGGCAACTTCTCGAGTTGTTGATTTCTTTTTTTTCTTGTTGAATGGCGGAAAGAGAATTATTCATGGAATGCGACAAGTATGTATTTAGCGTTACACGCGTTAAGTAAAGGTAAAGTGGGCTTAAAAGAGGCAAGCAGGATTAACGGCGTGCCTAAAGTGACACTGAAAAATACGAAGGCCAAAGGTTGCAAGCAAATTGTTGGTTCAACGGGAGATCTCACTCCAGAGTTGGAGAAAAAACTAGTTGAACACATTTTTGAATGGGAACGATGTTTATATGGTGTAACACCAACTGTCATGTAAATGTTCGGTGGACGAGGAGTGTGCTTGTGTAAAAAAGGGTAAAAAATAAATGTGTAGAAATAAGTGGTTATTCACCACTTATTTCTACACATTTATTGAGAGAGAGAGTTGATGGATATAAGGCAAGAGAATGATCAAAGAGAAGATAGATGGATTGTGTGAAGGTTGAAACGAATGAAAACGGAGTGAATAATCGGATGACGGCTGATAGCAGAGAATGGAAGAGAAAGACATTCTGCGCCGATCCCAAGTAATATGGGAACAGGGCAGGAAAAACAAAAAAACATTTAAGATGCAACTTTTTGTTGTCTTTCAAGTATTGAATAAAAATGTGATTAGAAAAACGTTGTCTTTTTGTTCTCTAAAAATAACTCATTTTTCTTAGGCCCTTTGAATGGACCAGTAAACCAATATTGTCTAAGTCCAATGATAGCAACTGAGTGGTCCAATAAAAGAAAGAGTGGTCCAAACAAGGCGACCATATTCTATTTTTTTATTGCTCTTTTGGCACTGCGGATACTTCAATAAAAGTACAATTCATTTAACCAATTTATATATTGCCTACTGCTATAGTTTTGATTTTATGACCGTCCAAAGTTAAGTGGTCCAATAGTAGCAACCTTACCCTACATATACCAGATACTCAGATTTAGAACTCTACACGGTGTTTTGAAGCTATTTTATAAAAGCAAAAGAGATATTCGCTACACAATTCTTTTTTGGTTTGTTGGTTTCCGTTCCGTTCATTCATTTTTTCTTGTAAAAAGACAAAGATTATCCAGGCTCAAAACATTATTTTTGCGCACAAAAAGTGCTGCCTCATGCTGAGATCAAATCCAAAGCACTCTGCGCTTTATTATACAGCGTCGCGGCCGCTTACCATTACCTCGCCATACTTTCATTATCATCATGCATGTCTAAGAGTTCTCCAGAATGTTCTTGAAAGACATGTGAAGTCTGCCAACTCGCACTTGGCCAGCGTGGTGGACATAGTCCCGTGGTGGACATAGCCTTACCCTTCTCATAGTGAGAACAGGCCCGTGCCCAGCAGTGGGAAAGTATACATACAGGGCTGATGATGATGGTGATGTATATTATAAATTGTAGTCAGCTTGTTTACTGTCTATCTGTATGAGCGTGATAAACTAAAAAACTACAGAAGGATTTTTGTACGCTTTTCACCAATAGGTAGTGTGATTCCTGAGGAAGGTTAAGCTGTAATTAATTTAATAAGAAATATAAGCATTTCCTGTTAAATGAACAAGTAAAACCTTGAAGATAGAATGAGTGTAAAGATAGCATAAAGACAATTTTCACCTTTTACCATCCCGTGTGACCAGTAATAATTGTGCAATGGTCTAATTGACAGCCTTTCGAATTCCATGATTGTTTGTTTTGGTTGCTGTGCTCGTACATAATTTGTTATATTCGGAATTGCCTTCACTTTACACACAACTATTCACCCACATGAAACATAAATGGCATATATCGCACATAATCTATGCATATTGACTTGGTACAACACACAAATCACTAGAATAATATTTGCAATTGAAGAAACCAAATTATATGTTTTCACTATGGCGTCCTTAGCGTCGCGTCTATTTCAAAGTTTCAAACTACGCGCGCTATACGCCTGCAGCATATGTAGACAAAAAAGTGTTGTAATGACAGCCGGTAGCAAGTTTACGGTTTTTGGTGTGTGTCAGGTTCTGTTAGTGAGAAGATTGTAATTTTTGGTTCGTGTGTTAATGGTTATTATAATTTACTCCAAGTAAAATTTTTACTTGAAGTGGATTATAATAATTATTATTAATAATATTTTTTATTGTTATTTACCATAATATTTCTACACTCGATGGCTTACATCATTGATTTGGAATTGAGTGTTGCCATGTATGAAAAATTAAAAAAAAAAAATGATTTGGCAGTAAAATTTTAGAATGCTTGTTATTCTTTTTTATTTTTGTTTTTATTTGTTTTTATTTTTGTTTCTTGTTTATAGAAGAAGGACATTAATTGTTGTTTATATTTAAAATATATTGTTTCCGTCATCTTAATGGTGTTGCTGTAGAGATGTGTTGCCCGACCGTAGACACAAAAATGTTTTTAAGAAGAAATGTTGTATTTTATTTATTTATATGTATCTATTTTGTTTAATTTCTGGACCTAACAGAATATCAGTGCCATCTCGCTAACCAGCAGGATGGCTCAATGCTGAGTTAGGATCCAATTCTGCATTCATTGATATTTCTTTTATTTTTTTTTATGTTTTGTTTATTTTGTAAATGGGTTTTTGAAGCAGAATAAATATGTTTTCTTTCTTTCTTTCTTTCTGTATAATAAATGCGGGTGGAGCAGAGGTTGAAGTCTCGTCATCAAAATCATCATGTCAGCCTAGAGATGTTCACTGCTGGACATAGGCCACCCCCAAGGTTCTCCACACAGACCGATTTTGAGCCACCCGCATCCAACTGCTTCCCGCGATCTTAACCAGATCGTTGGTCCACCTTGCGGGAAGCCTACCCCTTGTGACGTCGGTGTCGTCACGCTGGCCCCTACCACTACTCCTGGCTGGCCGCCTCGCTCCCCAGTACATAAATACGGCGGCGCGACAGCGAACGGCCTCTCTTGGACCCTGGACACCGCTGAGATAAGTGCCCTTTTCTCTGCTGCAACACCGAAGCCTCGTCAGCCTGCCTGCCCACCCTGCCCTGAGAGCTTAGCTCTTAATAGTTGCTACCGGGTTATATACTTGTGTAACGCTTGACGAATAATTATATTTTGTAACCAACTATACCGTGTATCTAATTTATCTCTCAACACACCAATAAACGTTACACTGGTTCCAAACAAATTTAAGGGCTCAGGCATCTGACTCGGCTTTTGGTCTCTTCCTTTTGCTGTGTTTTTCTGTTTTTCTGTGTGTAAGTGTGTTCACAGTCGGTAAGTCGTTGATTTTTTTGGTTCTAAATGTGTTAGATAAATTATAACGCATTAATCAGGCAATATAGTCGACTAAAGGCTTGCGCCACGTCTTATGTACCTCTTAACTTCTTTTCTAACCCAAATTCGTTAGACTAATAACGGTTTTGGGAATAACTTTTTATTGTACATTTATATTTTTTATGTGAGGGTAGATTCCGCTTCGCGCTATTCCTACGCATTGCGAACGTAACTTGTTTACTTGCTACATAATATAAATCTTTTTTTAAACGACCCACTGTGAACATATTTACATTACCTTTTAATTTATTGTTATATTATAAGTATAACCCCTGTGTGAGTGACTTTTGGTGCGGTTAGGTTAATCTTTTATCTGTTTAATCTTTTTCTAAGTAACTTAGCAATGTCTTTTAACATTAACTTCAATCATTTGATAAAATCGGAGCTGGTTTATGAACTGATTATTCGGGGTGGTGACAAGTCTGGTTCCGTAGCCGAGCTGCGCCAGCAAATAGCTACACTAGCGTCTCAGTTTCCCTCTGAAACTATATTGGATTCGGATTTGGACCCCGAAGAGGAAATTTCGGCTATCCGGAACTCCTTAATAAGGGTTACTAATAATATTTCTCTCCTAAGATAACAATTCGACCAAAACCTCTATTCGCGCACAGAATCTATTCTCAATCATATTTATTTTAGATTGAATAGACTGGATCTGGACCGCCTTTCTGATACGGACTCGGCTGAGATACTTTCGAGCAATTACCGCAATCAGTTAGCTATTTTTAAATCTTTGATGTCGGGTACATCTGAATCAACTTCGCACGTAGTACAAAAGGACTGCTCTGTATCTACCCCCGTCGTTTCTGACGACTTTAAGTACGATCGTAAATTGTTTTCCGAACTCACTAAATTTAAATATAATGGCAAGTCTTGTGTTCGCGGGTTCATTGAAAAGATTAATGAGTTTATGCAGGCTAGGTGTATTCCCGAAAATAAAATGTTACTATTTGCTTTTGAGATATTTACGGGCGATGCATTGTTCTGGTATCGTTCGCTCAAAGAACAGATTTCTACTTGGAGTGAATTGTGTTGTCTTTTGAAGCGTGATTTTAGTCCGACTGACTATGATTTTAAAATCTTAAATTAAATTAGATTTCGCTTTCAAGCTGAGGACGAAAATATAACACTTTTTGTTGCTAAAATGCAGGGTATGTTTTCTCGTCTTGATGTGCCTATTAGTGAGTCTGAAAAATTAGATATTTTGTTGTGTAATGTCCTGCCATGTTACAATCAAACTATTTTAACGGCCGATGCCGACGCCAAAAGTGGCCGATATCCCTAGTCTCGTTAGTGTCTGTCGAGAATTTGAGATAGGTATTTCATAAACGAACTAAAGACCATCGGAAATCTTCCAAAGCCACACCCAATATCTTGTTGCCCGAGTTTGCCCACCAACCTCAAAAACCTAATTTTTCTAATAGCTAACCAAAAAATTATTATAATAATTATAGTTAATACTAGTGGTTGACGGCATCGAATACAAGTGTCACCACCCCCTATCTTCCCGTGGGTGTCGTAAGAGGCGACTGAGGGATAACACTATGCAAATACCATCTTTGCGTAGAGACGGAAAACTCGACATCAAACCCTATACGACTGCCTCGTTGGTCTCGCGGCATGAATGTGCGCGTGGGATCGAGAGGTCCCGGGTTCGATTCCTGGGCCGGGCAGTGTTATTGGGTTTTTCTGTCACAAAATTCTCAGTAGCAGCACGGAGTCTGGAAATGTGCCCGGTACGGCAATAGGCTCGCCCCTTATTACGTGGGACTAAAGTATATCCGGCGAAAAGTGGGTGTAGAAATACACCTCTGCCTACTCCTTCGGGGATAAAAGGCGTGACGATATGTATGTATATGTGTATGTACTTAATACTACCTTTAGTGTCTAAAATACTGGAGAAAGCCTTAAATAATAGACTGGTATCATTCTTGAACAAAAACAATATTTTAGCGTGTAATCAGTACGGGTTTAGGAAAGGCAAGTCAACCGAGGATGCCGTGCTAGCTTTAACTGATGAAATTGTAAGTCACCTTGACAATAAGAGAAAGTGTATAGGCATTTTTCTCGATCTGAAAAAAGCGTTCGACACTGTCCCTGTCGACACCCTTCTGGCTAAGTTAGATCGCATAGGAATTCGTGGAAATACACTAAATATTTTTAGGGACTATCTTTCTGAGCGTATGCAATGCACTAAGATCGAGTGCTTCGTGAGTAATGATGCAGCAATCACTTGCGGAGTCCCCCAAGGCTCGATTCTTGGTCCAACTTTATTCTTGCTCTACATAAATGACTTATGTAACCTTAGCATTCCCAATACCAAAATCTACACCTACGCCGACGATACCGCATTAATTATAAATGGTAACTCATGGTCTGAAACATGCGCCAGCGCCGAATTAGCACGTGCCACAGTTTCTTCCTGGCTCAACTCTAACAAACTGACTTTAAATATGGATAAAACCCACTTTATGTGCTTCGGTACCAAAGTAAATCACTTACCACCTACTAACGATTTAATAATAAAAAATCATACGTGTCATGGATCTATGGCTACGTCTAACTGCTCCTGTCCTTCAACAACCAGAACTAAACTCATGAAATATCTTGGCATTCTGATTGATGAAACTCTATCGTGGTCCGCCCATATAAATCACCTAACTTCCAGAGTTAGAAAACTAATGCCCATATTTAAAAAAATAAGATATTGTGCGGATTTCAAAACAGCCAAATTAGTTTACTTCGCTCTCTGTCAGTCCATTGTCAAGTACTGTTTGTGTGTATGGGGTGGATCGCCTAAGTCAGTTTTGATTAAGCTTGAGAGAGCCCAAAGATCAGCACTTAAGGTCTTAACTTCGAAACCTAGAAGATACCCTACTACACAGCTTTATTCGGAATGCCAGGTGTTATCAGTACGTCGACTTTATTTATTAATTATGATAAAGCGTTTACATCAGACCATCCATACTGGTAAATATACTTTACTAAGTAGCTCTCGGCGAACATCAAACCTATTGCGCTTGAAAAAGCACAATACAACTCTAGCCAAGAGACAATTTAGAATTATGGGAATTCAATTATTTACAACATAGCTCATAAAAAAGTAAACATCTATCAATGTAATAATTACAACTGCAAAACAATCGTCACTCAATGGTTGCTTAAAATGACATATGAGGAAGCTGAGCTCATTGTCAGTTGTGTTTTTTGATAGGAGTGCTGTACAACACACACAAACACATACACACACACACACACACAAACACACACACACACACACACACACACACACACACACACACACACACAGAGAGAGAGAGAGAGAGAGAGAGAGACAGACTCCCACACACACATACACACCCATTTTCCGAACAATTCATTCCTGATTTGACTTTCTTGTTATCCATTGCTTTTATTTTATAAAGTTGTAAGTCATCATAATCTTATCTATTTATATTCATACAGAAATTAACTGTGTAACCAGAGTTCACTCCTTGACCTTCATATTACAAGTATTCTACTCAGTTTGAAGGTCAAGAGTTCTAAACAATGAGTATCTGTATTTTTGTGCCAATAAAGATTTTTTATTTAAAAAAAAAATTATTCTAATAAAAACTTTAACGCTCAACCACAGATAAACGCTATTAACTTACCCAACACTAATAAAAGCGACAACCAGTTCTGTCCCAGGTGTCGATCCAATTCTCATAATTTATATAATTGTCGCCAACCACACTTTTTAATGTTTTAAATGCGGTCTAAAAGGTTTTCGTGTGTCTGATTGTCCTAATCGTAATCCTAAAACTAATAAACCTAAAAACTAATAAGCGAGGATTGGGGAATAAATAAATCAAATAATTTCAATAAAAATGAGTGGAATAATTGGTTAAATTATCTAAAAAAATGTTTTAATTGTTACAGTCTATCCCCAATCCGTAATTCTAATATAGAATACTCACCATATTTTTCTGTTATTCTAAATGGTAAACCTGTAGTCGGCCTGTTGGATTCTGGCTCATGTGTTACCATCTTGGGTAACAATTCTCATAATTTCTTTTTAAATAATGAGTATCAGTTGGATTGTTCTCAGCCTTTGAGTTTGGTAACTGCTGGTGGTGAAAAATTGTGTTCTTTAGGGTCTATCTCTCTTCCTATTGAATTTCAAAATAAAACAGTTTCCCTAAATTTTCATGTAGTGCTGGCACTACATGAAAATTTAGGGAAACTGTTTACTGGGATTAAAAACAGTTTAATTCTCGGTATGGATTTTTGGCGAATTTTTAATTTATTTTCTAACCATTTAGAGTCGGTGTTGTTATTGAATGAAACTGATTTACAAGTTACAGAGCTGTGGACCGATGACTCACCGCACCTTGTGTCTTATAATAATTTATTTATTGAACAGAGAGCTGCCGCTGATAACATTATTTCAAAATTTTCCGATATTTCTTATAAAAAGCGGTCTCGGTTGTACAACCCTCATTACTAACTCTATTGACACAGGCAATAGCCCACCTATTCGTCAGCGTTATTATCGTATGTCTCCCGATAAACAATGCATTTTGATACAACAACTAGACGAAATGTTGAATTAAGATGTCGTAGAACCCTCTGAGAGTCCTTGGTCTAACCCGGTTATTCTAACCCCTAAAAAGAACGGCGAACTAAGATTTTGCTTAGATAGTCGTAAATTGAATTCTGTTACTAGAAAAGATGCTTATAATTTGCCCTACATTTCGGAAATTCTAGATAACTTGAGAGACGCTAAATACCTATCTAGTTTAGATATTTCTAAATGTTTCTGGCAGACGTTAATTAAAGAGGAGGATCGTTTTAAGACGGCTTTCTATGTACCTACTCATGGCACGTTTCATTTTAAAAGGATGGCGTTTGGTCTAACAAACGCACCCGCAACTCAGCAACGTTAAGTCGACACTTTGTTTTACGGTCCTGAATTTGAAAATAAGGTCTTTTGTTTTATCAACGACATTGTATGTATATCGTCAACGTTTGAAGAACATATTACGCTTTTATTACGTATTTTCGAAAAATTGAAAATGGCAAATCTTACTATAAACTTAGACAAGTGTAATTTCTTTCGTGATAAAATAAAATATTTAGGTTACGTTGTCGATTCGCAAGGTCTCCATGCGGATCCTGATAAAATTGATGCCATAATTAATTAATTATGGCATCAAAAAAAAAAAAAGAAGGGGTAGGGTAATTACCCTACCCCTTCTAATAAAAAGGAACTACGTCGTTTTCTGGGCGTGGCTTCGTAGTATAGGCGATTTATTCCAAATTTTAGTCGTATATCGTCACCTCTAAACAAATTAACCTCTCAAGGTAAAAAGGCTCCCCCTTTTTGTTGGTCTAAAGAGGCGGACCAGGCTTTTATCAAATTGAAAGACTGCTTGTCCTCTCCTTCTATTTTATCTTGTCCGGACTACTCCGAACCTTTTGAGATACACACGGACGCCAGCGACTACGGCGTAGGCGCTGTCCTCTGCCAGGTTATAAAGGGCGAAGAAAAAATCATAGCCTACTTCAATAAGTCTTTGTCTGATGCTGAAAAGAATTACAGCGCTACTGAGTGCGAGGCACTCGCTGTGTTATCTGCCATCGAGCACTGGCGTTGTTATGTCGATAACGGTAAAAAGTTTATTGTTTACACTGACCACGCTGCGCTCAAATGGTTTCTAAAACTTAATAATCCTACTGGTCGTTTGGCCAGATGGGGTGTTCGTCTTTCGTCGTACAATTTCAAGATTCGACATCGTCGTGGTTCAGACAACATATTGCCCGACCTCCTGTCTCGTTATGTTCCCGTTGCAGCCATTATCAATGATAATGACATTACTCCTAATTTAAACCTAACACTCCCGATGTCTACTAACGACTCGTGGTATCTAAACATTTATAAAGGTTGTCTAAACAATCCCACATCTTTCGTGGACTACCAAATTATTAATAATAAATTATATCGTTTTAAAAAGTGTCTAAGTCCTTTAACTCGAGATTTTCAATGGAAAGAGGTTATTCCGTCTGATCAAAGATCTAATATTATTGCTGAGAACCATTCGCTGCCCACGGCTGGTCACCTAGGTATTTTTAAAACCTACAAGCGCTTGGCATTAAATTATTACTGGCCGAATATGTATTCCGACGTTGTTAATTCTATGAATTCGTGTGATGTTTGTATAGCTCACAAACATTAAAACCATTCAACCTTAGGTTATATGGGTAGATCTAAGTCTTGTTATAAACCATTCCAGATGTTAAGCATTGACTAATTGGTCCACTACCTACTTCTAGAAGGCTAAACAATTTTATTTTTGTTGTTTCTTGTTGTTTTTTCAAATATTGTATGCTTTTTCCCATTAAACGAGCTACTGCCGAAATAATTACTAAAATTTTAGAAGAAAATGTTTTTTTGGTCCATGGTATTCCGTCAACTATTGTTCTCGATAATGGTAAACAATTCATTAGTTTTACATTAAAAATTTTGATAACTAAATACAAAATTCCTAATTTGCATTATACGCCGCTGTATACACCCCATGTAAACTCAGTCGAGCGTTATAATAAAACTATTATGACGGCTATTTCTACCTTTAGCGAACGAGATTAGCGCGTTTGGGATCTAGTCGTTCCTAAGATTCAGTTTGCAATAAATTGCGCAGTAAACGAGGTAACTGGCTATTCTCTATCTTTTCTGGTCTTTGGTCGTGAATTAGTTAATTGTGGGTCACACTATGTGGTCAACAAATCTGACCCTCATATTATTTTCGAACCGCGTGATACATATGCGGAGGCCCTCAGCCATTTGTCCCCTATCTTCGAAAAGGTACAGGCCGCTTTGATAGCCGCTCACCAACGTAATTGTAATTCTTATAAACTTCGTCGTAAACCGGCCGAATTCAATGTCGGCGATATTGTGTGGCGGCGTACTTACTATTTAAGCGACAAAGATAAATATTTCAATAAGAAACTCGCTCCTAAATTTATTAAATGCAAAGTTGTAGCTAAAAAGTCTCCTTTAGTTTACAAATTGTCTGATATGACTGGCAAGCCAGTGCGCGAATGGCATATTAAAGATTTAAAATTAATTAATTACGAACAATAATTATTAATCTCATACAAAATTCTCGCCAAATTTGTTGTTATAATTACTACTGCTCACCCACAGTCCATAATGGTCGTTATAGTAATACCGATTTTTTTATCTCTAAAATTTTGTTTTGACTCAGTGGTTAAAACTGTAATCAACTGCGTCTCACGGGTTCGAAGTTTCTTGAATCTATTTGTTGTGCTAATCACCTTGTTTACGTTATTTTATAAAGTATGCTCGGACTTATTAATATTAACCCATTCTATTTAGCGAGCCGGTAGCGCGCTTTCTAAATAATACCTTATTCAGCGCACATAAGGCTTACTCTCGGCTACATTCGTCTCGACTACCTGCGTTGAGTTTTATGACCTGTCACTCACTCTTTTGTTGTCGAAGCGGACCTTTTATTTTAATTGTTTTTTATGCAGTAGTTTGTTACTTCATAAACTGAGCAGCACTTTTGTATTCCATCTAACTTAACTTATATATAAGAATTCTAAACAATTGTTTTGAAGAGTGTCCCTAGTAAATATTAATTATTCATCTACCATACTAGACTATCTCAGTTAAGGGTAATCCTTGATGTGTTTTGCATTCAAGCTAGATTGATTTGAATGATAGCTAGTGCACTGGTTGTGATTGTGTCTGGCATGTGTGCGAGATATGAAGGATTTTTTGTTATGAAAGGGGTCCATTGAATGCGTGATGTATGAATGGTTGGGGGGTTATACATAACCAAATTTCTTTTAGGTGGTGTTTGGCACTTAAAAGACTGACACCACTTCTCCTTCTCTATTCCAGGTGCTGTCGGTGGCAGGGGGCCAGAGAATTTTTCCCAAGGAAAAATTCCGGCCTAAAGGGGGGAGTGTGTGACGTCGGTGTCGTCGCGCTGGCCCCTACCACTACTCCTGGCTGGCCGCCTCGCTCCCCAGCGGCACATAAATACGGCGGCAAGACAGCGAACGGCTTCTCTTTGACCCTGGACACCGCTGAGATAAGTGCCCTTCTATCTGCTGCAGCACCGAAGCCTCGTCAGCCTGCCTGCCTACCATGCCCTGAGAGTTTGGCTCTTAATAGTTGCTACCGGGTTATATACTTGTGTAACGCTTGACGAATAATTATACTTTGTAACCAACTATACCGTGTATCTAATTTATCTCTCAACACACCAAAAAACGTTACACCCTGCTGCGTCGGTTGAAGTCTAGAAGCATATAATTATGGATTTAAATAACATTCGGTTCAATTTACTTAATTATAAAATATTATTTTCGGCCTAAATACTCCAATTAAAACAGTTTAGGCTTAATATTTAAAGCTCGTAATTCAAACCACTTCCACGAATAATGTATACAGTCCCCAGCTTTTGATAAATTTATCTCCTTTGCTCCATCAAAGTCCTTCAAAATCTCCATACTAAAGGATTTTGAGCCTCTGTAACCGAAGCCCCAGTAATTCGTTTGTGGTAGGTAATAAATAGATTTATAATGAGTATCTATGCCATTGAATTTTAACCGCGAAAGGTAAGGTAAGAAGGGTCACCCTCGGTCGTGTAAAAGCGGACGTAACAGATATTTTGGGATATTCGTTTGAGATTTCGCCATCTTTATGTAAATGTTTTGATGCTATGTTATGTATATATTACTGTAAAACCACAAACTAGGTCAAATCCTAAATTTAATAAAAAAAACGAAGCATGCAAAAACATGTAAAAATTCGAAATCGCAATCGGATTTTTATAGTTTTACTGTTAGGTTACTTGTGATAGGTCTAAAAGAAGTGAGAAGCTCAGAAGTGTCCCGTCGTGATCAGAAGATCATCATCACCCTCATCATCGTTATCATTGTGTCCCAGACTTTGAGATCGAAGTTCACTTACCTGATCTTAACAGATTTGACAGAATATCAGGTATTAGAAGTTATCTTGTTATAATAAAAATGATAGAAATTTTATTTTATTTCTTTTGACAGAAATGTATACATATTTTTAACTCAGTGGCCACACGCTCACACGAAAAACAAACTCAGTAATAATAGGTACTATTTTTGTAGCACAAAAACAGTGCGTAAGAGCACTATATAATAAGCGCCCATGGGATAGTTGTAAGCCACTATTTCAACAGTTATCACTACTAACTGTTCCTTGTATGTATATTTTGAAATGTGTGTTCTTGTGAAATTAAGTCCTGATCTTTATACCTGCGGAAAGGAGGTCTATCATTTCTACACTAGATACCCTAGTAAATTAATTCTTCCACTCATAAAAATAGATATCTGAAGCAGAAACAGTTATGCCATGTCTATCCGAATTTATAATCATCTTCCACAAAGTGTCAAGGATCTCAAAACTAACTATGTTTAAAAAACAATTTTTCAGCTGGCTTAGCAAGAAATGCTTTTATTCAGTCCAAGAATACCTAGATTTCAAAATGTACGATTTTCCGCTATTTAAATAAATATAAATTAAGTATTGTTTCTCCATCCTGATCTTGACAACCATAAACTGGACATTTTGTTTTAATTGTTGCTCTTTTTTATTTTAATTATTATCTTGACAATTCCCTCTGACATTTTAAATGAATAATTATATTATATTATGGTTGGTAATTGTAAACAGTTTAATAACAGTCTATGTTTTAATTATTGCTCTTTTTTATTTTAATTATTATCTTGACAATTCCCTCTGACATTTTAAATGAATAATGATATCATATTTTGGTTTGTAAAGGCAGCGATAGCCTAGTGGAGATACCAACAGACTGCCATGCAGAGGGTATCGGGTTCGAATCCACGGCGCGCACCAATGACTTTTCGGAGTTATGTGCGTATTGAATTATAAATTATCGCTTGTCCCGTGCCTCGGAGAGCACGTTAAGCCGTCGGTCCCGGTTGTCATGAAGATCTTTGACAGTCGTTATAGGGCGTCAGTACCTTCTAAATAAACTGACACTAGTCTAAACCATGGAATATGGCTATACCTTCGGGTTGCGGAGGTTAGACAGGCAGTCACTCTGTGGAAAAGCTAATATTCAGTCAAATCCGGTTAGACTAGTAAGCGGACCCCAGATTGAAACTGGGATAACGCTAGAAGAATGATGATTTTGGTTTGTAATTGTAAACATTTTAATAACAGTCTATGTGTGATCCGTATGACAAATGTAGGTACCTAAACTGAATGTGTATTATTGATAATGTTATTTAAGTGAATGCATAGATATAATTGTGTAAATGTCTTTATATATTTGTATGCCATGTAAATGGTAAATGTGCAGCACCAGTTTTTTGATAACAACTTATTGTAACCACATTTATGCAAATAAATATTATTCTATTCTATTATTCTATTCTATTCTAGTCCATTGTGCTACCGATACTAAACCATAATGAGGATTGTACATTGTTACAGAATGACAATTGTAGAGTCAATTGCTGACAAATATATACCAGGATCATATCGAACATACGTGCATAATTCTTGTGAACAGATAAATGTCTTTATTGATTTAAAACGTAATAATTTATTCAAGTTTATCTTGTCTCTTATAAAGTACATCTTTATCAATACCAACACAAATATAATTTGGTCCTTGTCAAGTCATACCAAATACGGCCGCCTGGAAAACTGAGCTCTCATAAATATTCACTCCCACACTACCCAACGGATGTCCTCTTACCTGAAAGTAAAAAAAAAATACATAATCACATCAGAGGGTCCTGTTAACATTATAAATTATACGGACTCGCTGCAAAATTTGGTTAGGAGTTCTTTCGTAATGAGGTACTACTGTTTTGTTCGTTCGCTGTTTGATTTTTCGCTGAAACACGTAACGTTTTATTTTCGTGTTTATTTCAGGCTGCTTGGATGGATAAGGCCTTGATGGCTCTCTGTTAAGCATAATATTATGTTCACTTCACGTTTCTCAGATTTTTGGGTGTCCTTTTTGTCCGTATTTTAATATCTGTAAAAGTCCTTCGCAAGAATATTTAGGCTAAGTGTATCTAAAAAAGAAATATTCCATCTGAGTAGGCTAGACAGGTAAGTATTTATTAGAAATTCGGTGTTCTCAGACCTCTTATTATCAGAATATAAGGTCTGAGAACTCAGACAGTGTTCAAGGAATACAGACAGTGTTCAATGAACATAGACAGTGTACAATGAACACAGAAGAGTCAAGAGTACCATACGATTCAATCAGTCATGTGTCTGATATGTAATGATTTTACAAATTGTCCAGTCATCATCAGCCTTTAACAGTCCACTGCTGGACTAGGCCTCTCATTTGAAAGGAGGACTTGGCCTACTATACCACGCTGGCCAAACGGGTCGGTATAGGGTTTGTATCAAGTTTTCCTTCTTTTACAGTGCTGCTCTCTGCACAATATGCTCCCTCTGTCGGCTCTTACGACACCCATGGGAAGATATGGGGTGGTGACATTGCGTATTCTTAATCCGTCATCACAGACGGGACGTCCCACGGATGCATTGTCCAGTAACGGAACAAAGTTGCTACAAATAATGGATCTTGTTCTTCGTAAAAAAAGAACTTCATAACAGCTATAGCGTCAATAGTTATCGTATATTGGTCGATCACGTAGCAATTGTCCGATCAGAAGAGTAGGACAATAAGTGCGATATGTTATCGGATGCTACAATGGCATTGGACAGAGCCACATCACTGTAACTTCATTTATTACAGGTTGTGCCTGTAGTAATTATGGGGCACTCCATTAAAGGACTTCCAGGTAAATCTAACCATTTTTTTTTTGTTTTACGAGGTGGAAAATCCCTTTGGATCTCCGACTCATGGGGGAAATAAGAGCCGGAGTATGTGGTGTTTCCACAAAAAACCACCTCGACTGCCGCCATGTACCCGTGTGTCGGAGGGTGGGGCATCACCTAAGCACTCGTCGCCACCCTCCGACGGGTATTGGCCCGCCAGATGGTCAGGCGGGCCCCGAACAAAACCCCCTTGGCGACTGATTAAGGTGTTGGACTCCGCCGCCAAAACGCCCAGCGGCCGCAGAGGATAGGGAGGACGGCAACGCAACACCGCATCTCCTCTTCCTCTGCGGCCCCACCGCGACGCATCGCATGGTGCGCCCCCATTTGGTCGCGGGAGATAGGGCGCGCGGCAACGCAACACCGACACGCCTCTCCTCCCGCGACCGCACCCGACTGCGAGGGACAGACAGAACTGTCCCCCGCACCCGCACCGTTGGACGCATCCTGCGCAGGCCCCTCTAAGCCCACGCGGAGCGTCCCCTCCTGGATCCCCTCTTAGCTTCACCGTGGGTGACTAATCCACGGTTACTGAGCCCCCCCACCACGACAAGGTGGAGATCCCACGGGGGGGAGGTAAACCTAACCTAACCTTGGGCATAAAACAGTTGAATTACTGAGTTCTCATAGATCTGTTCTAAAGACAAAGACATAAAGACATATTTATTTCTGCATTTTGGTTGTTTACAACACTTATACATGTCAAAACCCTATTCTAGATGATGCCGGCTTTTCCTAGCTAAATGACTTCTTGAGAAGAAAGGCCGAAACAAACTCAGAGTCATTGTTTTTTTTTGTCACTTCAATTTCTTTAGTCTTTTCTTCATCTTTGAAAGTCCAGACAAAAAAGGGTTTAGTATGCAAGTACAATGCAGGAAATTATCTAACGCTTTTGACTGACTCGGCCCACTGATGGTCCGCATTCAATAGCAATCGTACGGCTCAACTTTAATTGAGGGAGCCAGCACGATCTGTATCACTATGCCTCCACGCCATCAGAAGGTGTATGCATAAGCATGTCAGCCTAAGCCATCAGACAGGTTGCCACAACTATTTGTTTATATGTTTAATAATGCCCACATCGTACTCACAACTTTACATGCTAATACACAGTAAAATACATGTTGCAAACAATAAGTTAAAAGTAATAAAAATTTAAACAATAAAATGTCATATATTTATGTCAGAAAATATTATTAAATGTCAGAAAATATTATTGAATGTCAATTTATGAATAATAATATATTACTTAAGTAATTTTAAATGTCAAAAGAAAATAAATAAAATAACAATGTCAAATCAAACAATGTCAAAACAAAATAAATAAAATTACAAATGTCAAATTAAAAATGTCAAAATGTAAAAATATAAGTATTACAAATGTAAATAAAAATATCATGTCACTAATTTCAAAATGTCAAAATTCATAATTTTTAAACTCAATTCCAGGCATTTTTGTCTGCTAAATAATCTTTAACTGTGTAATAAGCTTTTGAACACAAGCTCTGTTTAATAAATACTTTGAATTTATTAATACTTAGTTCCTGAATATTGCCTGGAATTTTGTTGTAAAAACGTATGCTTTGACACTTGTATGAGTTACTTATTTTTTGTAGTCTAGTTGAAGGTAGAACGAGTTTGTTTTTATTTCGTGTATTTAAATTATGAATGTTGCTGAATTTAGAAAACATATTTATATTTTTCCTGACATATAACAAGTTCTCATAAATGTATTGAGTCATTATCTTAATTTCTTTAAATTTTTCCCTCAGTGAATGCCTTGAACCAAGACTGTAGATTGCACGAATAGCCCGCTTCTGCAGTACAAACACAGTTTGAATGTCAGCTGCGTTGCCCCATAATAAAATGCCATATGACATTATGCTGTGGAAATAACTAAAATATACTAATCTGGCCGTATCTATATCAGTTAACTGACGAATTTTGTAAACCGCGTATGCTGCAGAGCTAAGTCTATTCGACAACTGACCTAAATGTGGGCCCCACTGTAGCTTAGAATCTAAGGTTATGCCTAAGAATACGGTGTTATCTATAAGATCCAACTCTTCTCCATTCAAACATATGTTAGGTTTAACTTGTTTTACATTCGGTCTTGAAAATCGTATACATTTTGTTTTTCTTTCATTTAACAGTAAATTATTAGCTGTAAACCATTGAACTACTTTAGAGAGAGCGTTATTTACATCGTCATTATTTGATTGTTGTCGTCTTAGTTTAAAAATAAGTGATGTATCATCAGCAAATAACACTATCTCTTCATTATTTCGCATAATGTATGGCAAATCATTAATATATACCAGGAAAAGGAATGGACCAAGAATTGAACCTTGCGGCACTCCCATTGTGACCACTGAACCCATAGAAACTTTTCCATTTACCTCAACTCTCTGTATCCTATTACTCAAATATGATGTTAGGAGATCCAAAGCAGTGTTCTTAACTTCATAGTAATGTAATTTCCTGATCAATGTTTCATGAAACACGCAATCAAAAGCCTTAGATAAGTCACAAAAGACTCCCAAAGCATCATGCGACTCCTCCCAGGCATCAAAAATACTATCGAAAAGCTCAACTCCAGCATCGGTAGTTGAACGACCCCTAGTAAAACCAAATTGTTTTTCATGTAACAGCTTATTGTTATTAAAATGAATTTGAAGCTGACCTAGAATTAATTTTTTTAAAATTTTACTAAACGTGGGTAGCACAGATATTGGCCTATAATTTGTGGGGTCAGATGTGCTACCTGATTTAAATAAAGGAATTACTTTACTATTTTTCATTTGATCAGGAAACACACCACAGTCAATGCATCTTTTGAAAATCATTGCCAGTTCCGGTGCTACTGTGTTGATTATAGATTTCATAATCACAACAGAATTGCCCCAAAGATCACTAGTCTTCTTCAAATTAAGGGTATTAAAAGTTTTTACAATATCTCTGTCAGTGACATATCTAAAACTAAATTCAATGTTACACCTATTGACATTTTGTTTCAATAGAGATTCGGCGTCATTAGGGGACGAGTTGAGGGATTTAGTGGTTGAGATTCAAATGTCTGTGAAGAAATTTTCAAATGCTGTGGCAACCTCAAAATCTGACTTTAATATCTTTTTATTTAATATAAGAGTGTAATTGTTACTTTTAATTTTGACCCTTCCAGTCTCATTGTTTATAATATCCCACGTTGCTTTTATTTTACTGTCACTGTTTTTAATTTTTGATTTTAAATAAAGTGTCTTAGCTTAACGACAAATCTTTTTAAATAACTTGGAATAATTTCTTACATATTGACAAAATTTTTCATCATTTTTATTAATTACTTTCTGTTCATATAATTCGTAAAGCTTATTTCTACTTTTATAAATTCCAGTGGTTGCCCATTCACTGAAGGATGTAGTACCAGCAACTGAGATCCTCTTAGGGACAAAGATAGAATTGAATATAGTACAGTACATGTCAAAGAAAGAATTGTACAAATTATTAGGATCGTTATTATAGCAAAAGTATGGTAATGTACTTGTGAGTTTATCCTTAAGTCCCTCCAGACGACGCAAAGTTTTTGGCACCACACTCAATTCCTTTCTACCTACTTTTTTAGACTGCATAGCAAATGTTATAGATTGTCCACAATGATCTGATGTTAATTTGTTAATTATTTGCTTTCTAACTGGTACAATATCTGTAAATATATTGTCTATACAAGTAGATGTCGTGGAAGTTATCCTGGTGGGTTCCAAAAATAAGCATGCAAGATTATATGACTTGAACAAATTCTTAATTTTGTGGCAATTCAGGGAATCTTCTAGTAAATTAATATTAAAATCGCCACCTACTATTATAGATTTATTTTGTTGGCATAGCTTCCGTAACACATCATCCATGACACTTTCAAAGTTATCATAGCAGGATGATGGTGGCCTATACACACTCAAAACAAGAAGTTGGTCCAACTCCACACAGGCTATTTCAACTGTCCGTTCAACAGAAAAACTAACAATGTCACTACGATTCTTAAATTTAAGCAGCTTGTTAACTAAAATCAACGATCCACCATGTATTGCATTTTGTCTGCTGAACGAACTACCAACTAGATGGTTATTAAAATTGCACATGAACTGGTGATCTTTAAGCCAATGTTCTGTTATACACAAAATATCGACGCATTCACCGTTCATGAACAACTCCACTTCTAAATCTTTATTTGACATACCTTGTATATTTTGATGTACCAGTTTTAATACTTGTGAATTTCTAAATGAATTATTAGTTGGATTGGGCTTATTCGTACATACCAGCCCATTATTAATGAAAGTGTCATTGCAAGAGGTATTCTCTATTGTCGAATTATTTAATTTAAATTAATAGAAATGTCAGACTGTGTAGCCAAAATACTGGCTGAATCATTATAAATGTCATTTTGTTGCTGTATAGGGGCAACACGTTTATTAGCCAAATTCTTGGCTAAAATGTCAATACAAAATGCTAGCGACTCAGCTAGTTGTCTTTTATAATAAGAATTCAGATAACAAGTATCTTGCGTCAAATGTAAAGCTTTACTAACATAATTGTTAGAGTCAAAAACATGAAATTGATCGTTATTGTATGACCAACTACACAAATTTATATTAAGACTATGTCTAATATTATTTTCTTTCTGTGGCAACCCTTTACTGAAAAGTAAAGTGAGCATAATAATTTGATTTAAATTTAATTCACATAATTTACTGTAATAATAGAATAAAAGTCTTTTATTTAAAGATCCTCTTTTACCAAGTAGGATCAATAAAGTTGTATCCTGGTCAAAATTGAAGTTTATAATTTTATCCAAAATAGCAATGGAACTTAACCCAGGCAAACAGTAGTTCATCACTAACCCATCACTATATGTGTTCGCCAACAACTGACCCATACCTTTTCCAATCTCGTCACTAAATATTATCACTTTATTTTTATTACGTCGCGACGCATACTTTGTCCCCGACTCGTGTATCTCTGAAAAATAGAAAATACTTTTCTATAATAGTTGTGTCGTGGAAATTGCTTTAAATTAATATTTGTGGAAGTATTCAATTGCTGCAGGTTTAAGTGAGCGTTGACAATATAAAAATGTTGACTCAATTCTACTATTTTTGGATCACACAAAATTTCGAGCTAGAATTGAATAAATCACTAACTTCAGTCAAAATGCATCCTGTTAAAATGAAAGAAATAGAATTTATGTGTTAATTAAAATTTTTGATTTTATAAATGTCACTTCAAATTGTAAAGCTAAATATACATGGAAATATGAAAGAACGGTAGCTTTAAAAATAACATTCAGCAAGCTAAAGCTACTGAGCTTTGAAAGTTGTGTTGTGTCTTTGGAATTGGCTTTCTAAAAGTATCCACACTTGACTCTAGCTTTCTGCGGAAAGCACAACCACAAAATAAAAAAAATAAAAATATGCAATATCAAACAAATACATTAAACTATGATGACGTCGGTGAAATTATATTTTCAAACTTGATGTATAGTTTGGTTAACAAACATTTGTATGAAAAAGATAATTATTGTGTAGACCCAGCCTAAAAATGCGAATTATTTTTAAATATGACACTTAAAGTTATTTTCGTTCAATAAAAAGTGACAAGTATTATATTTTCATAGAAACTTTGATACTATAACTGATTATATACCAACTGATCTATGAAAGCAGCTGAAATAACATATTAAATATCGCATATTATATGATTTTGTCAGAACTTGAACTAATATACTTTGACATTGTCACCATTTTAGATAAGCCTTGTGAAGTGCTGGCACTAATCTGTTTTAAATTGAACCCCTCTGCCATCTAAATAGACGTTTTTGAGTTGTACAAAGTAGTCATTGTCAATTCGCACTACGTTCGCTCCGTCTCACGAATATCAAAACACAAGTTCTCATTTCACTAAACTAAAGCTATTTGTAAATTTGTTTCTTTCACTGAATACTTTAATAACTTTAATTTGAAAATTAAAGTGAATACTGAAGAAAATGCTGTGGTTGCAAACTAAAAATAGAAAGTCTTAAAACTATTTTAGTCTAATTCTAAAACCGCTCGCAAGCTATTAATACTGGTTGACAGTGATTAAAAGCAAGATATTTTTTATTGAAAATATATCATCTTGACTAGTAGAGGCGATGTTATAGACGTTTACTTACACCCGGTATTTTTAGCGCTTTGAAAATATTCTTAATTAGACAGGCGATTCAATCTTATTTTGCCATTTAAATTATATTTTTTCTTTTTTTATTATAATATGCGGTAAACGAGCAGCTGGATCGCTTAATAATAGGTAGTTACCACCTTCCACGGATGAACACAGGAGGAGTCACAAGGGCGTTGCCATCCTTTGGGTTGGTTAAAGGAAGAGAAGGAGTGGAGAAGGAGATGTGGGAGTAGGAAAAGGGGATGGGATCTCATTCAATAGACGAAGAAAGTACGTTTCTGTGAGTAGTTCTTGCCCGGCCGGTCGGCAGGCGGGTCGGTTCATGATGAAATCAGTAAGGCACTACGGCATATGCATAATATACCTATCATAAGACTGTCTTGTATCTTTGTAACTTCCTTTTGATTTCACAGTTACAAATATTATTACATATAATTAAAATCTCTATATATTAAAACTATATATATATTTAAATCCCTTTATGAGGATTCTAGAGCTTGTGTGAGGATAAACGGGGCATACACTGACTGGTTTACCATCGAGAAAGGTGTTAGACAAGGATGTGTAGCGTCGCCGTGGCTGTTTAACCTCTTCATGGACAGTTGTTGGCTAGATTTAAAACATAGTGACTGCGGATTAAAGATGAATGGGTTACTCGTCAAATGCCTCCTTTATGCTGATGACCAGGTAATACTTGCGTCTTCAGCGGAGGAGTTGCAGGAGATGGTAACAATCATGCATGGTGCGTTAGAGAGGAAAGGAATGAAAGTGAATGTAAGTAAAACGAAAGTTATGGTTTTTGAAAAGGAGGAATGCGTTACGGCTTGTAATGTTTTGATCGATGGACAGCGAGTGGAACAAGTGAATGAGTTTGTTTACTTAGGTACGTTGTTTACAAGAGATGGTAAGAATGAAAAAGATATTAAAAAAGAGTTAATGCAGGTAATTAGAATAAAAGTCTTTTATTTAAAGATCCTCTTTTACCAAGTAGGATCAATAAAGTTGTATCCTGGTCAAAATTGAAGTTTATAATTTTATCCAAAATAGCAATGGAACTTAACCCAGGCAAACAGTAGTTCATCACTAACCCATCACTATATGTGTTCGCCAACAACTGACCCATACCTTTTCCAATCTCGTCACTAAATATTATCACTTTATTTTTATTACGTCACGACGCATACTTTGTCCCCGACTCGTGTATCTCTGAAAAATAGAAAATACTTTTCTATAATAGTTGTGTCGTGGAAATTGCTTTAAATTAATATTTGTGGAAGTATTCAATTGCTGCAGGTTTAAGTGAGCGTTGACAATATAAAAATGTTGACTCAATTCTACTATTTTTGGATCACACAAAATTTCGAGCTAGAATTGAATAAATCACTAACTTCAGTCAAAATGCATCCTGTTAAAATGAAAGAAATAGAATTTATGTGTTAATTAAAATTTTTGATTTTATAAATGTCACTTCAAATTGTAAAGCTAAATATACATGGAAATATGAAAGAACGGTAGCTTTAAAAATAACGTTCAGCAAGCTAAAGCTACTGAGCTTTGAAAGTTGTGTTGTGTCTTTGGAATTGGCTTTCTAAAAGTATCCACACTTGACTCTAGCTTTCTGCGGAAAGCACAACCACAAAATAAAAAAAAATAAAAATATGCAATATCAAACAAATACATTAAACTATGATGACGTCGGTGAAATTATATTTTCAAACTTGATGTATAGTTTGGTTAACAAACATTTGTATGAAAAAGATAATTATTGTGTAGACCCAGCCTAAAAATGCGAATTATTTTTAAATATGACACTTAAAGTTATTTTCGTTCAATAAAAAGTGACAAGTATTATATTTTCATAGAAACTTTGATACTATAACTGATTATATACCAACTGATCTATGAAAGCAGCTGAAATAACATATTAAATATCGCATATTATATGATTTTGTCAGAACTTGAACTAATATACTTTGACATTGTCACCATTTTAGATAAGCCTTGTGAAGTGCTGGCACTAATCTGTTTTAAATTGAACGCCTCTGCCATCTAAATAGACGTTTTTGAGTTGTACAAAGTAGTCATTGTCAATTCGCACTACGTTCGCTCCGTCTCACGAATATCAAAACACAAGTTCTCATTTCACTAAACTAAAGCTATTTGTAAATTTGTTTCTTTCACTGAATACTTTAATAACTTTAATTTGAAAATTAAAGTGAATACTGAAGAAAATGCTGTGGTTGCAAACTAAAAATAGAAAGTCTTAAAACTATTTTAGTCTAATTCTAAAACCGCTCGCAAGCTATTAATACTGGTTGACAGTGATTAAAAGCAAGATATTTTTTATTGAAAATATATCATCTTGACTAGTAGAGGCGATGTTATAGACGTTTACTTACACCCGGTATTTTTAGCGCTTTGAAAATATTCTTAATTAGACAGGCGATTCAATCTTATTTTGCCATTTAAATTATATTTTTTCTTTTTTTATTATAATATGCGGTAAACGAGCAGCTGGATCGCTTAATAATAGGTAGTTACCACCTTCCACGGATGAACACAGGAGGAGTCACAAGGGCGTTGCCATCCTTTGGGTTGGTTAAAGGAAGAGAAGGAGTGGAGAAGGAGATGTGGGAGTAGGAAAAGGGGATGGGATCTCATTCAATAGACGAAGAAAGTACGTTTCTGTGAGTAGTTCTTGCCCGGCCGGTCGGCAGGCGGGTCGGTTCATGATGAAATCAGTAAGGCACTACGGCATATGCATAATATACCTATCATAAGACTGTCTTGTATCTTTGTAACTTCCTTTTGATTTCACAGTTACAAATATTATTACATATAATTAAAATCTCTATATATTAAAACTATATATATATTTAAATCCCTTTATGAGGATTCTAGAGCTTGTGTGAGGATAAACGGGGCATACACTGACTGGTTTACCATCGAGAAAGGTGTTAGACAAGGATGTGTAGCGTCGCCGTGGCTGTTTAACCTCTTCATGGACAGTTGTTGGCTAGATTTAAAACATAGTGACTGCGGATTAAAGATGAATGGGTTACTCGTCAAATGCCTCCTTTATGCTGATGACCAGGTAATACTTGCGTCTTCAGCGGAGGAGTTGCAGGAGATGGTAACAATCATGCATGGTGCGTTAGAGAGGAAAGGAATGAAAGTGAATGTAAGTAAAACGAAAGTTATGGTTTTTGAAAAGGAGGAATGTGTTACGGCTTGTAATGTTTTGATCGATGGACAGCGAGTGGAACAAGTGAATGAGTTTGTTTACTTAGGTACGTTGTTTACAAGAGATGGTAAGAATGAAAAAGATATTAAAAAAGAGTTAATGCAGGTAATAGTGTGAATGGAGCTCTGAAAGCGTTTATGAACAGTCAAAACGTGTCTAAAAAGGCACGTTTGGCTGTGCATAGAGGGGTGTTAGTGCCTACCCTTATGTATGGTAGTGAAAGTTGGGTATGGCAGAAGAGACTTGAAAGTAGAATAAATGCGGTAGAAATGAGAGTACTGAGAAGTATGAGTGGTATATCTTTGACCGACAGAGTAAAGAATAGTGTGATAAGAGAGTGGTGTGGGGTAAAAGAAGATGTAGTGACAAGCATCGAGAAAGGCATGTTAAGATGGTTTGGGCACATGGAGAGGATGGATGACGAAAGACTGACAAAGAAGATATATAAGGCAAATGTGAATGGGACAGGATGAAGGAGAAGACCTAGGCGGACGTTCTCTCACCAGATTGGAGACATCCTAAAAAAAAGGACAGGTCAGAAGTACCCTAAACAGAAGAGCATGCATGAGAAACTTGATGCGAGTGAATGGAGCGAGAGAAGTATGTCAGGATCGTTGCAAATGGCTTTCCGTAGTCTCTGCCTACCCCTCCGGGAAACAGGCGTGAGTCTATGTATGTATGTATGTAATATATATATTTAAACTCTGCTTTTTATTTCAGTTCGTTGCGGCAAAATCTATGTCAGCAAATTTAAGTTTACCAAACAACACCGTGCAACCATTGTTCGAAAACGGTTAAAAATAAAACAGTAGCACTTTCTCAAAGTGCTCACTAAATGTGAATGAGATATGAAACTTTTTATCTGGACCGGCGAATGGGCAAGTTTTGCTATAAATCTTCCACATTTAATTTCGGTCGGCCCAGTATCGCATTACAAGCTAGCTGCAAATATTTCAAGGGCCGTCGTTGGGATGGACCCGAATCACCATTTTTATCAAAAATCCCATTTTCTAGTATCTCAGTATCGAGTGGAATCCGCGGGCAAACCCTTTGCGGCTATTAAAAAACGCACCAATATATTATGTTTTTATCTCGTTGTCATCGGAGGCCGTTTCAACCCTCGTCGCTCTTTGGGGTTATATCGTTTTATTGTGAGTCAATTGTTAATTGACTTGGTAGATAATACCCTGGTCACAATACAAATACGTGCATATCAATCAATGCTTTTGATATTGAGAGGGTGTCGCCCTAATGTTTTGATTTTGATGTCTGTATTATTTGAGTTTATTGAAACGAAAAAAAACATCGACGATTGTACGATCTGTGTTTGCACGTAATACCTACTGCTGTATTTGTTTTTCATCTTATCTTTTTTATTGTTTGGACTGTTCTGAATAGGAATTATAGAGCGTATCTCCTATTTTAATTTTTTATTTACACAAAAAAATAAAACAGCTGTGCTCGGATAACATAAATGATTTTCAAGTTTTGTGATTTGAAACCTACAATGAATGTTTTTGTTCGTTGTTTTGATAGCTTGATAATTTTTGCTTTACTAGCTTGAACAGTACTAAAAACATAAAGTTAAAAATAAATAAAAATATTTTGCTGTTAATGTTGATGCTTGTTTGCATTTATAATTTGGTTAGAATAGATATATTGGTTGATTGATTACACTGGTATTCAGTGGTCTAGCATTCTTAAAATAATGTTATAATATAACTTAATAATATTTGTTTTAGCCAGGTATAAAAACATTTACAAAAAAGGGTTAGTAATTTTTCTGATGCAATTTTCGGGCGCTGGCCTCTCTATTTTAAATGACAACATATAATAATTTATTAATTACTTTATGAAATATAGATAAATTTCTCACTAAGTTGTCTTAGAATCGACTGTTCAAAAACAAGTTTTGCTATAAATAGGTATAAATATGTTTTATGAGTGAGAAATATTTTTCCGTCGGTTCGCCAAAATGGCGTAATTTTTCGCTGATATGAATAAATGGTTATAGTGAAGTGATATTGGTGACCTGTACTAAATTAATGTATATAACTATCGCGTCGTCAACCCGTGTATCGTCAATATAAGTGCAGTGTGAAAGTGAATTTCGTGAATAATTTATGTGTATTGTGGAAAAATATTTCACATAGGCCCTGTTTCACCACCTCTAAGTAAGCGTTACCTTCGAAATACGAAAGCGTAAATAACAGATTGAAAACAGTTAGACGATTGAAAATAGCAAAGACAAAAAAGTAACCATTTTTGCTCTGGATAAAATTTGAGAACTCTTTTCTATAATGATTATAATTATGCAAGAATACCTTTGATGCCAAGAAATATGAAAATATTTATTAGAATATGGTAATCGTAAGTAAAGTTACGGTAGAGAAACGGAAAAATATATTTCCAAACGGAACCGAGATTAAAATCGTAATTTTCGTACACTTCAAATGTACATCAACAATTCAAAATAACAAAAAGCAAACGCACAATTTGCGTCAAATCAACAAAATTGGTGGAAATAAAAAAATATAATAATATTTGAAACATCAGAACACCCGCAGCAATTATTGAGGACATTAACCAAATCATCGGAATCTTTTGCCGTCCCACAATTCGTATTAATGGAAAAAAGTTTTTACGCGCCTCTGTCTAATTGTTTCGATGAGATTTTGTGAGAGCCGCCGTTTTAATTTGCAAGCAAATTGTATAAAAATTAAATGTTCAACGTGCTCACTAATGGAGCAGTCCGTTGTTGGGAGAATGAAATCGCCCGGTTCGCTGTTACTGCGAGAATAGAGGCGGGCTAGATCTGCCAAACAAAATATGATTTGGTTATTAACGTCGCCGTCGCTTCATTTGTTTTATTCCCTTCTTCATACTTTTTGTCGCGCGACACAAATTCGGTCTCCCCTTGCTGCTTTCACCGACTATATTGCGAGTCGCTTCATTTCGTAACATTGTACGGGCAATTTGTGTCTTCTGTGCGTTTAAATAATTTTGTGACTCATTTCTGCGATGAGCTTTTTAGAAAAGTTATTTGGGTTAAAACTAAGTTCGTTTTGTTGTGCATTAATAAACATTATTTTGAAATATGTTTTCAATATACGTTTACAATATGACTGTAGACATTATTTCTTGTGTTAGAATATACACTACAACAAAGGGATCCAGATCTTTTATTAATTGCCTTTTCAAGATACTTTTATTAACATGAAATCATTTATCCAAAGTGAATAACGCTGACAACCTGTAACACAACAAATTTATAAAAAAATCGTATCTATTTGATACGATTTTTTTATAAATTTGTTGTGTTTAATATTATTTTAACCTTTAATATTATCCGATTTAATATAATATGTACCTACATTGTATCAGGTAATAATATTATATATACTACTCAAAACAAAATAAGGGCCACTAAGATTTTTTGCTGTACCATGAAAACTTTTGTAACTACGAAATAACGTTATTGGTTATAATATAGGCTAACAGTTGTTTAAAATAATGATCATGAATTGTATTTTTTTAAGTTCATAATGAAATTAGCCATTTTGAATGAAAAACATGAACAAAAGAAATCATCGGAAAAAGACAAAATACTGTTCTTGCCACTTTTGTTTCTTCTTTTTAGTAACGAGTATGTCCTCCTCTCTTAGCAATACACTCCTGAAGCCTCGTATGCATACTCTGGATCAAATTCCTCACGTTTTCATCTGGAATCTCCTCCCAGGCACGTTTTGAAGCGTCAATCAGCTGCTGTTGGTTTTAGACCCCTTGCTCATTCTCTCTAACCCTTCATTTCAATTGGTCCCACAATTGATCGATTGGATTTAAATCCGAACTGTTAGCTGGCCGTGGTAATACCTAAATATGAGACCCTTCTAGGACAGTTTGGGTCGATCGAGCTGTGTGTGAGTCGGAGATCCGAAGGGATTTTCCACCTCGTAAAACAAAAACAAAAAAAAAGCTGTGTGTGCACGGGCATTGTCTTGCATCAAGCCCCACTCGCTGTGCAAATGCGATCACTTGAGGCCTGATGACGTCCTCGATGTAACGTTCTGCAGTTACGGTACCCGCATTTAAAATGGTGAGCTCGGTTTTACCATGTAAACTAATCCCGCCCCAAACCATTACGTTGGGACCGACGAAACGGTCAACTTCGTGGATTCAGGACTCCGAAAACCGCTCGCCGCGTTGTCTCCACACCCTAACAGTGTGCAGTAATAACGAGTGCAAAATAATTTTTTTAATGATGATCGGCGCATCATTAAAAAAATTACTTTGCACTCGTCTGTAAAAAGCACCTTGCCCCACTGATTAATCCCCCAGTTCAAATACTGACGGGAGAATCTTAAACGGTTTGCACGTTGAACCCTGGTCAGAGGAATTCGAACAACTCGTCGTCTTGACATTTGCTGGTCTTCGTGCAATCGATTACGTATAGTATAGTATAGTTTGATCACTGACACGGGAACCCGTTGTCAGCCGTAGGTGGTGTTGTAACTTACGGGCCGTTACTGTACGATCACGACAAGCACACACATTTGCTATAAATAGGTATAAATATGTTTTATGACTGAGAAATGTTTTTCCGTCGGTTCGCCAAAATGGCGTAATTTTTCGCTGATATGAATAAATGGTTATAGTGAAGTGATATTGGTGACCTGTACTAAATTAATGTATATAACTATCGCGTCGTCAACCCGTGTCAATATTAGTGCAGTGTGAAAGTGAATTTCGTGAATAATTTATGTGTATTGTGGAAAAATATTTCACATAGGCCCTGTTTCACCACCTCTAAGTAAGCGTTACCTTCTAGGTAAATTCAAAATGAGAACGAAATTTGTATGAATTTATTTTCCAAGTAGTTTAACCAGAACTTACTGAAACAGGCCCATAGTGTAAGAAAAGGAAAGCGACCTGCAATTATCATTTATTTTCGACCTGAAAAGGTTAAAGGTATGCTATTTTAGTATGTAATACGTGTAAAGTATTTTCTGAATTCTATACAGTTTGAAATTTACGTCATATAATTGTGCCAAATGCGAGAAAATTCAAGATTTATAACCTAGGTTCTGTAGCGGGTTCTGGTAGTAAAACGCAGTAGAGGATCTAGATGCGTTTATTTGCTGATTATTGCCTCGCCTCCTATGCCGAGTATGACCGACCAACAACACGACACTGGCCTGAACACTAAGGGCTGCAGTCTCCCACGCTGTTCCCTCCGGTAGTGTGTGGGCAGGCTGCTCGAAGGCTGCGCGTAGCGGTAGATCCTCGCAGGCCGTTGGTTCAGCTGGCAGACGCCGGCGGTGCGAGTACGATGAGCAGGGCAGGCCAGACTCTTCGGCAGAGGTGACGCTGAAGGCGATGCAGGAAAGTGTAGCGGTCTAGGAGCGTAGCCAGAGTCTTAACGTGAACCTGGAACCCGTAGCTGGGACCAGGATACACGTAAATACGACGTAGGGTCAGTAGGTACGCTTAGTTATAGTAGAAGCGACGTTAGAGTAGCGGTAGTAGGTTAGTGTAGAGTAGCGGTAGACCTCCTAGCTAGGTTCGCGTCGTAAGAGGAAGATAACGAATTTAGTCGCTTGGCCAGCTCAGAGACGGCCTCGCTAGCGCCCTCGAAGTCCACCGTGATGGCTAGGCCCGACTCCAAAATATCATCATTTGGAATGGCTTCCAGTAATTTAGGGAGCTGCTTCCGCAGACCTAGGACAGAGGTAGCCGGCTCCTCACCTCTAATCGCGACCTCGTATGCTAGTTAATTTTTGTTTAAAAGGAAGTATTTAATGGGGTGTGAGCCCATTGTGTATGAATAAATAAACTGCGTAAGTATATACTATACACTACACTTAGTGCGCAAGCGTTCCGCCCTTACAAATGGCCTACTTTACGATTAGGCGTAAAAGTTCGACCGTTAGGACTAATGAGAAGAAACGTTATAATTCAAAATTGCGAACTAGTACGTAGTAGGTAGTTACACTAAAAGGTAGACAATTAGTACAACAATACGTACCGGTTCGCTGTAGCCGCACCTGCTCGCTTACAATGATGGAGACCTGCTAGATGAGAACTCGAGCACGGAAAGCGAGACAATAACCCACGTAAGCGCCACTGTAACGGGTTCTGGAGCCAACGTGTCGTTATTATAATACGGTTCTCGGAATTGAGAGTTCAAACATTTCATCCGTTCGTAGTTTAAACATAACGTCTGCAGTGTTGCTATACTGTCTATTGAAGATATTGACGGAGCTAGCACTAGTGAGTAGCATGGACGTATGTTATGCAATAGGATGTCTAACTTTTCGCGTTCGGACAATCGCTTTGACGGAGACAGCCTAGCGAACAGCTGATTCATTATCGAGAGATAAATAATTATAGTTTCGGTAGCACCTTGAGTACGTCGGGGCACCAGACCTAGCTTACAGTCACAAACCTAATAACCGAGCGCGTAATAATTCCTACAATAATTATCCCGTTGCTACTATAGAGGGTACGTCCGAATACACTGTGAACAACGAACCTAACAAACCTAAGTCTAAACCTAGCTCTGTCGCTCTAGTCACGTCCAAGTACTACCGCACTGCACAACCACTTATACCATAGACTCCGTAGGATGGAACGTCCTACGGCGTTTTCAAAACGGATTACCGAATTGTGCAGCCGGTTCGACAAGCTCTCGGCGGAGCTGTCCGCCAATGAGCAATCAGCTGTTCGCTCAGCTGATGCTGTGGCAGAGGTCCAACCTGCGCTGTCTACCTCGACGCAGGCAGGGTTAGCCCCAGTATTGCATTGCGAGCATTTGAGAGTTAGCGAACTGTCTAAGCTAAAATACGACGGTACGGGATGCGTCCGAGCGTTCCTACAACGCGTAACCGAATTCCAAACCGCGCGTAATCTACCTTCCACTAAAATTTTATCATATGCCTCCGAAATTTTCACCGGTAACGCACTTCACTGGTACCGCGGCCTAAAAGAATATTTCACTACATGGGAAGAACTCACCACTAAATTAATAGACGATTTCACACCGTACGATTATGACTACCGGTTATTAAATGAAATCCGCCGACGTACTCAAGGTGCTACCGAAACTATAATTATTTATCTCTCGATAATGAATCAGCTGTTCGCTAGGCTGTCTCCGTCAAAGCGATTGTCCGAACGCGAAAAGTTAGACATCCTATTGCATAACATACGTCCATGCTACTCACTAGTGCTAGCTCCGTCAATATCTTCAATAGACAGTATAGCAACACTGCAGACGTTATGTTTAAACTACGAACGGATGAAATGTTTGAACTCTCAATTCCGAGAACCGTATTATAATAACGACACGTTGGCACCAGAACCCGTTACAGTTCTTATAAACATAAAATCCTCAAAATAGCATGACACTACCGGGGTAAATGCATTTCGGACCGGGACATTCCACGGGACAAATAACTAAAATAATATAGGTAGCTATTGAGATACTAACAAAAATGGAATAGACAAATTTTATATTTTTTTTCATTATCTTGTTGTTTATTAAGTGTTCTGACTTTGCTTTTAACTCTACTTATATGTATTATGTTTGTAACAACGTCAATCGCATTGGGTGAAACCTGTTATGATTGTGTGTCTTTTAATAAATAAATAAATAAAACTTATTCGTTGATGATTAATATACTACTCAAAACAAAATAAGGGCCACTAGTTTATTTACATTTAAGTGCACTTTAGTAAACTGAAAATAACTGATATGTAGCATTATATTGATATTACGAACTCTTTGGTATTTGATCTCTTTTATGCTTGTGTTCGTGTTCCTAATTTGAAAGGTATTGGCCATCATTTTAAGAAATGAATAATTGGATGTTATTCTTATGTTTTTCTTCGATTGTCTTCTTAACTTGTTTCGGTTATTTTAGGAAAAAAGTTTTATTTTTCAATTTTAATTGATTCATTTATCATCTCGCGTTAATCTTGCCACCAATACGAAGGCACATGGATACAAGTACAGCAACCAGAGCCATAACTATGATTCAAGAAGAACGTTCTCAGCGATACGTGGGTTTGCAGTTGGGGTTTTCTCAAAGAGCTGTCCAAAATGTATGGAATCGCTTCCAAGATACCGGCAGTGTTGCCAGAAGACCCGGTTCAGGTAGAGTTCGTGTAACAACGGCGCACGAGGATCGATACGTCCAACTAAGAGCTTGTCGTGATCGTACAGTAACGGCCCGTAAGTTACAACACCACCTACGGCTGACAACGGGTTCCCGTGTCAGTGATCAAACTATACTATATTATACGTAATCGATTGCACGAAGACCAGCAAATGTCAAGACGACGAGTTGTTCGAATTCCTCTGACCAGGGTTCAACGTGCAAACCGTTTAAGATTCTCCCGTCAGTATTTGAACTGGGGGATTAATCATTGGGGCAAGGTGCTTTTTACAGACGAGTTCAAAGTAATTTTTTTTATGATGCGCCGATCATCATTAAAAAAATTACTTTGCACTCGTTATTACTGCACACTGTTAGGGTGTGGAGACAACGCGGCGAGCGGTTTTCGGAGTCCTGAATCCACGAAGTTGACCGTTTCGTCGGTCCCAACGTAATGGTTTGGGGCGGGATTTGTTTACATGGTAAAACCGAGCTCACCATTTTAAATGCGGGTACCGTAACTGCAGAACGTTACATCGAGGACGTCATCAGGCCTCAAGTGATCGCATTTGCACAGCGAGTGGGGCTTGATGCAAGACAATGCCCGTGCACACACAGCTTTTTTTTTGTTTTTGTTTTACGAGGTGGAAAATCCCTTCGGATCTCCGAGTCTTAGGGGAAATAAGAGCCGGAGTATGTGGTGTTTCCACCAAAAACCAATTCGACTTTTTGATGTACCCGTGTGTCGGAGGGTAGGGCACCGCCGAAGCATTCGTCGCCACCCTCCGACGGGCATTGGCCCGCCAGATGGTTAGGCGGGCCCCGAACAAAACCCCCTTGGCGGCGGATTTAGGTGTTGAGCTCCGCCGCCAAAACACCCAGCGGCCGCAGAGGGTAGGGAGGATGGCAACGCAACACCGCATCTCCTCTTCCTCTGCGGCCCCACCGCGACGCATCGAATGGTGCGCCCCCATTTGGTCGCGGGAGATAGGGCGCGCGGCAACGCAACACCGACACGCCTCTCCTCCCGCGACCGCACCCGACTACGAGGGACAGACAGAACTGTCCCCCGCACTCGCACCGTTGGACGCATCCTGCGCAGGCCCCTCCAAGCCCACGTGGAGCGTCCCCTCCTGGATCCAAGGGATGCAAGGGGTCTAAAACCAACAGCAGCTGATTGACGCTCTAAAACGTGCCTGGGAGGAGATTCCAGATGAAAACGTGAGGAATTTGATCCAGAGTATGCATACGAGGCTTCAGGAGTGTATTGCTAAGAGAGGAGGACATACTCGTTACTAAAAAGAAGAAACAAAAGTGGCAAGAACAGTATTTTGTCTTTTTCCGATGATTTCTTTTGTTCATGTTTTTCATTCAAAATGGCTAATTTCATTATGAACTTAAAAAAATACAATTCATGATCATTATTTTAAACAACTGTTAGCCTATATTATTACCAATAACGTTATTTCGTAGTTACAAAAGTTTTCATGGTACAGCAAAAAATCTTAGTGGACCTTATTTTGTTTTGAGTAGTATATATAATATTATTACCTGATACAATGTAGGTACATATTATATTAAATCGGATAATATTAAAGGTTAAAATAATATTAAACACAACAAATTTATAAAAAAATCGTATCAAATAGATACGATTTTTTTATAAATTTGTTGTGTTACAGGTTGTCAGCGTTATTCACTTTGGATAAATGATTTCATGTTAATAAAAGTATCTTGAAAAAGCAATTAATAAAAGATCTGGAGCCCTTTGTTGTAGTGTATATTCTAACACAAGAAATAATTTCTACAGTCATATTGTAAACGTATATTGAAAACATATTTCAAAATAATGTTTATTAATGCACAACAAAACGAACTTAGTTTTAACCCAAATAACTTTTCTAAAAAGCTCATCGCAGAAATGGGTCACAAAATTATTTAAACGCACAGAAGACACAAATTGCCCGTACAATGTTACGAAATAAAGCAACTCGCAATAGAGTCGGTGAAAGCAGCAAGGGGAGACCTAATTCGTGTCGCGCGACAAAAAGTATGTAGAAGGGAATAAAACAAATGAAGCGACGGCGACGTTAATAACCAAATCATATTTTGTTCGGCAGATCCAGCCCACCTCTATTCTCGCAGTAACAGCGAACGGGGCGATTTCATTCTCCCAACAACGGACTGCCCCATTAGTGAGCACGTCGAACATTTAATTTTTACACAATTTGCTTGCAAATTAAAACGGCGGCTCTCACAAAATCTCATCGAAACAATTAGACAGAGGCGCGTAAAAACTTTTTTCCATTAATACGAATTGTGGGACGGCAAAAGATTCCGATGATTTGGTTAATTTCCTCAATATTTGCTGCGGGTGTTCTGATGTTTCAAATATTATTTTATTTTTTTATTTCCACCAATTTTGTTGATTTGACGCAAATTGTGCGTTTGCTTTTTGTTATTTTGAATTGTTGATGTACATTTAAATTGTACGAAAATTACGATTTTAATCTCGGTGCCGTTTGAAAAAATATTTTTCCGTTTCTCTACCGTAACTTTACTTAAGATTACCATATTCTAATAAATATTTTCATATTTCTTGGCATCAAAGGTATTCTTGCATAATTATAATCATTATAGAAAAGAGTCCTCAAATTTTATCCGGAGCAAAAATGATTACTTTTTTGTCTTTGCTATTTTCAATCGCCTAACTGTTTTCAATCTGTTATTTACGCTTTCGTATTTCAATATGGCCGGGTAATATTTTCTATAAAAATTACTGTTTTATATTGCCCAAAAAATATTGCTATATAGTCATTTAATTTTTAGGCTGACGTCTGTTATTCTTAGAGTAGCTACAGCGAGTTGGTTTCTTTTTTATTCTTTTATCTACATAGTTTATTTCACAAAACCAAATTTAACAAATAGTTTATACGATTCTAGTCCTTTTTTATTCAAACACGTATATCTATGCTAAAATATAAATAACAACTGGTTAATTAACAAACTGGAACAACTCGTAAAAGGGAATTTATTTTCGGTGTATGTGTGTTCAAGCGAAAATACACTATCAATTCAACATCTAAGGAAAAATACTGGAGTAAATGTTTCCCCAAAATGTTCATAATACAATACATTACAAGTCTGATCACACTATGAATTGATTGTTTCATAAATTATTACCATTCCGAGTTATCTCTACTAGGACGGTACGCACATACAAATGTGTGTCTTCTAGAAATCGAGGTGTTGGTACACATTGCGGTATATTTGTTTGTTCTTATTTGTTAGTCATGAATTTCAGACGTTCTATTTATATAGCTTATTGAATAAAATACAATATATATATATATATATATATATATATATATATATATATATATATATATATATATATATATATATAGTGTGGCAGCTAACAACGTTAATATTGAAGGAAATTCAGAATAATTCATAAAACTTTCAAAAGTTCTAAATATTAAATACCTCCTATAAATTAACTGGTCACATTTATATGTAACAAGTCAGCACTTTTTTAAATTGAGTCTAGTACCTTTTTCTACACCACGATGTTTTGGCATTAAGTAAACCAGTAGTCATTGGTTTACTTAACTTTTTAAACGTTTTTCAACTTGTCTAATTAGGTATTATCTGAAAAATGTTATGAAAACTTTCAAGAAATCTGCATAATGCGACATAGCCAAAAAATGAAACAAAAAAAGTCATTTCAAAACTTCATCATCATTATTATCATCATATCAGCCGGTCATCATACGAAATATGACAGGATCGTTGCAAATGGCGTGCCGTAGTCTCTGCCTACCCCTCCGGGAAACAGGCGTGAATCTATGTATGTATGTATGTATCAGCCGGTAGACGCCCACTGCTGCAAATAGGCCACCTCCGAGGTTTTCCACATGTACCGATCTTGAGCTACCTGCATCCGTCTGCTACCCGCGATCCCAGCAAAATGTACTAAAAGTTTCAAAACTTAGCCATAATTAGGGAAAAGGAATAGGATGGGATGAGGGAGAAGGAATAGGGGATATCTCATATTTGGAGATGGTTATTATTCTGAACTTCTTCCAAAATTCATTAATTTTGGAAGAAGTTCAGAATAATAACCAGGGAGAAGGAATAGGGGATATCTCATATTTGGAGATGGTTATTATTCTGAACTTCTTCCAAAATTCATTAATTTTGGAAGAAGTTCAGAATAATAACCATCTCCAAATATGAGATATCCCCTATTCCTTCTCCCTCATCCCATCCTATCCCTTTTCCCAGTCCCAAGGGGTGGCAACGCACTTGTGACCCTATGGTGTTGCTTGTGTCCATGGGCGGCGGTAATTGCTTACCATCAGGCGACCTGTCTGCTGTGCGTTCGCCGCCTATTACCATAAAAAAATATACTTTCAACATTTCGCGATTTGTATAAATATTCATATCAATGTAACGGTATCTCATTTTTTTTAATGGAGGGCATACACCTTTCCTGTACCACAATGTTTTGACATCTGTCACACTAGCCGTCGTCATTGGTTAACTGACATATTTTAAACATTCGTCAACATGTCTAGTTTTTGTCTTACAAATATTGTAAAGACTTTCAAAAAAATCTAAGTTAAGCCACAAGTCAATTTGAAAAAATCATTTCAGACCTTAGACGTACTAAAATCTTAATTATTATCCACACTCACATACTCAAAACCATTTTTTCAAACGGTACATTAAAATACATGAACGCGTACCCACAGGCTACAAGCAGCTATAACTACTTGAAGTTAAACCGTAACAATAAGCGTTATCTCTTGAACGGTTTCTGCGATACCGTTACTTTAAGTTACCGTTATCGTACGCTTACCGGTACCGATATTCCTACTTGAAGTAAATGTTCAAACCGTTATGATGTTCCTGTTTAGTTTGCACTTGAAGGAAATGTTCTAGATGTTAGAAGGTAGTGGTGACGGTTTTAGTTTTTGGGAAATGAGTGTTAAATGGTTTTGTGAGAGAGATGCTAGAAATATGCACAATGATCTTGTATAGAGCGTCTTGTGAAGATGAATGATAACGCAAAATAGTAAAACTTTACGTACCCGATGAAATAACAATACAATAAAACCACAATATTTTAGGATAGCATCTCTGGATCAAAAAGCAAGGAAGGGCAGCAATATTATAGCTTAGTCGAGATACCAACAGATTACTATGCAGAGGCTATCCCTTTGAGTTGCAGAGGTCAGATAGGTAGTCACTCTGCAGACAAGCTAATAGGTATTCAGATAAATCTGATTAGACTGGAAAGCGGACCCTGGGTTACAACTGGGATAACGCTAGGATGACGACGATAGTGCATTTGGTTATTTTATCGTGATAAGTGCACAATGCACATTTTATTATTTTGAATAGCTTTCTTATGTTGGTATCTGTTTTACTGCGTGCACTAAAAGTCCTTCTTTACAAAAAGAATGGAAAATTTTGTTTGGAATTCACGATACCGTCTATTAAATTATCAGTTACGGACACCCATACCGGTGTACACACTCGATATAAATCTTCATACACGATCATACTATTATTATGTAACTGTTTAGCTATCTCTTGAAGCAAACGGTCCAGATTTAAGATGCAGCTACAGTGAAGGCGATTTCAGAGAAATGCTTTTATGTTTCTGGAGAATCAAAGCATTGTTACCTTGGTACTAAGAGATGGTACTAGGAATATGCTTGGTCGTCTTGTGACGCCGGTCATGTTTGAATACTTCTATTTATATGAAGATACTTTGTAGTACGTTCATTCCTGTATCCTACTTCTATTGCAAATGTGAAGGAATTGTGAGGATATGTGGATGAATGGATATTAGTTACTCTTTCATCCAAAAACTATCGAACTATTGCAGTAATTTAGGTTATATAAATGAATAACACACATGTACCTTTGGATGCGAAAACCGACTGAATGCCTGGGGCAAATTATTAAAAACAATTCGGTCAAATTATAAAAATGTCTTAAAAATAAAATAAATAAAAAATAAAAATGATTTATTTCATTCACAAGATCTAAATCTACTTACATGATTTTTGGAGTCCTCCTTTTAAGCATAGCAATGCCTGTGTTAGGAGGCCCCGCTCTTTCAAATACATAAAATTACTACAGATTTAACAGCTATTATATTGTATTTAGTGCATGCAAAACAAATAATATAAAGAAAATAAAAATAATGTAAAGGTATGTGTGTATGTGTGTGTGTATGTGTGTGTGTGTATGTGTGTGTGTGTGTGTGTGTGTGTGTGTGTGTGTGTGTGTGTGTGTGTGTGTGTGTATGTGTGTGTGTGTATGTGTGTGTGTGTGTGTATGTGTGTGTGTGTATGTGTGTGTGCTTGTGGTACTTGTGTGTGTTTGTGTTGTTAGACTTCTTTATCTTTAGGATAATATTGCCAAGAGTGCTTCAGTTTCTTCATAAGTCAATGGTTTTAACCACTCAGTAAGTGCTTTCTTACACTCGTGTTTTTTCATAGGGTAGATGTGACGAGCAAAAGTACTTTTAATTGGACCGTAGGGGGCTACTATGCCATATTTTCGTTTCCTGAGCAGATCAGGATCAAATTTTAAAGTGCTGTGTAATTTCAATAGAGCAGAAAGTATACTAAAAATATATAGCTCTGTAGTTGGGAATCGGTAAGGCTTAAAAAACATAACTTTTAGTAATGAGCGCTGGGCCCTTTCGAGTGCCAGAAATTTTGTCTTTGATGCTCCTCCCCAAACTGGAATGCAGTACATCAGTATAGGCTGTGCTAATGCAATATATATTTTACTAATTAAGTCTTTAGTGGCAACATGACGTAAGGCTTTAAAAACCCATATTAACTTCCTTATTCTTGTACTTAACAATTCTAAATGTGAGTGCCATGACAGTCTATAGTCAATATTTATGCCTAAGTATTTCACTGTGTTCATTTTATTTATTGCAGGACATTTGCAAGTATTATCTAGCGCACTGCCACAGCTATGAATCCTAACTTCAAATGTTTCATTTGGTTGCGTAGAGCTATTTAAAGAAAAACAGATGTAGTTAGTTTTATTTATATTAAGAGTAAGGAGGTTCGATAATAGCCATTTTTAATATTTTGGCTAATTCTCGCTCAGCATTTATACGTACGTCTTCCCATGTGTCACCATGAAAGACAATGGCAGTATCATCTGCATAGGAGAAAATGTTCCCAGCCTCAACATTCATGCTGCATAAGTCATTTATATATATTAGGAATAAAGTTGGGCCGAGAACACTCCCTGTGGCACGCCAAAAGAAACATTTGCATCCTGGCTTACATAGTCTCCTATTTTAACGCGTTGCTTCCGGTTTTGTTAGTAATTTTCTAATAGACCAAGTGATGTACTTCTGATTCCGATGTTCTCAAGTTTGCATATAAGAGTAGGGACAAAGACGGTGTCAAAAGCCTTTTTTAAATCTAAGAATACTGCTAAACATTTTTTACCACTATCTAAGTAAGTTACTACTAAGGAACTTAGTGCTAGCACTGCATCTTCAGTGGACATACGTTTCCTAAAACCATATTGCAATGTGGATAAAATATCATATGTATCTAAATAGGATAGTATCCTCCTATTAAGAATTCTTTCTATTATTTTAGACAGTGCAGGTAGTACAGAAATCGGTCTGTAATTATTAGCAATGTCGTTGTCCCCATTCTTATGCACAGGAGTAATTATTGATTGTTTAAGAGCATCGGGAAAAACACCGGCACTGAAACATATGTTTACAAGATATGTGATTAATGGAATTAATTGCGATTTGGCTAATTTTAAAAATCTAGTGGGCATGTCATCGCATCCAGCGGCACTGTTGGAGTCAAGACCCATCAACACCCTTACGACTTCAGACTGGACGGTTTCTAATAAAACAAATGATGTCAACCTCGCCTTTAAAGTCGGACTGGGAGTGCCTGTGTATTGTAGCCCGGTCCCAGCCAAAACTTCATCAGCCAAGGTCTTACCGATGCCCGCGAAATACCTATTTATTTGATTAACTGAATCATCTGGAGTTAGCCTATTTAGCAAGTTAGTGTTAGTGGTTTTTGAACTTTTATACTGTATTATGTCATTAATAGAGTTCCATAAAGCTTTGCTGTTATGTATTGAGCGACTTAGTTTATCACGGTCATATTTTCTTTTTAATTTCTTAATTAATGTGTTACAATAATTCCTGTACCTTCTATATGTTATACGCAAGATATCATCACCAGGACACAATTTCAATTTCTTTTGCATACGATTTCTGTTTCTGATACAACGTAATACGCCATCGGTCATCCAGGGTTTAATTGTTTGTTTCGATCTAGGCACAATGCATATCCGGGTATTTTTTATAATACATTCTTTAATTTCCGTTATTAGAAGATCAGTAAGTACATTGGGGTCCGTACATGAGTATAATTTTGAAAGATCTTTTGAGCACAAGTCTATGTACGCCTGATCCAGATCTACTTTCCTTCTAAATTTATGGCTATACTTGTATTTAGAGTCGACATTAATACACAATAATATTGTTTGGTGATCAGTAATTGAGGTATCAAGAACAGCAATAAAGGCCGACATCAAATTGTTTTTTAGTTTTAATATATAATGATCTAAGCAGCTGAGTACTCTAGTAGGTAGAGTATGACCTGGAAATAAACCATGCATAGCCAAAACTGTAAGGTATATTTGCCTATTATTTCGCTCAAGAGATGTCTCTGTATCTTCAGGTATCAGGTTTATATTTATGTCACCCGCCAGGATTATCGTTTTATGGTTTTTAATAGTTTCTAGATAAGAGTTTAGTGAATTGACAAAGGGTTCAACGCTAGCGTTAGCAGGAGATCGATAAATACCAAGTATCGTGTACTCAGGTCTTACATAACTACTAAGGTATGACTTTTGAATAATTTGACCGTATTGTTATACTAGGGTCTGCCTGCGACTCCACTTGAGTGAGTTCCGGCTATCTATCTGTGCAAAAGATAGCCATCTGATATTCTGATATTTAAGCTTTATTACTGCAAATATTAAATGCATAGTTTCTATAAAATATGTGCTGTAGTTTTTGTATGTAACAAACATACATCAATCCACTCTCCACTTTTCAAAACTTAGGTGTAGACAAAAGAAACAAAAGTATTATAAAAGACATACGAAAGAAACAAAAGTATTATAAGTACAAGTATTATGAGTCAGACCGAAGAAATCTGAATCTCAATCACTGCGACCGCACCCCAAAGTCCACTCAGGATCGTCAGCTGTTACAACTATTCATCCATTATGTGTAGGTTCTCCTAGAGACAATTATATAAGCACAGACTATGTACGTTCTAAATACAATATTAGTGTGTTTTAGAAGCAAATATTACATATGTAGGTATTGATATTTATATAACATCTAGAAGATGCCCGCAGCTATGCCCGCACATTTATTTATAATTAAGCCGTTTCTGTCCGATCCTGTGGAAATTTGTAGAAATCCAAGTGCATCCCTTCGGTACCTACCCAAATAAACATACGTGCCAAATTTCTACTTTTACCCCGCGATGGTTTTAGCTATACGTAGTCAGTCAGTTACTCATACAAGAATTACATAATTATATTCATGTAGGGGGTAACCCAGTGGTTACCTAGTAAGGTTATAAACATACTGTCATGCACACGATATCGTATACCATTGACATTTCGGAGTTTCAATTATGTATTATCACTTGTTCTGTGCCTTGGAGAGCACGTTAAGCCGCCATTGCAAGTACGGATACCTATAGTCTGCTATGCAGAGAACTTTCTATACCATTCACTTATGATTTACGAACGTATTATATTTTTAATTATCTCGTGCCTTGCGCCTTGGATTGGAGAGCACCTAAAGCCAACGCTCAGGTTGTCATGAAGACCTTTGAAAGTCGTTACGGGGAGTCAGTCCCTTAAATTATCTGCTACTGGTCTAGGCCATGGGATATTGCTTTCAATTTAGGTTGCGGAGCTCAGGCAGCAATCGCTCTATGGTAAACTACTATTCTTCTTCTTACTCGTTAAAGCACGGGCCATGCCTTATACATTTTAGTGTACGATAGAAATTAAAGACCCTCTTTCACCACTTCTGGATAGGCCATATCTTTCAGATAAATTCAGGGTGAGGTTTGAATAAGTATTACATTTGCACATGTTTTGACAAACATATTTAACAATGACTTATACAAAGTAATAACTTGTATATTTTCAAGATATATTCAATCTTCTTATTATTATCTAAAGATCAAATATAGTCGTATTTACGTTAATGAAATATAATATTTACAGAGTGGTGTTCGAATATTGTCGTAATCCTCATGACTTATGACATATACTAAAACATTAATAATATTATTAGTAGGTATATTAATAGATATGTTTTGCGAAATCTTATAAGAAGGTTATCATTCATTCATTCTACGTGGGTGTTGTTAGTGTCTAAACACACTATGCCTAAGTTACGCGACCGAAGTTCCGTGCGAACGACGAAGAACCGAGCGACTGAGTTTACGTTCCGACATATTCGGCTGATCTGAATCGCCATAAGTGCCGAACTTACGCTCGTGCTACGAACTACGCTTGTGCGCTACTAATAGAAAACTTGCCTCCGAACTTACGCGTTTACGCCCGACCGAAGTTACGCTGTACGCTATAACGCAATGTAATTTCGGTATAGTGTGTCAGTAATTTTATTAAAATAGCATTGCAGGTAGGTATAATCATGCCGAACTTCGGTCGCGTAAGTTCGTCATAATGTGTTTAGACACTAAGATGCAACTTGAGAAAATACTTGTTGCTAATAATATCTTTGAGAAGAAACTGAATACTTGATATTTAAATCTTTACCAACCCGTCTAGTCTACGTGATATAGTAGGCCAAATCCTCCTGTTGACTTTATACTGATCATCATCATCGACCCTGTATATAAACTGTCCCACTAATTATTTACGTGCAAAGGCGTGTTAATAAATCAATGTTGTCGGACTAAAGTGGCATGGTGACGAAAATATTAGTTATATTAATATGTAATTTGACACAAAACTCGATAAATATGCCATAATAAATTATATACGAGAAAGCTTGTCAAAGTAAAACCCACTTAGTCATCATATTACTAGGTTCAATGCCTTTGTATAGAGGACGTTGGCAAGAAAGTAACATAAAATTACTGAACAATCTATAACATTATTGTGCCAGTAAAATGCATTGTTTAAACTGGAATTAATTTATGTGTTTCCTGTTTTCAGGTAAGCATTTATATTTCAATCTGCAATCAACTATTGGAAGAAAAATTGTACTTAAGTGCATTGGTAAGTCTTTTATTTTTGACTAGCTGTTTCGCGTGGTTTCACCCGCGTCCTGAGGGAACTACTTTGCGTACCTAACTTGGTACATCAGCTATCCGCCAGTGAAAAACCCGTCAAAATCGGTCCAGGCTTTCCAGAGATTAGCGAAAACAAACAGACAGACAGACAGACGGACAAAAATTGTAAAAAATGATATTTCGGTATATGTGCCGTGTATACATCCATATGCATTGACACTTGAATTTTATTTCTGTGTATAGATAATGCTACTCACGACTTATTTCGAAACATACCCACTACAGTCGCAACAGTATTAGTTAAGTGCTGAGGCGTCACTTGGCCTACAACACCATTCGTGTCAGTTTAAAAACATTTCGGTAATGTTTTTCTAAAATTCATAACTTACGCTTTTATTCCCAAAGGGGTAGACAGAGGTGTATTACATACCCACACTTCGCCAGTTATGTTTCGGTCCCAATGTAATTGGGCACATTGTTAAGAGAGCAATAATTAACATGTTTTATACATATATAACTTCGTAATTCAGATGTGGGTGCCTGGGTTAACTGGGGATTAAACCCGAGACCGTCGTCTCGGCAGTCCTTTACGTACACCACTGGGCTATCGCCGCTTTATAAATATTTTTGTAAAATAATTTTAAAGAAATATTTTATCTCCACATGCAAGCGTTTTACATAGCACCACTCATTTCTAACGCTTACTACAAGTTTTTATCGTAGTGGTATGGCATAAATAGCACTGGAATTCCAAGATCGATTATAATTCAGTGTAAGTGGAGATGCAACTGTCATTGACCAGTACAACCAGTATGCGTAAGTAAATACTTACTATTCGTATAGTAATAGAGTAGTTCTAGAGTGGAGGCCACGCGAAGGTCGTCGCAGCAGCGGTAGACTTCCGGTAAGATAGATCGAATGTCTGCTGGTATTGCCTAAAGCGATTAGATGCGAGCAGATCATGACCAGTCTGTGTGAAATGAAGAATTATTAAGTTACCATTTTCTTTTATGTGATTGCCTATAGGCTTGTAAATATAAGAAAAGCTTTTAAAACAGATACAAAAAAAAACAAAAGTACTTATTTTAAAAGATTCTACCAGACGAAAGATCCCTAAATTTGCAGACGTAACAAAAAACCTTCTCGAATAAAGATAAAATTTATAAGCATTGCTTTTATAAAATATTTATCATAAATCTAGAAATTAAGCGTTAAATATGAAAATACTTTTGACATTAGGTTTCAACTGTTTTAGGCAGGAAAAGTATTAAGAACTTGGAGTATATTTTCCAAAACATTGTGCTTGTAATATCTCACAGACCGAATTGCTGGAATACATAATGTCTGAACTATATATTTATATTAGAGTATCGTAACATTTTCATGCCGATAAAGACGTGGACTGAGATAAAATAATACGTAATAGAGATAGAAAATAAAGGCGGTGCTTTACATTTTTTTATAAAGCAATCGTAAGCTGCTATTGCTTTAGGTTATACTAGATAAGCCCGCATTATTTAAGGTTACTGCGCCGCTCCTGTGGCTCATATAGCCGTATCGTGATGTTATGTAGCCTAAACCCTTCCTCGAAAAATGGGCTATCTAACATTGAAAGAATTTTTGAAATCGGATTAGTAGTAACTGAGATTAGCGCGTTCAACCAAACAAACAAACAAACTCTTCAGCTTTATATATTGAGTATTAAATACGATAGCATTGAAACGATTGATATTCGTATGTTGATTTTATAATCAAGCTAATATTCATATTATGTCCGTGTGCTGACAGAATAAGACTGTAAAGTAAGCGGCGACTAAGAAAAATACACGAAGGAGTATCTATTTGCGAAGAGTCTTATAACTCTATATACCCGTCTGGCCAACGTGACATAGGGCAACAACCTCCAGTGAGCTCACAATTCTACTGTGTCGCAAATTAGAAGAGGCATATGTCTATGTCCAGCAGTGGACTGCCACATGCTCATCATCATCAGCCCTTTATACTGTCCTACTGCTGCGCACGGGCCTCTTATTACTATGAGAAGGGTAAGGCCATAGTCCACCACGCTGGCCTAGTGCGGGCCGACAGACTTCACGTCTTTCGAGAACATTATGAAGAACTCTCAGATATGCAGGTTTCCTCACGATGTTTTCCTTCATCGATTAGCAAGCGATAATTAACAATTTAATACGCACATAACTCCGAAAAGTCATAGGTAGCCGTAGAGCAGACGTCGGTGTCTCCACTCTGCTGTCGCTGCTGCCACATACTATATCAGTCAAATATTTATTTAGGTACACAATTTATTATAATATACTAATGAAAAAAAATTTAATAGGCCCTAGGAATATAATTATTTTGTATCGCGGGGACTTTACAAACATGCCAATGGACACAAAGTCTTTCAAATGTACTGTTAAAATTTTTTTCATTGTATTATATTCATATTAAATTCTATTCCTTATAAGGTAATACATTTTGCATGCAGCTTGCTAGCGCGGTTGATCATGATGACAGAATACCTTACCTGTATCCATCTATTTACCCAGTATTCAAATGTATCGCAAAATAAACTATTTCATTTCATTTTAAAGTACACCCACACAATTTAGAGATCACTCTAAGTATTGTCTCTTGTAGTCAAGCTGTCAAGCGGCGAGGCGGCCGTTTATACCACGCCAACGCCAACCCGTAGTCAAAACATATATTTTGCCCCTTAAATAGTACGCTGATTTGGTCGAAATCTTTAGAATATAATAAGAGGCTTCTGTAGGTACTGCCTTATAGTTAGTTAGCTTTTAACATTTACACGTGTACTCTGAAAACGTAAAGGTGTCATCCCGGAAAATTGTTTTGTTTCTAGAAAATTCCTCTCGCTTTTCTTTGGCAGTAAAAGGTGACACTGAAGGACGCCGGTATCCTTTATGTCACTTAAACCTACGTCTAATTAATTGTTACTTAAGACTTACTTGAAAAGAAAGCTACTTAATTTATAGCTGAGCTAGCCATTGACTAGATTTAGATATCAGGTCTTCTTCTTTCTCTTAGCGTTATCCCAGTTTCAATCTGGGGTCCGCTTACTAGTCTAACCGGATTTGGCTGAATATTAGCTTTTCCACAGAGTAATTGCCTGTCTGACTTCCGCAACCCGAAGGGATAGCGATATTCCATGGTTTAGACTAGTGTCAGTTTATTAAGAAGGTACTGACGCCCTGTAACGACTGTCAAAGATCTTCATGACAACCGGGACCGACAGCTTAACGTGCTCTCCGAGGCACGGGACAAGCGATAATTACCAATACAATACGCACATAACTCCGAAAAGTCATTGGTGCGCGCCGTGGATTCGAACCCGATACCCTCTGCATGGCAGTTTGTTGGTATATCCACTCGGCTATTTATTTTATTTATTTATTTATTACAGTTTTACAATACATATATTAATAAAGTAGTGCTCCACAAAACCGGTTTAGCGGTTTGACTGTGGAAGAGTCATAATACTGTTTTACATACATATTTTAACAAATGTTATTTAACAAATATTTTTTTAGTTTTTGTTTAGATTTAATTTTATCGTTTTCATGTCTGATGTCCACGGGCAATCTGTTCAACAGATATGGTACACGTTTTTTCAATGTTCTGTCGCCGTAGTAATTTGTTACTCTGGGAACATTAAATTTACCTGCGGTCATCAGACGTGTGTTATGCATATCGCTGCCTTAGATTTAGATATCAGTTAATCTACAATTTGAAATAAAGAAAGTAGCAATGAGTGCAATGACCTCGGGGTTACGCGAATCGAGGTTAGCACAATAGCACGGCTAGGTAGCCGTGATAGGATCGTATTTTTATGCTTTTTTTTAATACCCTTCTTGCAGTTTTGCACCACTCAAAGTTGAGTTTGGACTCTGATGGAGGCAGAATGTGCGACTCCCAAAAACTATTTAACCTACAATCCTATAAATACTATCCTTTAAAACTACCACGGTGCCCTCGACCGCCCTTTTTAGCTAGGTCACACGTATCTACCCCAGTGTGATCCATATCCAGGCGTAAACGTCTCATGATATTTACGTTTGAAAAATCATAATAATATTCAAATAACTAGGTAAGGAGAGGCAGCAATAGCCTAGTAGAGATACCAACAAACTGCTATGCAGAGCTGACTTTTCTAATTTATATGAGTATTAAATTGTTAAGTGTCGCTTGCCCCTTAACACGTTTGCCACTTGCCCTTTGAGCACGTTAAGCCATCAGTCCCGAGTGTCATGGAGATTTTTGACGTTAGTTATGACGAGTCCGTAGCTCTGAATGAACTGACGCAGATCTAAACCATGGAATATTGCCATCCCTTTGGGTTACGGAAGTCAGACAGGCAGTCACTTTATGGAAAAGCTATTCAGTCAAATCTGGTTAGACTAGTAACCGGACCCCGGGCTGTAACTGGGATAAAGAGGACTATGAGTCAAAAAACTAGGATCCGAATCAACGACTCTTATTTGCTTATTTTGATACAATTTTTCGCTGAAAAGCTTCAAAGATTACTTGCAACATTATTTAAAAAATGTATCGCTTATGTTTCCACAGCACAAATGCTCATCCTTTAACATAAAACTTGAGTGAAGAAGTTTCGCTTGCCTCATAAGGCTGGATTTCTACCTGTTGTAGTACTAATATTAGATTCATATCTATATCGTATAAATGATGATTAGTTATTTTCTTGACTCCAATATTACTTAGACAATTCTTGGCATTTCTGACTGGCAGTCTAAATATAGCCTATAGAATTTAGTTTATTGGAATAGTTCACATTTAACTTGGCAGGTATATTGATTTTTTTGAGTGGAATGTTCGACGCTGAACGTATTGTAAGGAATAGAAAATTTGAAGCTGAGGGTAACTTTTGTTATGAACAATTAATGTATTTTTTGGTTAAGGAGGCCTTAAAATAACATTCCTTATTTTGCAGATACCAACGTTATAAAAGACATTGTTAAGTCTCGAGGTTTAGTTCAAGGTCTGTGTTAATATTGTTATATTCTTCATTTATTGTACCACATACACACCACCATCTACCCCAAAAGTAAGCAGAAGTTACTTGTACTATGCGTACTAGACAATGTATAAACATACACATGTATATACCTTTATATTGCAAATGCATACATAATATACATAGAAACAACCAGACCAAATCAAAAAATAATGTTCACGCACACAAATGCGTGACTTGAGCGGGAATCAAACCCATGACTTTCGGTATGGCAGTCTACACAGTTACTCTCACGCTTCGCCACTGGGTCGTCAAGTAATTGAATTTATATGATGACAACGATTACTTGTAAATTTGGACAGTGTGTGCTTTTTAAGACGGAGATACTAACTAAGGAGTGATTTATAATATCTCGTCTTTTAGGGACTACAACAGGAATTCAATATTGTTTAAAAATTCGTAGTTTTTGTAGCATGAAAATGCAAGCATAGGTATGAAAATTCGACGATAAGCATATTAAAAATTTGCACCCAAATTTTGGCGTGAGTTACGGTCGCGTTAAAGCGTACGCAAAGATTTCGCCTATGGGCTCGTGTACATAGAGCCTTATATGTCAAGTTGGTCGGTTGTTTACGTAGCATGTTGAGTCGTCTATCTGTATCAGTTAGGGGCCTTGCCAGCGTATTAAGCGTCGCGTAAATAAAGACAACGGAACCAGTCTGGTACCAACACTTAATAATAAATTCCCGTTTGTTGAAATGGTACAATATATGAGCTTTAGCAATTAAGTAATTATGATCAAAAATTATTTTAATTTTTTTTATAGGTATTGATACTTAAGATCAAGATCATTGTGGACTCCAGACTCCAAAGCGAAGGTTTTGGATTGCAACCAAGACAGCGCTAAGATTATGGTGATGAAGTATTTAGTTATCATAAAAATATGAAATTGATAAATTATACGCTGGACCGCATTTAATCATTCTTAGTTGAGCACAAAAGAAGATATCGTCCAATTTACTCAAAATTTTGTTGAAACTCAGTTTTAATTTTACATGTTCAGTAATTATATCAGATATCAATAAAACGTTTTTATACTAAATTGGGCTTTGATTTCAAAACCAATGTTTGGGTATACAAATAAAAAGTAATAACATCCATACAGGTATTAAGCACAAAATCATACACGATATTCATACAGGTATCTAGCTCAAATAAATTTAGGTAAACAATTTATGTATGGTACCCATTAATAACCAATGTGAATTTAGTTTTCTACTATATTGGTGCAGCAAAATTAATACACGGATTTGTATTGGAATATGTAATACTCATATACACAGCTTGTGAATTCGTTAGATTAAATATAATATTACCTATGCATCACATTTTATTGCATACAGAACATAAAAGTAAGGTCGTTGAAATGAGAATATCACACATGCAACCATTTCTGCGTAATCCATGATACTCTCCACATCAAACTATCACATTATTTTGCGAATTATTATATTCATTTATCTTGGCATCGTCCCGCTATCTCTTATATATTGTGTCGTTCCCACAACCAGCGGATTTGGTCCTTTGCCAACTGTCTAGTGTGAACCGATTTTGTCTGAGAAAAACTCGATTTGTGTCTCATATAATGACCGAAACGAATTGTTTTAGTTTTTTGTTGTCCCCGTTTCTCTTGCTCGTAGTGGGTCTACGACATCGCAGCTACGACGTAGCGGCTACGGCGTAGCGAGTTTACTGTGTTCACATTAGTGTTTATGTTTTTAGGATGCCGTATCTGACGGGTAGAACGGGACCCTCATTTAGCCTTCGCTATTGTCCCCTTGTTTGTTGTCGGGCTGTATCTCATAAATCGCAATAGGCAGAGCACAGGACACTTAAAGGCAGTAAGTTGACATTTTCACAGCCTATCAATAACAAAAAGCGAAACTGTGAATTACGATACATTTGATATTTTAAACGTGCTTAGTCTAAAATTTATTATTTAGCCAATAATAATAATAAAAATCAGTACGATGAATACTGATTAGTTATTTTGAAAGTACATAGTATTATATATGTTTTACTATGTTACGGCTACCATTCTAGTATGTGTTAGATTTTCACACCTCGTTACGTTACAATTCAATTCGGCAATAATTTAGCGTCATCGCATTGTAAAACCTACACGTCCTAGTTCTTTTAATCTTTAGGGTAATAAATCTAACACTAGAGACGGTCACACACTCTTTTGGAGAAACTGAAAAGAAAATCCTTATTCTAATCTTCCAACCACTCTACCAATATAAATGAGGCTTTAGCAACATCTCGTAGCGCCCCTCAATTTACTTAAACAATTAGTTGACATAATTGTATCACGACGGGCCACTTATTAGCATTTTTTTATTTTTACGTATCTTGTTTTAAATGAGGACGACATTTGTATGTTTTTGTGCGTTTTATTTATGTTGTGTGAGCTGCGTATGTTTTATGTTAATCGTATTTTATTTTTGCTGTTTTTAAACCTTTATTAATCATAATCATCAGCCCTGTATATAAACTGTCCCACTGGTGGGCACGGGTTCTTCTCACTATGAGAAGGGTAAGGCCATAGTCCACCACGCTGGCCTAGTGTGGGTTGGCGGACTTCCCATGTCTTTCGAGAACATTATGGAGAACTTTTAGACATGCAGGTTTCCTCACGATGTTTTCCTTCACCGTTTAGCAAGCGATAATTAACAATTTAATATGCACATAACTTCGAAAAGTCATTGGTGCGCGCCGTGGATTCGAACCCGGGCCTTCTGCGTAGCAGTCTGTCGGTCTCTCCACTAGGCTATCGCTAAATAGATTTTTTATAAAAAAGTATCAGTACATTGTTTTTAAAATTTTGAAGTTCGTTACTAAAATGAACAGCCTGTACAGCTCGTAGTAACTTACATTCTGCAATTTCAAGATCAGTACTTGAAACAAAAGTCCCATTAGGACATAAACGATGGCGCGGAGCAACTTAGACCACGATGACATGCGTAGTGCGAGTGCATAGATCGGAGATTCAGCAACCTCAACAATCACGGGATAAGAAACAGACTTCCGTTCGGGTACATCTTCGTCTTCTGCACTGTGGTCAAAGGGTTGCATGGGCCACTCTGACGGATCATGGGAAATCCAAGAAGGTCCATGATGCCACAATGGATGATGCAGAAGATTAAGTGGAATAACACCACGAGACAGGCAATCAGCGGGGTTTTCAATACCCGCGACGTGATTGAAACAAGTAGCAGGAACAAGTTCAATGAATTTACTAACGCGGTTGGCGACAAAAGTCTGCCAGCGGTGAGGAGAAGAATAAATCCAAGCGAGCACTACTTTGGAGTCAGAAAAGGCGTATAATTTGTTAATAGGGTAGTGGGGCAAAACTGTGTCTTGAACCTTGCGGAGCAACTGAGACAGCAGAAGGGCCGCGCACAACTCCAGTCTCGCAACCGAAATGGTTTTAATAGGCGAGACCTTAGACTTGGCACAAACTAACTGCACCGAGTAGTTAGAACCAATGCGGACTTGCAGATATACGACTCCGCCGTAAGTACGCTCGCTGGCGTCAGCGAAACCTATTAAGTTGATGGTACATTCATCTACCAACCCAAGATGACGCGGAATAGTAATTTGATTGAGCGCGGTAAGTTCAATACAAAACTGACCCCAAGCGGCGACAATATGGTCAGGGGGGTGTTTCATCCCACTCACACTTTGATAACCAAAGTTCTTTGATCAAGAGCTTGGCGTACAAAATTGTGGGAGCCACAAAACCCATTATGTCCCATAGTCGAGCCAATGTGGACAGCATAGTGCGTTTGGTGCACTTATCATCTGGCGGTGAGACGTCAAACCGAAAACTATCGCAGGATTTGTGCCAGCGTAAACCGAGAACTTTATGTGGTATAGACTTCTCAAACTCAATGTCTGGAGAAGCTTTATGAGAATCAGGTATGCGTGCAAGGACCTCCTTAAAGTCGCTTGTCCATTTGACAAGATCAAACTGGCCTCGCTTGAAAAGCTGAATAAGCTCTTCACAAAGCGAAATTGCTAGCGGAGCGGATATGACACTAAAGGCAATGTCATGCATATACAAAGCGGAAGTAGCAACAGCTGCTGCGGCGGGAAAGTGATCGCCTTCATCAGCGATCAACTGGCGAACAACTCGTAACGCGTGATATGGGCTAGACTTGAGTCTAAAACAAACACGATTGAACTGATACACGGATAAAGGTTCCTTATTCATCATCATCAGCCTTTAATAGTCCACTGCTGGTCTAGGCCTCTCCTTTGAAAGGAGGAATTGGCCGACTATACCACGCTGGCCAAACGGTTTGGTATAGGGTTTGTATCAAGTTTTCCGTCTCTTAAAGTGCTGTTCTCTGCATAATATGCTCCCTCTGTCAGCTCTTACGACACCCATGGGATGATATGGGGTGGTGACATGCCGTATTCTTAATCCGTCACCACACGGACGGTTCCTTATTGTTAAAACGATAAAAAATCCGTTGCAATCTACGGTCAGATTCGCAAACGCCGATATTGAGGAACATTTGGCGGCAATCAGCTGACAGAACAATTTAGAAAAGACGAAACTTTATTATGATGTTAAATAAATCACCCTGTAGATTAGGGCCGGCATGCAAAATGTCATTAATCGACTGACCCGATGTAGTCTAACAACTAGCATCTAAAGCCACACGAAGTTTAGTAGAGGATTTATCTTCGCGAACTACGCCGTGATGCGGGATATAATATGAGGGAAGAGAGTTGCCCTCGTTGTTTACAACTACTTTCAAAAAACCTTTATTTAGGTAGTCACGAACGACGTCATTATTGACGCTGCGTAACTTAAGTGATGCATCAAGTTAACGTTCTAAACAATGGAAACGTCTAAGCGCAGTCGCCTAACGAATAAGAGTCACCATAGAATGGCAACGCCACTACGTATCTGCCACTGTCGTCACGAACAGTGGTAGCGCGGAAATGTTGTTCACACTCGAGATCCTTACGGCTCATCGAGGGCGGTGCGGTAATCTCTTCGAGCTCCCAAAATCGCTTGAGAAGAGAATCAATATTATTTTCTTGAAGAACAGAACAACAACAAGACGTAATATACTGAGAAGTATGTAACGTAGGTACGGTACCCATAATCTGCCGTCTGGAGAGCGAAGACCCGTCTTAAAGGCACCTCTGTTTCGTTGAAGGAATTTTTGACGAAGTCCAGGCAGAATATCTTCGCTAAGGCGCGGCTCCATTTCGGAATGCGAGCTTGTTGGACCCAGGACGGTGTTATCAACGTTAAGGCGTCAGATGGCTCACGCCACAGAATCTACACCATCGAAGAACTGAACAGTCTGCAGCTGAAGTATCCCAGGCGCAAAGATGAGCCGACTGTGGACAAGAGCGGCGCCGGATCTGCGGGGGCGTCGCACACTAACTCCAAATCCCGTAAATAGTTGAACTTTACATAACTATTCATATCTTTTTTATTTCTCTTCTCTTCTCTCTCATCTCTAAATTCTGATAGTTATAAGATTGTCTTGTTTATCGCTTTCTATTTGTATCTTGCGTCGTAATGTTGTTGTTTTATCATGTTGTTGACAGTAATGACAGTACAGACAGTTTGACAGATGTCAGAATAACGTATTACGTACGGAAACTGTTTACAACATTGTATTTTTTTTTTCTCTGTAATGTTTATTGTGCTAAGCATGGTTTAATTTTATTGTTTGTGTGAGCTGGCGGGTGGTGCAGAGAAAACTGTGTTGCCTATAGTATTCACAAATTTTTTTTTTTTTTTAGGTCCTTAATATCTTATTTATTAGTATTTTATATTATATATTATTATTTATTTTATTATATTATTTTATGGATTCTGATACATATTTATCGGCTAATGAGTCACCTGCTTCTTCCGACAATGAGAGTTTCTGCTCGACGGATGGCACGTTAAGCGAATGCCTTCATAAGGCATTTGCACATCAACCTGGCTTATGCTTCAACGTTTGTCATATAAATGCCCAAAGTATACCCAGCCATTATAGTGACCTGCTGGAAGCATTTTATTTATTTATTTATTTATTTTCTGGTTCAAATGCACATGCCGTCCTGGTTTCAGAGAGTTGGTTAAAACCAGTTCTTCCTTCTACATCATACTCCTTACCTGGTTACATTCTTATACGAAATGACCGAGTCGGCAGGAGAGGCGGTGGTGTAGCTATCTATCTCCGCAGCACCTTCCCCTTTAAAATTCTTTCTTCATCTTCTGCCTCTTCTTCACCTGCGGAGTTCTTATTTCTGGAGGTAAACGTCAAGGGCTCTAAAGCTATTCTTGGCGTCGTGTATTGTCCTCCTGCTGTTGACTATTTCTCCAGTCTCGAGTCGATTCTGGAATCTTTAGGGTCCGAGTATACTCATCACATCATCATGGGCGACTTTAATACCGATCTCCTTTCCAGTCAATCCAGTCGTTCCTGTAGGTTACTTGACATCGTCCAGTCAGCCAGCCTTCAAGTGTTACCACTGCATGCTACTCACCACAACAGCAACGGTGAGGATACCTGGCTGGACTTAATAGTAACCTCTGATCCTTCCAAAGTCACATCCCATGGCCAACTTTCCGCTCCTGGTTTTTCCCGCCATGACCTCATTTTCCTCTCCTACCGCCTGAAACCTCCTAAAGCCCCACCTAAAGTTCTGCGCATGCGTTGTTTTAGTCGAATGGATGTAAACAAACTAAATAAGGATGCTGCCAAGTTAAACTGGAATAAAATGATGTCTGCCTCTACGGTGGACGAAAAGGTTAGTATATTTAATGACACAATCAGTAATCTATACGATGTTCATGCCCCAGTAAGACGAGTGAAACTGAAACGTCCTCCTGCACCTTGGATTACTACAGGTGTACGGATGGCGATGCGTCGTAGAGACCGAGCTTTTAGGCGGTATAAAAAGGACCGTCGTGATGAGAACTGGGAGCTTTTTAGATCTGCAAGAAATCGGTGTAATCATATGGTACGAAACGCCAAACGCCGACATATTCTCGATAACATAAATTTTTCATCACCTGCTAATACCTGGCGGTTCCTTAGAACACTAGGCATTGGCAAACAGCAGCACTTCGACAATTGTGGGACTCTTGATATCAACCGATATTTCACCTCTTCCGTTTCGCTGGATCACCAGATCACGAGTCTCACACTTAGTTATTACTTAGCGGGCTTGCCTCAACCCAATGTTGAATTATTCCAGTTTTCTCCAGAGTCTTTAGGCGAGATCAAAAGGTCAATCCTCTCCATCACTTCCAATGCTGTGGGGTGTGACAACATCAGCCGTCGTATGATAACGACAATCTTAGACCACCTCCTGCCTGCAGTATCCCATATCATTAACTTTTCCCTTACTTCCGGTACCTTCCCCTCCCTATGGCGTAAAGCCTACATAATTCCCCTGCCCAAAACTCAAAACCCTTCTATTCCTAACCACTTCCGTCCGATTTCTATCCTACCTTTTCTGTCCAAAGTGCTAGAGGCCTGTGTCCACAAACGATTGGCTCGGTTTGTTCACAATAACAGATTGTTGAGTCCTTTACAATCTGGATTCAGGCCTGGGCATAGCACTACCACCGCCCTCCTTAAAGTGACTGGCGATATTCGAGAGGCCATGGAAAACACCAAAATCACCGTACTGGTGTTGATTGATTTTTCAAACGCCTTCAATACCGTCAGTCACGATATCCTTTTATCTATCCTATCTCATCTTAGGGTCTCGGCTGGAGCTCTGGATTGGTTCTCTTCTTATCTTCGAGGGCGTCAGCAGTCTGTCCGCCTCAATGATTCATCATCGGGGTGGTCTGACACTACTTCTGGTGTTCCTCAAGGCGGTATCATTTCTCCCTTGTTGTTTTCTATTTTTATAAACCTCTTGACTCAAAATCTTCAGTGTGCTTACCATTTGTATGCCGACGACTTGCAGATCTATACACATGTTAATGTGGAATGCGTAGCTGAAGCCATAGAAAAGATAAATAGCGATTTAGCAGCTATACTCACCTGGTCGGACAAGTTTGGATTAGCTGTCAATCCTAGTAAGACGCAAGCTATTATCTTAGGTAGTCATAGGATTTTAAAGAGACTGGACTACACATCTTTTCCAGTCATTACATTTAGCGGTACTACTGTTAATCTGCATACAACAGTAAAAAATCTTGGCCTGCATATGGATAGCACGCTAAATTGGCAAACGCAAGTAAACCATGTGAGTCAGAAAGTCACTGGTACTCTACGCGCTCTCTACCGCCTAAAAAACTTTCTCCCGCCCGAGACTAAAACAATGCTTGGGCAAACTTTAATTTTCCCTCTAATCGACTATGGTGATGTATGTTACTTTGACCTGAATGCAGATCTCCTAAACAAACTTGACCGTCTTCTAAATAACTGCATTCGATTCATTTTCAATCTTCGCAAGTTTGACCATGTGTCCACTTATCGTTCTCAATTGAATTGGCTTCCCATTCGTCAACGCCGTAGCTTGCGTGCTCTCACAACTCTCTATAGTATTCTTACGTCTCCCACTCCCCCTGAGTATTTAACGCCCCTCTTCCAGTGCCTAGGGTCTAACCATGCTCGTAACCTTCGCTCTTCTAATAACCTGCTTCTCATGGTTCCCACTCACAGCTCTAATTTTCTTCACTCTTCTTTTACTGTACAATCAATCCTTCTCTGGAATGCCCTTCCTCTTGAGATCAGGATGGCCAGGACCAAGTGCACATTTAAGTTCAAAGTTAAGGAACTCTTGTTGGCCGATACAACCGGTGTATCATAATTCATTTATATTTCATTTTGTCTTTTAATATGTATATATATGTACATATTTATATATATATTATATGTAGATGTACTAGTATGTAGTAATAATATGTATTATTTGAAATTATGGTTTTATATATTATATACTGCTTATATATATTTTTACTCATCGCATGTATGTATCTTATATGTATATATATCATGTCTATTATATATATATATAATTATATACTCTATATAGCTATGTTAGTTCAAACTCAATGTTATTTTCATTATAGGTATTTATATAGCGCCTACTTCTTTTTTCTCTGCACCATTCAAAGGTAGACTGGGAGATAATGCCCATGGCATTAAGTCCGCCTGTATACGCTGCGTATATAAAGTTTTTAAATAAATTAAAATAAATAAATCACATACCCAAATACCGTCTCAATAACGGGTGGTAAATCATATCGCTCACTACGCACTACTTTAGTTAGTAGCTAGTGCGAAAATATTGAAGCTCCGATCAAAACATCAATGTCTGCCGGATTCTCAAACTCCCCGTCTGCCAGCGGCAGTGTCTTGAGGTGGGTGAGTAATGATACGTCCACATTAGCGTTCGGCAATGTGTCTGTAATACGCTCCACGATAAGCGAAGAAATGTTAAAATTAATATTCCTATCAAAACGCGAATGTATTTTAACATCTACGGAACCCTTGCAATGTTTTTCTGAACCCCCGATGCCCTTGACCACTAAGTTAGTATTTCTAAAGTTATCCCACAGTCCGAGGCGTTTGAAACAATCAGAAGTAATAAAATATCTCTGTGACGCACTGTCGAGAAGACATCGTACCATGTGAGGCGCTCTATTAATATCATAAACGGTAACTTGCGCTGTCGTTAACAGAGCAGTCTTGGACGCCGTACACCGCGGCTTAGCACTGCGCTGATCACTACAAGCGCGCGAGGGCCGTCCGCGCGTGCACGCCGCCCGCGCAATGGACTTCGTACACAACGATACTTCGCCCTGAGACGTGGAGGGGGAAGTAACCGTGGCCTGCACCTGCAACGTAAGCGTGTCAAGGTTACCGGCTTGGCTCGACGACGGATAACTTTTATCAAAGTGTAATAACGAGTGGTGTCGTTGATTACATGAACGACATCTCGTCTTACTAGAACAATCACTCGTTTATACTTAAGCAATTAATGCAAGCTTTGTTATCCTTCAGACATTTGAAACGAGCAGTCGGATTTAAATTATTAAAGGCGGGACATTTATAGAAATGGTCGTGTACTATATTACTGCACAGACACTTCTGTGAATTATTATTAATAGATTCCGAGCATGCTACGTAAGATTGCGGATTAGGGACCGAGTTATTATTGCTATTTCGCGCTTTATTTGACCTTTGTTTGCTATTATTATTATTAGACGAGCTAGATGAACTAGACTGCGTATTATGATATATTCGACACTGATCTTTGATGAAAGAAATAAAACTATCAAGTGTAGGTATTTTATGATTGCGTTCCGTCATCTCGAATGCGCGAATTGTTTCAGTGTCAAACTTTTTTAAAGCGAGTCGAAGAAACATAGAGTCGGAAAGATCTTCTAATTTTAAGTTTTTAAGGGAATTAACTGCGGTAACAAAGTTGTCTATAAACAGCTGGAAATTCGAAACAGACGCGGCACCAGACAATTTAAGATTAAAAGCTTGATCAAAGTAAGTAGACGCTAGAACACGAGTATCTTGATACCTATCAAGTAGTGACTGAAATCATCATCAGCCTTTAACAGTCCACTACTGGACTAGGCCTCTCCTTTGAAAGGAGGAATTGGCCTACTATACCACGCTGGCCAAACGGGTTGGTTTAGGTTGCGTAGGCGCATTCCGTGTGGTGATGGATTAAGAATACAGAATGTCACCACCCCATATCATCCCATGGTTGACTAAAATATGACCTGATAATTCTCAGCACTGGGTGTGACACCTGAAAATACGGATTGGGCCTTTGGTGACAGTTTACCTAAGATAGTACAACCTGTCAGCATCTGTCAGAGAACCATTATCGTGCACTGTAGACTTAAAACTCGCATAGAATAACGGCCAATTTCGTATATCCAGCCATCAAACGACATAAGCTCAATTGGCGGTAATCTCGGCACTCGAACCGCCTTTCCGGCAGAAACGGGCTGTGCGGAATATTTATTCTCCAATTGTGATTGTATGCGCTTGATGATACAATAAAGATCTTCGAATGAGGTGTATGCCTGATAATTCGGCTGTTCATCAGGATTAAGGAAAGCAATCTTGCGTTATAATCGTCTAAAAACTTATGAAAATCAGTTCGAATACTATCTACTGTCATGCAATAACTAAGAAATGATTCCCTATTAATATCGGAAGTAGCGGTAGTTTTTGAGCGCTCGTAAAGGTTTTGAATACGCTCAAATAAAATATTACGTTTAGCTTCCAAGATTGTCAGCTCTTTTTATTCCGACATGCATGGCTTCTTTTGTTGCGCCATGTTTACGTAGGTATAAACTAATGAGACCGAATCAAAATAAGAATACCTAAAGTACCTATTATTTTACCTAAGTAGCTGTTTATGCGGTAGTTATTCGTAAGTAGGAAATAACTTTAAGGCGGTGAAACTAAAAGGTGTTTGAAATATGGAATTTACACGACAATTATGATAGTTCCAGTAATAATAATTGGGTTAGTAGGTAGCTACATAAAAGTATATTACCTACGGATGCGTGCGGAAATAACCCTGTAATGGGTATGTAAATGGATTAGGAGTATAGCTAGGTGCTATAACTACCTAGGTAGGTACTTCTAGAAGATACCTACGCGAGCGAGATAAAACGAGAGGTTACGTATAAACGCAAATGAATCCGGCTTCGTACGGACCAAAAAATGGTTCGGCGATACACCGAAACGGTATGTTCTAGGCGATTTGGAAAAAAAGATTAATATCGTGGACTGTATGAGGGCGAGTTCTGATCGCCTAGGATAGGAAAAGGGAGTGGGAGTTGGGAGTTATAGATACTGGGATTTTGCAGCACACCTACCTTCGTTCTCTCGGTTTGACAAGATGGCTGTCGTCGGCTTCTTGCAGAATCGGGCTGTAAGCTGATCACTCCGTCTAGATCCAACCCAGAACTACACAAATCACTCCACTTCACCTGCGGGTGGTTTTATTGCGTTTATAGTATAGAAGCGGTAAAATATAGCGGTATTAGGTACACGTGTTCGGCGCGACACGGATGATTCTTGACTGTCTCGCGCGTCAATGAACTCGGCGACGAATCAGCGACAGGCGTGCCTTTTGGGAGAAAGGGAGGGAATAAAAAGGGTCGCTTGTATTGGACAAGCAAGCGAGGAACGATTGACGTTGATGTAATTAATTATCAATAGAAAGGTAGATGGCGCTACCAGACGCAGGGATAAGGAGAGTCTTTGTCTCCAGCAGAGGACTCCGAAAGGATGTTTAATGTAATCCTCGAGCCAGTAACCAAAGTTGCGAAGAACTGCCTGAGATGCCTGAAATACGTCTAAGGTATAGCTTTATATTTAAGGTTTTCGGTAAAATTACAATATGCATAAATTAATCAAAGCCTCGAAACAATAAAATAGTATAAAAACTCAGTATTAATACATTATCAGGTCGACGACCTTTGAATGCGACCGTACATTTCTACCAAATAATATTCAACCTAACTTTGTTATAAGCCTGTACATATACAAAATTTAAATCATTCCGTTATGAAGCGGAAGTTCAAATGGAGCTAATTAAATTCTAGTGAATTACATCCAACTCTATTATTCTATACAATAACGCAGATGTGCCACGTTTATTTAGAGTTTCATGAACCTATGGAAAAGCGAAAAGCTAATATATCGTCAAATCTGGATGAACTAGTAGGCGGTCTCCGGGATGCAACTGAGATATAGCTAGAAGGTGTAAAAGTGTTTTATGTCCTTTCGTGAGCTTTGCACAAAATATTCTTGTTACAGGGATACTACTCTCTACTGATAACATTTCCCGACGTTACACCTTAAAAAATTACAAAGGAATTATAGTATATTTCCTAAACTCAAACGCATGTAGTGCAGAATGAATCGTAGTAGAACATGATTTCACATTTGACTTTTACACGAACAATGCATCTTTGCATAAGACTTTAATCTCATTCACGGTTTTACCCAATCATTCAGGTAGCATTCCATTACTATACCTTATTATCATGACTATATACCGTAGGGATACACTTTAATTAATGAACTAGGAGGTGGCACTGAATTTTAGGAAAACACGTTCTTTGTTCGTTCAAATGTATCTTCATCACAGTTACATGCTTCCATATAAACGTGGTACAGTTACACATATGGACGTATACGTATGTAAGTACTTCGTATTTCGGTACTGTTAATATTTTAGTTTCATCTGCTATCTCGTTATTTAGCTGTGCTATTTATGTGCCCGTTTTATTATTAGAGATACGAGCAAACATTGTGATGGAATCGGAGAGGATTTGTTTATTTTCGTGTTTTTTGTTCGTTCTGTTTGTGAAAGGACGTATTATGGGTATTGTTGTGTTAAAAATGCTTTTAATTTGTGTGAATGTTTTGTATTTGTTCGCACTTTTTGTTGAGATAATTATGTGTATGCATTAATCCAGATGCGATATCTTAATAGGAAGATCAATAGACTGCCTAGTAGAGGATTATGACTGTGTTCAACTCACGGTGTTCACCACTGACTTTAGAAATGTTTGATTGTCGCTTGCTTAGTTGTGAATAAAATACATACTGGGGAAACAAATGTCTTATATATTTTTCTTTACGATGTTGTTCTGTATGATGAACTGTAGCTAGTTCAAATAGAGAAACCAGACAGTCAGGAGTCATCAGTGACCACAAGCAGTCGTAGGCTGGTCTAAATAGATGAACGATATTGGAGGCCTCGTTCGACTTCTAATAGACTTTCGAGTCATTGCTCGATGGGAACAATATTCATACACTTTCGAAATGCGCTCTCTACCGGTTGTACTGAAAGGTATGGAAATGATTTCATACGTTTTTTTATTAATATAACTCGGGCCTGAGATTCTTAATTATAAATGACTCGTTCACGTTACTTCTAAGAATAGATTGAGATTGTATTAGCTGTCTGGCCGAATAGTATCTTCTTGGGTTTACGCGAATGTTACACATTGAAATTAAACTACAGTTTACGGATTTTATCGCGTTGTATTGGTTTCACTAAGTTATTACATTTGAAACTAAAGATCTAGAAACTATATTTTTAATTTATTACTAGCCGACGTTTCGAATTATTTACAGAATTCATGTTCACGGCAGACTGAGGTGATATTCGTCTTTTTCTTGAATGTATAAGTTATCTCAAAGTACCCGAACATTTTTCAACTACTGGTGTTACTATTTACGCAGGCTGAGCTCACAGTGTCCTTAAGTCTTCTGGTTACTTTGTCCTTCTTGGGTTTCATTAGCCTTATGACAGGGTCCCAAGCTGGAGGAACATTCCAACCATCTTCCCTATTGAAATTAGGGTGTTTTTTAATTTCAATAGCCTCTCGTATCATCCTTGGAAGAAAACGATGTTCTTTTGCGAGTATCTGTGGTTCATCAAATCGCAGGTAGTGGTTGGGTCCTTGTTCCACATGTTCACACACAGCAGACTTTGTTGAGCGTTTATGTTTTATGTCAGCTATATGTTCTTTGAGTCTAATGCCTATGCTTCTCTTGGTTTGTCCAATGTATGAGAGCCCACATTCACAGTCAATTTTGTAGACACCGGCCTCTTGCAAGGGTAACTGACACTTGACAGATGGTAATAATTGACTGATCTTCGTTGGCGGCTTGTAGTAAGTTTTGATAGAAGCTCGCTTCAAGATGTAGCCAATTTTGTCGGTCACGCCCTTGATGTATGGGAGGACAGCAGGTTGTCTTTCTACGGTGGCTGGTTTTTCTTTCTTCTGGGATCTGTGACAGTGGCGCGGCGGTCGGAGCTTGTTGTCTTGCAGAACTTGCCTGACATGTTGAAGCTCAGCGTCCAGGTGTTTCTTGTCACAGATCCCGCGGGCTCTCTGAAACAGAGACATTCCACAGTAGCTAACTGTTTAGGATGGTGGTGAGATTCACCGTTTAAGTACCTATTTGTATGGGTCTTTTTCCTATACACAGTATGGCTTAAGGAGTTGTTTTTATTCCTGATGACAAGTATATCTAAGAAAGCTAAAGACTTGTTTGCCTCTAATTCCATTGTGAATTGTATTTGGTTATTAATAGAATTAAGATGGTTTAGGAAAGCATTAACACTATCTGTTGGTAAAATTGTGAAAGTGTCATCTACATACCGCTTGTAGAACCTCGGTGTGATGGTGGCAGTCTGCAGGGCTCGCGCCTCGAAGTCCTCCATGAAGATGTCAGCGACAACAGGCGATACTGGAGAGCCCATTGCTACACCGTCTACTTGTATGTAGTATTTCTTGTCCCATAACAGATAGCCCGTTGTCAGGCAGTGTTTGAGTATTTCTGCATATTCCTCAGGCATGTTGTTTTCTGTCAGCTTCCTTCTAGTAATTTCTACACAGTCATGTACTGGTATGCATGTGAATAATGACTGTATATCAAAACTAACCATAGTTTCCTTGTCAGAGAGATGTAGGTGTTTGATTTCACTGACAAAATGGTAGGAATCTTTCACATGTGCTCTCGTGTTGCCTCTGAGGGGTGAGAGAATCTTTGCCATGTGTTGAGCCAGTCTGTAAGTTGGTGCGCCTATCTGACTAACTATCGGGCGCAGAGGAGCGTTTTCCTTGTGTATTTTTAGTAGCCCATACATTTGAGGAGGTTTTACACACGATGGTATTAAATATTTCACGTCCAAATTAAGTTTTTCGGAGTATTTCTTAACAATATCACAAGTTTGCTTGAGTATTTTGTTCGTAGGGTCTGACTTAACCAACTTGTAGGTACTTTCATCCGACAAAAGATGTTCCATTTTTTGTTTATACTCGGACGTGTCCATCACTACCGTTGCATTTCCTTTATCTGCTCGGAGTACTGTAAGTTCAGGCCTAGCTTGTAAGTTCTTCAGTGCGAGATATTCGGTCTTAGGTAGATTCCTTGCCGGCACTTTCGATTGACGTAATACAGCAGAAACGTCCTGTCGTATGGCCTCGAAATCTTCCTTACTCACATTGTTCTTAACTAGGCAATCCTCAACGTTGCAAATAATGGTTTCATACGGTATTCTTGATGGAGTTATCGCGTAATTTAAACCTCTGTTAAGTACTCTCTCGGTATTTTCATCTAACGTGTGTTTTGACAGATTGACAACTGTTTGTCTATGGGCGGACGGTAGCGTGTGATTGGTCCGTGCGAAAACGTTCTGTTTCATGTTGTACCGGTCATTTGATTTTTGTTGTAATTTTTCAAATTTTTGAATTTTGTTACGTTTACACGCATAATATTTTGATGTTTCTCTGTTGTTTATTGCATCTATGCATTGTTTAAAATCAAATGAAGTTGTCAATCTGTATATTTCGTTAGATAAATTCTCAACATTTTTATTTATTCTGCGTAAATCAGCTCGCTTTTCATGGATCTTTTGTATGAGTAACTTTTGGCTTGCCTGTTTTAAGATCTTAGCGCTCCCACGTATGTCCTTCTTGGCTGATATCTTGCAGCATGTAGGGATGAGATCGTGATCCCGGCATCTCTTCAAGAAATTTAAGGATGTTATGTATCTTGCGCGCTTGGTTTGTAGATCTTCTAACCGGCGTATTTTTGTTGCTGTTTCCAGTCCGTACTGGTTCACATAGTATCTTCTTCACATAGTTTCTAGATCTTTAGTTTCAAATGTAATAACTTAGTGAAACCAATACAACGCGATAAAATCCGTAACCTGTAGTTTAATTTCAATGTCTGGCCGAAGTTTAAGATTTTTTTTATGTTACACAAATAATTATTCTTCTGTAAATAATATATGGTTGACTGATTTATCTACGCAGAGCCTAAACTGCGGGGCCTACAAACTTGACATTTTGGCAGTTGCTGCCTTTTGTGTAGTAAACATTTATTAAGGAAGGCATTTAGAAATTCAACTCAATGGGTTTTATGAAGGAAGAACAACTACAATGATTTAAAGTAGGTAAGACGAGACATATCTATTTTAAATCTTATTTCGTCAATGTTAGTCCTAATTACTGATCTTGATGTATACACATACTTGAGAATCTAGATTAGTTTTCAATGCCATTTCTTATATAAATATATGTTTGCTTCAACAACTTTTGTTTTCATGATTGTTTTTTTAAATAAATAAATATGTAACCGTGGTTTTTCAAGATTGATACATGAACAGCCTAAAAAATATTGAATAGCCCAATGTCATGCTTTTTAATTTTATTTCTAAGAGGTAAAATTGTTTGTTGTAATTTTCCATGAAGCCTGAAGTAGAAAGCTACTACTAGTATTTAATTATAAACTAAAATGCCTGACAGTAAACATCAAAATCCATCAAATTCGTTATATATATTATACGTTTCAATTAATTAAATTTGTATTTACATTTTCAACTCACACGGAGTCACCGAGAAATTTTGACGCAAACACTTCATATTTATAGACTTGTACCCCTAAACAATAACAGAACGATCAAAGTCAAAACTCGATTAAACATCAAACTTGTAACATTCGGACAATCGGCCACAATCCGTCCGATTTCTGTCCGGAACGTTGTCCGGATAATAACACTGTCTAGAATTACCGTAGGCTTACTGGGAATTGGTTGTAGGCACAGTGGAAGCTAATTTATATTCATCCAGTTGTCCTAAAGCAATCAAATGACTGACACATATTGCTGATATTCTCAGCGATGACAAATTATAATGTAGTTATATGAAAATTTTACCTTATATCTCCTGGTGATGTTCTTGAAGTGGACCTATAGGATTAACTCATAATTTTGGCCAAAATAACAAGAGAATCGAATAGATACCAGTGTACAATTCGGCGAAGTCTTTCTCCTCGGGCACCAATCAGGAATTCACACATGTGTTTTACAAAGTTCAATATTTCACAAATGTTCATTAAGATACAACTTATCCTTGGTCACAAGTAAACCGATGCCAGCTGATTAAAGAAGCGGCACTCAAACGGGTTCCAATACTTCCAATTTTATTACAATATTCTACGCGAGAGAGCAAAACGGCGTCTTAATTTTTCAAGCGGAAGGATGGAAGTGACAGTTCAGTGTGACCATTGTCAGAAATTTTCAATAGACTAAACAAAATGTTACTCAATCGATCTAATCGATTTGACTTATAATAAAAACTAATTCTATTTCAAACATCCACCCGCCCCGGACCGGCCTACCGGTCCGCTAATCGGTTGGTAGACGTGACAATGTTGCAACCGCTCTCCTCAGAATCGAACCCTCCACCAAGACCTCAGCAAATCGGGGAACTCCATCAGCCCCAGTTACCAAATGAAGGATGCGCCCCTGCGCCATCTGAGTGGCGGAAGGTTAGCCTCCGTGATCAAAACGAGGTCACCAATGTTGGGTGGATCGGTCTTGTCGGTCCACTTAACGCGTTGCTGGAGTATGTGCAAATATTCCAAGTTCCAGCGTTTTCAAAAGCTCTGAGTAATCTGGCGTACCAATTCAAAACGCGAGAGACGACCAGGTCTCGTATCAATATAGGGGTACTCAGGCAAGGCGACAAGTGGGCGACCAATCAAAAAATGGCCCAGCGTAAGGGCCTCCAAATCATTCGGATCTGAGGAGATCGGGCACAATGGCCGAGAGTTCAAAACGGCCTCAATCTTACAAAACACAGTTGCGAGTTCCTCAAATGTAAGGACAGACTCACCGATTGTCCTGCGCAAGTGTGTTTTGGCCGATTTTACGGCGGCCTCAAATATACCACCCCAGTGTGGACAATTTGGTGGGGAAAACAACCAATTTATCCCACGTCGGGCAAGCCTATCACCTATATCAGCTTTGTTGGTTTCAAGGAAATTAACAACATCATTCAAATAATTATAGGTGCCCTTGAAGTTAGTGCCGCAGTCAGAACGGATCAAGGAAGGCAACCCTCTGCGGGATACAAATCTGTCAAATGTGGCTACAAACGGTCGTAAGTGAGGAGACCAGTTCTAAGTGTACGGCCTTTGTGGAGAGACAAACAAAAATACACAAGCAGGCCTTAACAGTCTTGCTGTTTCGAAGTGTCGACGTTTTCACCAAAAAGGGACCTGCGAAGTCCGTGCCAACACCGTCAAACGTCCTGCTCTCAGTTACGCGATCTGCCGGTAAGTCTCCCATCAAGGGCTGCATGGTAGAAGCCTTGAGCTTATAGCAAGGGATGCAGCGAAAGACTACACTCCGAATAATTCTTCGGGTAGACAAAATCCAAAATTCGCGTTGCAAAATAGCCAACAAAGCATTACAACCAGCATGCGAGTTCTTAAGGTGACGGTCAGTTACCAACAAGCGTACCAAATGACCGTCCTTAGGTAACAAAAGGGGGTGACGAGCCCCGTAAGGGAGGTTGGCGTTCTTGAGACGCCCTCCAACGCGCAAGAGACCCGTATCGTCCAAAAAGGGGTTCAATTTAGAGACAGCTCCCGACAATTTCGATCTCCCTGATTTAAGGATAGCAATCTCCTTTTCAAAATGCGCCAGTTGCACAGAACGAACCCAAAAGGTGAGGGACTCCTGTCGTTCCTGTGGTGAGAGAAACGGTGTCAGTCGTTTCTGTTGTGGGTGCCTAAAATTAAAAACAAAACGCTTTATCCAAGCAGTGACACCTAACAACTTGTCGAGGGAGCTGTAACGATTCAACAAAAAATCGGGGTTGAAGGCGCATTCTATCTTCTCAAGAGCGAGTGTTCGTAGACCCGGCAAATTAGAAGTATTCAAAACTGGCGTTCTAGGCCAATCAATTTCTGGTCGACTCAACCATTCCGGACCCCACCACAGCGAATGACCTATCAAACTAGGCGTCAAGCATCCGCGCGAGGCACAATCAGCGGGGTTGAGCTCACCTGGCACGTGTCTCCAAACAAGCTTGACTTCGGATTTCTGGATTTGGGAAACGCGATTAGCAACAAATACCTCCAAGGTGTGGACAGAAGCCTTCAACCAACAAATAACAATTTGGCTGTCTGTCCAGGCGTAGGTCCCATTGATACAAATGCTTTTACCCAAAGAACTGGACACGTTGCTTCAATAAGCGTACAAGTAGGGCTGCTCCCGAGAGCTCCAATTTTGGAATGGTCAGAGATGTCCGAAGGGGTGCCACCTTGCTCTTTGCCATGATCAGGGAAACCCTCACCTGACCTGAGGCACTAACTGTGCGCAAGTACACCACGGCCGCGTGCCCACGCTCTGAGGCATCACAAAACCCGTGAAGGGTGGCCTTGTACTTCCCGGGAGGAAGGATGGGACGAGGCAAGGAGATCTCGTTGACGGCAGGAAGTGAGGATACAAAAGAGGTCCATTCCTCAACAAGAGTACCGCGTAGAGGTTCGTCCCAAGTCAATCCCGCTGTCCAAAGCTTCTGCAAGAAGCATTTTGTCCAAAATATGATAGGACAAATCCAACCGTTCGGATCAAGGGTTCTGGCGACAGTAGACAACACGAGACGTTTAGTCCAAGAACAAGGCAATTTCAAGTCTACGTTGTACGTAAAGATGTCTTGGACTGGTCTGTACTGGACGCCGAGAACAGCCATCATGGCGGGGTTGTCAACAATCTCAAACAAATGTGGATCCTGCTGATGATCCTCTGGCAAGCCTTCCAAAAGCGCTGGTGAGTTGGAAATCCATTAGCGCAACTCATAACCAGCAGAGGCCAAAATACCTATCAATTCGTCCCGCAGGAGCATCGCCTCGTCCGCTGTGGAGGCGCCTGAACAAATGTCATCGACGTAAATATCGTCTTTCAAGATGGCGGAGGCTCGTGGGAAACGTAAGCCTTCGCGGTCTGTGAGCTCCCAAAGAGAACGTATTGCCAAGTAGGGGCTTGACCTTAACCCGTACGTATTAGTATTGAGCTCGTAGACGACCATGGGATCACAAGGAGACTCTCTCCAAAGGATCAGCTGGAAGCGACGGTCATCAGGGTGGATAATCGTCTGCCTGAACATCATTTTTATGTCACCAAGACAACCTGATGTCGTTGGAAGCTGGTGATGACGTCACAAAGATCCTTGACCAACTTGGGACCAGAATGCAAGCACTGGTTCAAGGATACGCCTGTTGAAGTCTGCGCAGAACCATCAAATACGGTGCGCAGCTTGCCAGTCGATGGCTTCAATACCGCATGATGCGGGAGAAAGTAGTGCTCCACCGAACGCCAATCCAAATTTGACACGGACATGTGTCCCAATTGTTCATATTCTCTCATGAACTCAATATACTTCTGTCTGAGCTCCGGATCACGACCCATGCGACGCTCCATAGCCAACAATCTCTTTTCGGCTAAAGGTCGTGACTCACCAAGCGGAGGCCGAACAGACAGGAAGGGTAGCCTCGTAATAATCCGACCAGAACGGAGTCGACCAGTGTTGTTCTGGAAGAACAGCTCGCACTCCTCATGTTCTGGATTCAAACGGGCAGCTTGAGGGGGCTCCTCTACCTCCCAAAACCTCTGAACTGCATCAGAGAGAGCAGAGCCTACAGCCAACAAATTATCAAGTTCGGGTGGAGGAGGGTCCCTAGGTACAGGTTCCATCAAAGCAAATCCAAATATGGTCGGGGTGGCAGTCAAACCATTTGGCACCAAGACCCGTTTCCCACCAATCAAAATTCCACCGAGTACATCAGAGCCAATCAACAAGTCGATTTGTCCCGGTGTGTCAAATTTGGCGTCTGCCAGTTCCAATCCCGATTTCAAATTCACCACAGCAGCAGGTAGCTGTTTCTGTGGATGCATACCCAAAATGTTCTTCAACACAATAGCCGAGGTTTTAATCCTCGGGTGTGAAGATTCAACAGGGCCAAACAAAACCTTAACTTGCCCTTCAACATTAGAGGCTACGTCCCCTATGCCCCGTATACAATTTGGAAAAAAACCCATATTTAATTTAACCTGCCCTACCAAATAAGTGGAAACAATGCAACCTTGTGAACCTGTGTCCAATATAGCACGGACAACAACAGAGGTCCCCGTGGGTCCCCAGACCCTAACAGCAACCGTTGGTAGGATAACGGTCTCAATGGGGGAGGTTGGCGTCATAGGGCAGGGGTCAATGACCTATTGTTGCCTGGGCGGCGAGCGTTGGCCAGGACCAGGCAAGTCAAAACGAGGGTGCGGCTTGAAGTCCTCAAAGGCGCGATGACTCGATCCGCGCGCCATCTGTGGGGGGTCATAATGACGCACCCGCCCAAAACGAGGTGGGCGCGAGTCAAGGCGGGGACGCTCCGCCAAAGGAGGGGAATACCTGGGGCAGCAGTCATGGTGCTGGTGAAGTTGCGCGGTCGCACATTCAGGTGCGCGAGAGAGAGGAGGCATGCGCACGCTACGGTTCTCCAAGCGGGGCGAGTGGCGATCAATTGAGCGAGGCGACTCTCGGCTACGCGCCGGTGAGCCTCGGCCCGTGCGCGGCGTCGGCTGGTTGGACAAGCGGCCAACCTCTCTGGCATTCATACAGAGAATGTCCAAATGCTGTCCTCCACAGTGAGGACAGGGGCGAGAATTTGGGCAGTCTTGCTGGTAGTGGGACCCCAAACAAGAGAAGCAAAGGCGGCGGGCATTCGCGATGCGCCTACGAGAGGCGACATGCAGGTCCAAGAATGCCTTACAACTGGCCGTTCTGTGCCCCGTGACCTTGCAGTAGGAGCACTCCACTGGGCTCTGCGTGACTGCAAAGCGAGGAGGGCGCCGGTCAACATTGGCTCGGGTGTGAACGCGAGCCTGCTCCTTGACCTTGGGCGGCTGCGACTTAGCCGGCGTGTCACCACTGGAGTTGTCCAAGACCCGGCACTCATCCTCCAGGAACTTCTCCAGGTCAGCAAAGGGGGGCAGATGGGTCGCGCTATCCCCACCAAAACGCTGTTCAAAACGCGACCTCAGGTCGCCAGGCAGCTTTTTCAGCACAATGTGCACCAATAGATAGGACTATTGGTCCACGGGCAGGTCAAGGCACTTAAGTGCGTTGATGGCCACCAAAAGCGGGTTCAAAAGTTGGGTGCGCAACCCAGAGACCCGGGTGAGCGTCGGCAAACCCAAAATCTGCTCGATGTGCGTGTCGGCGAGGCCACGCTTATTATGGTACCTACGGGTGATTAGGTCCCGAGCCGTCTGGTACGCCTCGTCAGACACGGGCAGATGCTGGATGAGGCCCTTAGCCTCTCCATCCAGAACAGACATTAGATAGGCCAACTTTTGTGCCGGCCGAAGGTCAGCCCTATTATTGACTAGGCTGTCGAACAAATTAACGAAGCCCAGGTAGCTTTCTAGGCAGCCATCAAAATGGGGGAGGTCCAAAGTAGAGAGCCTACTCACCAGCCCCGGTGCTGACCTAGGAAGCTCCTGCTTCAGGCCGGGTTGCCCTTCCCTATCAGCAACTAGTTGTCTCGCACTATTGGAGACAGCATCATACAGGTCTAAGACCTGGGCATAGTCTTCACTGACCTTATTTCGCTGGTCAGCGGTGAAATCATTGATTGACACTTCGAGACAGCAAGCGCTGAAAGTGCGGAACTGCTGTTCCACACTTGCCAGGCGATCATCGATCCGCTCGTACCTTTGAAGTAAGGCCTGCTGGCGATCAGGCCGGTTCACTAAAGCACTGGCCGAGGCAAACCAGCGCAAATCTGATGCAATAGCACCAGCAGCCGCACGCAAGTCCTTGATAGCTGACATAATCAAAATTCAAAGGAGCCCGGACAAGCGTTAAATAATATTAACAATCAAAACTTAATTTTTCTTAATTCTTTGAAACCAACAAAGTATTAGCCTGTTTACTGCAAGTGCAGGTAAGTGACAGGTATCTACTGTCCAACAAAATTAATAGTTTCAATATATATTGACACAAAACAAAGTCAAAGTTATCAAAAGTTGAAACTTCCAATAAGTTAATTAAAGTTAAATATTCAAATAAATTAACTAATTACTTGCAACAGACAGACTGGCTGTGTTATTTGAGATATACAATAGTAAGTAAGCACAGAATATGTGTTACCTAGCAATATTATCTATATATTATAACAAGGTTTAGCAATATAAGGTTCAAACTTAATATATCAATATATGCAATAAACTAAATCAATTGATACATATAACTGATATGTATCCAATCAAAGTGACTTATTAATGCAACAACAAATTTAAGTTAGATTTTTCAACAATACAAATCAACAATTACTGATTGAGGTTATGTGACAATGTGTTTCAAAGTATCTAGGTCAACTTATACAATTAAATATTATATATTTTAGACAATAACTGACCTGACAAACACTACAATACTGTCTACAAGGTGATAAGATACAAGCTCATACCAATCTGAATTTATACTCAGTAATGCAACAGCGGCTAAATTTCAACTACAGCTCTGCACCAAAATTATGTCTAGAATTACCGTATGCTTACTGGGAATTGGTTGTAGGCACAGTGGAAGCAAATTTATATTCATCCAGTTGTCCTAAAGCAATCAAATGTCTGACACATATTGCTGAGATTCTCAGCGATGACAAATTATAATGTAGTTATATGAAAATTTTACCTTATATCTCCTGGTGATGTTCTTGAAGTGGACCTATAGGATTAATTCATAATTTTAGCCCAAAATAACAAGAGAATCGAATAGATACCAGTATACAATTCGGCAAAGTCCTTCTCCTCGGGCACCGATCAGGAATTCACACACGTGTTTTACAAAGTTCAATATTTCACAAATGTTCATTAAGATACAACTTATCCTTGGTCACAAGTAAACCGATGCCAGCTGATTAAAGAAGCGGCACTCAAACGGGTTCCAATACTTCCAATTTTATTACAATATTCTACGCGAGAGAGCAAAACGGCGTCTTAATTTTTCAAGCGGAAGGACGGAAGTGACAGTTCAGTGTGACCATTGTCATAAATTTTCAATAGACTAAACAAAATGTTACTCAATCGATCTAATCGATTTGACTTATAATAAAAACTAATTCTATTTCAAACAAACACGTTAACGAATCTTAATTTTGTTATGAATTCCGTTGTCGAATTGTTTCGCCGTCCGGGTTCCGTACTTAATTAAATTTAATTTGTAATAGCCTATTGATTTTGTCGAGTGTTTTATTGGTGGGCGGTGGGAATGGTTGGGGTATGGGTGTTTTAAGAATTGTTCTACAATCACATTGTTTCATACTGACTTTTAAACAATATGCAAGACGAACAAAACATTGTAATTAAATGAATTTGCTACAATCAAAAATACTTGTGTTGTTAAATTACCTAGTCATTGCTACTAGTGGGTACTCATTGCTGAAAAAAATCACTGTAAAATTGATCTAGTACTCACACACAAGGGAACAGAAATTATTTCTGTCTTTTTGTATTTGCCAACTGCTGCACTGGCACCGATCTATATGTCATTGGTATGGTCGTAAAAATACTTGACATTTCGAAACGATTAGCATATAAACAGTAAGAAAACGTTTAATATCCCAGAAAAATCAACACACAGCTATCAGCAGTGTGATTCTGTAAGACTTCATTTTAAACTGCGAATCTGATTCCGCTGTGAGTTTCCTGATTGGCATTTGAAAAACTCGGTTGATAATTCGAATCTACACTAGTGCTACTCTTGCTAGCGTGTTTGCGAGTTGAACTAAATTGACCTCGAGATTTTGACAGATAAAGTATGAGATGACGTAAAAAGTGGCATTCTATGAGGTAATTTTCTCGTCAGTTTGACGCTCACTTCGCACTCAAAATCAAGGTCATTTTGAACCTTATGCGAAGTGAGAGCGAATAGCGACGTGACATGCGAGTTGTTGTTTGAATTTTACAGAATCGACGTGCTGATCGCAATGGAGGCAAATCCTAGGCTATGACAATCAAACTACAGAAAAACATACTTAAATACAATCATTCGTTTTCTTTTGATTGACTATCACTGTCCCATTGTTGGGTAAAGGTATCCCCACACTCTTCCATTGATATATATATATTCATATTCATTTATTTATAAGAATATAAGTTTGCAGCATTTAGTACACCAACTCACTTATATCTATACTAAATATACTTAAGTAAATTAAATACTAAGTTCTACAAAGCAACTAAAACTTAACCTAAAAACTAAAAATAACAATAACTAATTGTTGACGATCCTTATCTTACCAGTCTGCCAGGAACTGTGCAGTATATCCCGCCACTGTTTTTTCCGGCCTGCACCTATTTCAACATTTTCAGGGTTCCATTGTTTGGCAATGTTTTTCCACTTTTCAGGATGAATCCGGCAGACATGTCCCGCCCAGTCCGATTGAAACTTTGCTTCTCTGACGCCCCCATTGATTATGCCTGTTTTTAAGTTTCTTGGTAAGTCTTATACCAAACAAGTTTCTCTAGATAGCGCGTAGCAACATGTAGATACATAAATAATTTAGATAAATTCCACCCAAGCACGGAACAAATCATTGTCCTCATTATACAAAAAATTGTCCTAGGTGGAAATCGAACTCGGTCAGTAACCTGGTAGGCCAACAACGCAGCCCTGGTGGACCTAATGCTTACATACATAAGGTTGTAACTCCCTAGCGTTAGTAAACAAAAACCTGAGTATTTCACTGAAGTCGGTATTTAATTTTAAACGAATACTTATAACTATATACATAATTATAATAACTATATAAGTATGACTGCCTCGTTGGTCTCGCGGCATAAATGTGCGCGTGGGATCGGGAGGTCCCGGGTTCGATTCCTGGGTCGGGCAATGTTATTGGGTTTTTCTGTCACGAAATTCTCAGTAGCAGCACGGAGTCTGGAAATGTGCCCGGTACGGCAATAGGCTCGCCTCTTATTACGTGGGACTAAAGTATATCTGGCGAAAAGTGGGTGTAGAAATACACCTCTGCCTACCCCTTCGGGGATAAAAGGCGTGACGTTATGTATGTGTATGTATGTATATAAGTATTAATTAATGTCAACTCGTAGAGTATCAATTTATTTATCGAAGCAACCATATTAATATTTTATTCAGTAAAACAATATAAGTATGTACATATTTTAAAATATAAATTAAACGTGGCACAATTAATAACGATAATGTTACAAATATTAAAAACACAAAAATATGCGAGAATGTACTGAATTCCTTTCACATAAAAATTACAAAACACATTTCGATGAAGCTTTATATTAATATAGCAATAGATAGATAGATAGACAAACACTTTATAATTGTACACCAGTAAATTAACAATATTACAATTAATTACATAGAAAACTTAAAACTAGTGGTACAAGGGTCTTATCGCATATTGCGATTTCTTCCAGGCAACCTAGTTTGGAATAAATTATTAGAATAAAAATTAAAATAATAATTAATAATAAAATATAAGTAAAATATTAGTAATGGCGTACCTTGTGAAAAAGAGATAAAGTAATGTGAAAACTAAACTTCTAAATACATAATTAATGAAAATAATACATGATAGCAATATCACATGGGCTAGCTTTTGTCCCGTTAACCAACCCAACGCATGCAAGGCCGTGGGCAAAAACTAGTCACTTTATGAGAAACTAACTTTAGAAGCTAGTAACAATTAGGAGGTTATATTTTTATAATGAAATTAATCTGAACTGTATTACTAACTAGCGACACAAACCAATGATTTATATATCATTAGTCATAACTAACAAGCTTAGATTTACGACCTATCTATCCCTAAATAGCTTTATCCACCTGGGAGTAGTTTATCCCTACAGTAAATATCCCCAGTCAGTGTCCCATTTCTTGTTTTAGATAATGCTCTCGAGGGAATTTCGACAATTTGAACTTGTCCGCACTTAACTTTAAGTTTCGAAGATATTTTGTGGATAAAAAAGATACAAAAAGCTTTTGTGTAGTTTCGTGTAATAAATACCATACAAGTTAATTGACGGGGTTTAATGGTAAAGGTATTATCATTGGTGTATACAAAACTCATAGCACATCTGAAACTAATAATGCGCTATAAGCTGAAACTTAGGCAACTTCAGCATGTAAGTTGCTTAGGGAGTGTAAGAGAGCACTAAGAAAGAGTTTTTGGAATTCGGTCATGCATGTAACAGTAGCTACATACAATTGAGGGCATGTATCGTAAAATCGCGAAGACAGTCGACACTGGCAACATCTAACATGCATCAAGCAATTATAGCTCTCGCATACGATTACTAAATATACGATTTCTCAAGAACTTGTGGGCTGAAGTACACCAGACACGATCACCTAGCTTGGTCAAAGGATCCTCCCTCTAATTAGAAATAGACCCATACATTATTCCTCGTCACATGCATCGTGTACATATAACTCCTCTCGACATAACTTACTACATCACTATTTTAGCATTTCCCTGGTGGATCCAAGACTTTGTTGCAAAACACTCAACTTTTACTGTATGAAGCATAGTGATTCATGACGTTATAGCTAGTGCGTCGAGTGTCGACCTGTAATCCAAAAATATACAGGAGGAGAGTCTTTTAAACCCCTATCTCATTTTCCTTTCCTAGAGAATCCCTTACAAGAAATAAAAAGAGGTTAGAAAACGGAACTACCGGCGTTATTATTCACTGAACGAATCGCAGCCGTAGGAATACTGCTAGTTTACTTCAATCTTCTGTGAGCGGGTATAACCCCGGTGGAGCCTGCTGATTCAAGCCATATCAATCACGGCTTATCACTTTAAAATTGAGCCTCTAAAGAACTCGCGGTTTTCTTTAATAGCTTTCTATTTCTAATATTCATAGGAAACTTTCATTGCCGAAATTCAATTACATTGTTGAGGCATTCCCCGCTCCGTTTCTCAGTACAAACTCATTTTACAATAATAATTTAATAACTTTGTCCAGTAAACAGTTTGTTGTATTATAATTATGATAATATCCGTATATTAATAAGTAACAAAAAACAAACGGGACATGACATGACGGGAAAAAGGCGTGAGTATATGTATGTATGTATGTAATTGTAACAGCTCTCAAACATTCCGGCATTCTACATTACCCATGTAGAAGAAAGGGTGAGGTGCAATTGATAGCGATTAGCGAGTTTTTATTGAATAAGCAAAAAAGGATGCTACAAGCTCTATGGAGATGCATTTTTACAAAATCAAAATAAAATTGTAAAAATCTAATTTAAATTTACGAGAGTTCACAAAAATGTCGTGACGTATCTAGAAAAGTTAGGATTGCTTGGCTCCTCTTGGTAGGACCTCTACAAAGACTTCTGATTTTTATTCCGCTGAGTGCACTGACTACATATTATAAATAATAAAATTTGTGTTACCTTTCATCTTTTGAATTACATTTCTCGAAAACAGTCACAAAACGCTGGCTGAGACACTACCTACAGTATTCAAATTCAATTTATTCTGTTAATTAAAATAATACAGTTTATTTATTTAGAGCACAAATACTTAGTTTAGGTTCCTTATATAAAATTATATGCCTGAACTTGTATAAACCTATGTTTCAGACGATCAGGGAAGTATAATTCTTAGAAAATATTTTTACATAAATTAAAATATAATTGTAAAAAACGTCACATCTGATGTCCGTTAGACATCACTATCTAAAATATTCTATAGTTAATTTACATCATTTAAAGCAACCACAGCACTTTAAAATATACTGAATAAACTAAAATAAAAAGAAAAACAATGCTTAAGAAACTGTAGTTTCAAGATAAGACATGTCTGTTATTCTCTCGCCCGCTATCTAAACTATACATCTTACCACTCACAGTGAAACCTCGGGTTGATGTTTCAAATAATTAACTGAAATATCCAAACACTTCGAGTACATTTAGTCTGGATAAGGACTTGCAGATTCACGCTTGAAGAGTTCATATTAAAATACTCAATGATGAGATATTTTACATTAATTTTAAACTAATTTATTGGAATTTATCTTGTGTAATTTATTGAGAGTTTGGTTGTTTGGTGGAAAGGCCGCAGTTAATTCAATAGGAAAGTTGAAGGACTCTTTTATTCTAGTGTTTTAATTATTAATTGGTTTTCATGTTATGTGTGGTGTAGTAAAATATTATTGTTTTTTACAATTAGTTGTTGTTAGAAGGGTGTGAAAGTACAATATATTGTTACTTTGTTCAAAAATATTTAAGAACAAATTGCATTGCTACACTGCATGGTTTAGTACTATTATATCTTTGTAGATTTTTATCACGGAAAGCCTGTTCTATGTAATCAGTTGACCTATTAACCTAATGCCTCTGTGGTCCAGTAAAGTGTATAAGCAATTGCAAATCATGAAGTCTCAGTTTAAATTCCCGGTCGGTTAAAAGTGATATAGAGAATTTCTGTTCAGAACTATCTAATAGAAGCTGAAAGGGTCAGGCATTTATACCCCGTGTTCCTAAGAAAACACATTTAATCGTTGGTCTTGCTCCTTACCTTCCACCGGACGTGCCCAATATGCAGATCATAAGAACTGCACTAAACTATGACACGAATTCTGCTACAATACTTTGTTAGATGAGACTAGTATAAACCACTAAAGGTCTACAGTACTCTAAGACAATCTATTGACAGTTTATTTACCAAGTCCAGCCTATTTGATTAAAGTTCAAAACCGCGAAAAGTCGGCACGTCACTTGTCGAGCGTACGTGGCTTGTAAATCAAAGTGACCTGTCGCAAGCCACCTCCAAACTTGCGAGATTGCGGTGAATACCTCCAACTTGCCAAACAAGAGCTGAGGAATTCCAACTAGTCAAAGTGGCGGACAGTTGGCAATACGGTCAACTTGACCATGTTTCCTATTTGATGTTGTATTTGTAGTCTGCCATTGTAAGGTTTTAATTAAAAATTTGTTGGGACACACTCGCAAATACGTTATACATATAAATGTGTGAGTTTGTCAACGATCTTACTCTCCTCATGATGAGATGAGCCGTACCCAGCAGCTGGACATTTTGGTAGTAGTTTTTTATATAGGGCTGTTTAATGAGTAAGTTTATCGACCGCATCATTTTGTCAGTTTACAACGAATGTAAGAAGACGTCTAGTAGTAGCTCTCAAGTAGATAACACACATATATTTTTTGCGTATAATATATATTATATTTAGACCATATAAAATATGTACTACTGACCGTGTTGAACCTCTATTTTATCAACAGCTCGTTAGCACAAAACAAAGAGGAAAAATAAATCATAAAATGTTCAAATGGCAGCCTCTCAACTTGATCAAATTATAATATTTATGTTACAATTATTATTTTGATTTTATTAATGTTATTACTTTTGTAATGTTGCTCAAAGGCTCATTATTTAAGCAGTAGAATCAGAATTTTATCGGTCAATGAGGACATTTAGGACTTTGCTACTATAGTAATTAAACAATAAAAATCAACTTAGAAACAACAACAATAAAATCTTGATCCGAATAAAGTCACCAATAAACATAACACTAGTTTTGCAAAGAACGTTTCAAACAGTTTAGTGCCACTGTAAAACGAATCTCAGTAAAATCTTTATTTATGTTTGAACGAGCAACAAATGTAAAGCCTTATCTCACCTTTACTTTCAATCAGAACGGAATTAGGGGGCAAAGGGTCAAAATTGGCATACTTCGCTGTGGCCGAAAAGGGCTATATTAAACAACTATTTGGACCTCAGGATGAAGGCTTTTTGACCTATATAGGGGCGAAAGGGGTGGATAGTTAGTTGGTTTGGTTAGAATTCCAATCGGTTAGAGTGCCACGGTTCCTTAATTGGTATAAGTGGGGTCGGAATCGTGACTTAGCCGGTCAAACATTCGTTTATGGACGTCATGAATTTGTTCGGAGTGATTTTTGTTTGTTTATTGGATTTCGGAGTAAATTTGGTTTTCCGTTAAGAGATTTGGTTTGCAGCGTTTAAATAAATCGTTTACCAATAATGTTACAAATAAGATATATTGTTACAATACAGTATACCTACTTACGAGCAGAAAAACTTATAGCTAGTTTCAAGTTCCACTCCAAGTAGAATGACTTCTGAAATCCGATGATTTCAAATTATTGGCTCCTTTAGGTCCCGTTAGTCAGATGATAGTCACTCCGTACAAAATCGTAATAGCCTGTCAAATTTGATGCTAATGTTAATGATAATTCACATGTAAAAATGCCTTTTTCTTATTCACGCTTTTATAATAATCTGACAATTTTACTCTCTAAATTGTCATTCAAATTGATATTCGTTCTGTTCATGATTTTTGTGTAAATTATTATTGTGCAAATTTACATGTCCTTAATCAAGTAACATAAATGTACATGTTCATAATTTTAGCAAGTAGAAGTACGGTGTGTATGGGACGGTGTACCGAAAACCGATACCAGTGATTCAGTACATGATACTGAGGCCATTGGCGGTCGAATTTTCCGGAAAGTTTTCATGAATTTTCCGATGTTTTTGCATTTTGTGCCATATAATGTAATGAAATAGTAACTTGTTGCCGTGTGGTTGACGGCATAGAATACAAGTGTCACCACCCCCTATATTCCCGTGGGTGTCGTAAGAGGCAACTAAGGGATAACACGATGCAAATACCATCTTTGCGTAGAGACGGAAAACTCGACATCAAACCCTATACGACTGCCTCGTTGGTCTCGCGGCATAAATGTGCGCGTGGGATTGAGAGGTCCCGGGTTCGATTCCTGGGTCGGGCAGTGTTATTGGGTTTTTCTGTCATGAAATTCTCAGTAGCACAGTAGCAGCACGGAGTCTGGAAATGTGCCCGGTACGGCAATAGGCTCGCCCCTTATTACGTGGGACTAAAGTATATCTGGCGAAAAGTGGGTGTAGAAATACACCTCTGCCTACCTCTTCGGGGATAAAAGGCGTGACGATATGTATGTATATGTAAATAGTAACTATAGTCGACCCGCATTAATATTCTTGTAAAATTCTAAGAATTAAACATGTACTTGGTGCGTTTATTCCGACGTGACATCGGCTGCAGCACAATAAGCGCATCAGTACATCGTAATCACTGCCGCTACCACCTGCCGCTGTAGAGCCAGTACAGCTGATAGGGCGAGTTTGCGTGTTCCTATTTGCATCGCAATTTTTTGGAAAATTAGATTTCTTAGATTTTTTGCCGGAAAATTCGACCGCCAAGGGTCTCAGTATAATGTACTCAATCACTGGTATCAGTTTTCGGTACACTGTCCCTTACACCCAGTATATACACGGCGTAACGTAGACACAATACTGTGACAATCTCGTATGATCATGCACTGCGCGAGAGATGAGTATACTATTTTGCGTACCCTTAGTCAAGTGTAGACTATACAAAAAGCATTATTTACTACAATATTTCACTTGAAAATATTTCGCCCGAAAATTACTTATTTGAGCAGTATTGTCTTGGCAAATGGTACGTGTATGTTTAGCTTTAGTATGGTTTCGGGTCACGAAATAGGCCTCAGTATTACACGTCCCGAGAGGCGACGAGGGAATTCTCCAGTGAAATGGCCTGTCAAGAATAAAATTGGTCGATGTATAAAAGGGTTTAATGAAGGTAATTCGTTACAAACTTTACTGTTACATGCTTTAAGTGTGTATGTGTGCGTGAGGAAGCTATGTGTGTGTCAATTGAGTTATGGGTTGCTGTTGGTTTTAGGTGTTTAAGGTGTTTTATATAGTGATTGTTTTAAAGACAACTCGTACTAGGAAACTAATGCTGTGTCGTGTGCAACTTTACAAATATTTAATAAACAGACACAACATTTAAAAATAATCTTCATATTTTTTTTTATCGTATTAGGCGGCAAACGAGCAGACGGATTGCCTGATGGTAAGCAATTACCGCCGCCCATGGACAAAAGCAACACCACAGGAGTCACAAGTGCGTTGTCGCCCTCTTGAGATTGGGAAAAGGGATAGGATGAGGAGTGGAATGAGGGAGAAGGAATAGGGGATAGGGCCTCCGGAACTCTCACTCACCGAGCGAAACGCAACAGTTTAAGTACTGTTACTTTACGTCGATTTTCTGTGGGAGGGTAGTACTTCCCCGGTCGAACCGACCCATTCATTCTGAAATCAGCAAGGCTCTACTACCTGTAAACTGAGATTGTACATAACATAACTTCACACCTTGTATCCCCGAAGGGGTGGGCAGAGGTGTATTATGCACCCACTTTTCGCCAGTTATGTTTCGGTCCCAATGTAATAGGGGGCGAGCCTATTGCCATCTACTGGAGATTGTAAATTATGTATATCTAGGCTGGACTTTTTTAAGTGGAAACCAAACTATTAATACCTAGTCATAGTTACAAAGAAGGGTTGTTGGCCATATTTTGTACGTATGCTTGCCAATCAAAATAAATGGTTGTCCAGAATATTATTGAATGTGTGCAAAGTTTGCCAACACTAGCATGTATAAGTCATCAACAAATATTTCGATATTGAACACAAAATAAATGAGCAATTGCAGTACTTATTAAAAGTGAAGAAGTGAAGGACAGTTAGTGATACACAAACAAAATTAGTAACAAACTCACGTGGCTCTTGAAAACTTTTAGTTTAAAATTAACTAACTACATAGAGGTCGAATAAACACTTTAGTTTATCTGGCTTTTTGCTAGCGCTTGATATCTTTGAAGAACCTGATTCAAAGTGTTACTATTGCTCAGTGTTTCTCATATTGAGAAGAGCTACCTACTGTACTGGCTGTGAGAAAGCTTATAAATAAGGCTGGTGATGGTAACAAAATATTCGACTGCGGCAAGCATGCAGAGTGAATAATGCGGAGAAACCATCGAGTTGGAGAGCCTGAAAATAAATGAGGGTGTTTGGAACTTTTTTTTACACCAAACATGTTACAAACAAAGGGCGGTTTCAGATTAGCATTTAATAATCGCGCATAAGCTCGTTTCAGGAAGCGCATGTAGGCGCGGGCGTTGACACGCTTCTAAGCTTGTTTAAGCGCGAGCCGTCAGAATCCATGTTGACACTGACACGATGTCACTACCGTTACAAGCGAACATGCCAAAATATGCCTGTTTAGGTGAGTCTCGTTTTTGAAGCGCGTAATGTACCGCGCGTATGCTGAAATGACCCTATACGCGCAGAAAAATACGTTAATCTGAAACCACCCAAACTCAAACGTACAATATCAATGGGCGCTTTAACACTTTTGACGAGTATGTGGACCTGATGTCTCAATGCTGTTGCTTAGTCATTTCAGAAGACCCTCGTTGAAATTAGTTTTTGTAGCATATTGTTGCTCAATAACGGATTGAGGTGCTTGGAAGACCCACATTGAAAGACAACAAGCCAGAAGTAAATATTATCACCGATATGGTTGAATTTGAATCTTGGCGTCACTACAATCGCGAAAGTTTTTACTGACATAGATTAAATTAACTGAATCTGATCTTACACTGATATCAAATTATCTTCCGAGTTCTAAAACAGCCTCGCGTAGTCATAACAGAAACATTTACCTAACTATATCGTCACACCGATCAGCAGACTACAGCCAATTGAAAATAAAAGAAACATAATAATAACATACACATAAGGGTCGCAATAGTCCGCAAAACGTCTCTTATCGCTGCCTTTCATTTAAAAATAAAGCACCTTCGATGCTCTCGAAGCCTTTTACAGACATCTTAAAGATTAAAATCTCTAGACAAATTTCGACCTTTTTTCTTTCGAATGTCGTACTACTAAGGTAGCTTTACGGTTTTGCGCATTTGAATTTGGTCCAATGAATATATTCGAAATCTGTAGATAAGCAAAATGGATTCGTAATGAGTGATACCATTGGGTTACAGCAAAATGGTGGCATTGTAACTTTGTTGCCAACTTGTCGATTGAGGCAACTTTAATTTAAAGTAAGTTTCAAAAATCACGTGACTTTTTGATTGTGCATAATTATGTTTTTGGGATTTTGTACTTCAATAAAATTGGCGGCACCTTCATGGTTCGCCAATTTGTTTAAATGGACCAATTTCACCAGCTATTATCAGCTTATTTATGTACCCGTACCAACCCACTACTATGACTGTAGTGCCAGCCGGAAATAATAGAGCAATGTGCCTCAGTCGGTTATGTTTTTATCACATGGAAGTGATGATACATACATTACCTAGTTTTTTTTTTGGTTTCTCTGTCTAGGGATCATATGATGTACCTATAGTTCACTACAGAAGCGTAAATCCCAATTATAGCCAACATTTACTGTGATGAATGCTAAATGTTCTTTGTCCATAATTAGGACATTCTGGAAACGACTAAAATACGACAAGACAGTAGCATTTAATACTGACAAGTATCATACCACATAATATACTTATATATGTAGACTAAAAAATGCCTTATTTAGGGTTGAAAAGCCTCATCGAAAGCTCATGAAAGTGTACTTATGAGCTCGCTCGTATACCGCCGAACGAAGCAGATACTCAACTTGACATAAAAACCTCAACGCAACATGATGGGATCAATAAACTTCATCCTAACACGGAATGACGTTAAGCAACAATAAAAGGGTGGATTCTCAATACAGTCTGAATCCTTTAAATCCCCATTTCCTTTTTCCCTTTCCTTTCCCTTCACCTTATTGTAACACCACATTTATGCAAATAAATATTATTCTATTCTATTCAGCAGTAGAGGATTTTTGGTTGATATGATGACGATCATATAAAATTCTGCCATTACTGACAGACTGAGAAACAAGGCGCAGCCGACGGTACTGAGCGATGAGCATAAGAAGCTGTTTGACATGAATGTTTCTTGGCGAGAGTAGGGAAGCAATAAGAGAGTTTTTTTTTAATTCCCCGTCTAGGTGGTGTAAAGTCCCATGCGGGTGGAGCCTCAGGCGCAGTCTAGTGTATGTGTAAACTAGAATGTAAGACGTTATATTAACAACTGGTAGAGTAGAAAATGAGACAGAACCCAAATAGTACGACTTGACTTATTGCCGTACGGTATAGTGGTTTAAACAGTCGCCTTGGCATTTACAACTGCTTATAGTATTTTGGGTTCGATTCCCACACGAGACGTTAATATGGGGGCCACGTAAATTATAATTGTTTCAATTCTGGATGGATTTTGCAACATTTAATTGAATGTTTAATAGGAGCCTATATTTTTAACGCTAACGCTGTCAGTACACCTACGCGTTCGCATGCCGCTGCGAAACTTTTGCGGACGAAACATGTGCGATACTGTCAAAACAACAAGAAAAACTTGATGCGTGTTCTGTCAAAACGTTGCGCCTGGTGTAACAACCATTTCGCAGTTATCTGCGGATCTGTAGTGACGAGGATGCAACTTATTAATCTTGATGTGTAATAGAGTGAGACATAGCATTACAAATCGTTTTCAAGCAACTGACAGATATTTCGTAGTTTCGTTGACGCATGCAATTGCGTAAGTGTACTAACAGCGTATGTCTACAAAAATACTAACATTTATTTATTTCTTTTACAGGTAAGAATATAGTTAGCAACTCACGATACACTTAGGTACTATGAAGGTGAACTAATTTGAAAATATGTAAATATTCATAAATAATAACCTATTTAAAAGGCTACCATGTCTACAAATCATTACTAATAAGAGCCATTACTATTTCCGACTTAATTTATTGAATAGTGTTAACATTATTAACTGAAGAGAAACGGATTATTATAATAGCTATAATTATTGGGGAACAATAAATTTACTTGACTAATTAAACTCTCAATACTTCAGACGTCAATAAATATAAAATACTTAGCACCCTTTACCTCAATAATTACAAGTACATTATTTAAATTAAGAATTAGAAATATTTTTATTTTATATTAGTATTAATCACAGAATGATGCAATAATAAGAAGTCAATAGGTAATCTAGCTTGTCGGCGTGCCACTGGAGAGGCCCTTTATATCCAGCAATGTACTGCAGCAGGCTAATGATGTTTGTTTGTTTTTCGTGTGAGTGTGTGGCCAACTCTGGTGTCGGAGTTTTCAGACCGCCCTAAGGCCTCCGACATCCTCCAACGATCCTTATCCTTAGACAAGAACCGGGACCGACGGCTTTACGTGCACGGTAGCGCACACATATAAATGCTACATAGGGTCACCCATCCAAGTGGCGACCTGTGCAAGCGTTGCTTAACTTTGTCGATCTGTTACGAATGGCAAGTCAAGTCTCACTATGAGCCCTACAGGCTAATGATGATGATAGATAATTATACCGAGCAAAATTGTTCTAACACTGGACAAAGAACACCTTATTCAGAGAAACTTTTTTCTTACCATCCATATTCACATTCAGAGGCTAACTAAAACCACTTACCTTAGTAATTTCAGTAATTGTTTAAGTATGAAGTCTGTAGCTATTTACAATTAATGAAGTTCAATGTAAAACAATTATATTTGCGATTAAAAAGAGTAGCCACGAATTTATTGCCCGTTCTTCTCGTGGTTGTATGTACCTATTGCTTTGCGAACGAGGCAGTTAATGTAAATTCATTAATTAATTAACTTTAAAAATACGTTCGTAAGCGTAACCTGGGGGGCGATCGTGCTAAACGTCAACGTATTTACCAAAACCAAACTTTAACCGAAAACGTCACGTTAAGCACATTTCGTATCGTGCTAATTATTTGAACGTAAACGATTTGGTTTTTGTAGGGCAGATAATATCCAATCTCTTTGGGCAGATACGTTCAGTGACAGCTAGGTGACAGCGTGCGAGCGCACTCTCGTTGTTGCATGGCTTTGGTATCGCGCTATTATTTGACAACGTTTTAAACCAAAACCGTTACGTTCGCGGACGTGTCATATGTTGTCAAACCAAAGGTTCCTATCGACGAACTTTGCAAATATATAATATTTTAAATTTGAGAAAATTATTAAGATAATTTTGTATTATTTATCAATTTAGTGGCATATGCTTATAATACGTTTGATTGCAACTTAAATGAGTGAACAACATTATTTCATATGAGGCAATTTTTATAGATATCTCTTTGGTATAGCTTATTGTTGCGGGAGAATTCATTATTGCAAGATTGGCGTCAAGTTTGCTTGGCCCTATATTTATAACAATGTCTAGGAAGGCTTCTCATTAAAAAGGCTACATCTCGACGCGATGTCTTCCTAGACATTCGCTTTTGAAAGGCTGAAACAATATTATGGGGATATACGTATACCATACACATAATACTGTCACAGTTGTAGGTTCTTTGGATGGCTTAAGCCAAAAGACTGCCTACTCGGTCACTGCGCTCTCAGACGCCTGTAAGTATACAGCAAGTAGACGACTGATAAACGTTCATTTATAATTATTTTCCCTAAGTACCTAGATAGGTATTGTAATTATTTAATTTAACCAAGACACAGACAAAAGCGTAGTGCTCAACATACAAAGATTTGTCGTGTTAGGAATCCAACCCACTACCTCGGGTAACAGACCTAAGTCTTAGATTAGGGCTGGGTGGCAGCGAGTTGAATGTGCGTGCGTGGGAAGCGCAATGCGGTGCCGACACAGAATTGTAAATTTCATGGAATCTGTGGGTGCCTAATAGTTCAATGAGTCGGTCAGAGCTTAGTCTCTGACCAGCCTATTTTGACTAGTTGGTTCAGGGCTCTTTAATTTCGCTTGCTTTGGCCGATCAGCGAAGGGAAGGCCACAGGAGTTATTCGCTTGGTGAAATTTCAAAGGCATAATCACGGAAATACCTGCCCTGGGTCTTTGTTGCCACGAGACCCGCCATGACAAAACATTACTGTTGCCCACTTTGCATATATAGTAAAAGTAATAAACCTTGGAGACTGTTAAGAGAATATCTATCTAATAAGTTCGCCCAGCAAGTACCACCTGCCCATACTAGTATGAGAGTGGTTAGGGTAGGTGCCGCCTTTCGTCCTTAGTGACCATTTAGACTGGGTGAATTTCTAAGTAAATTGTAAGAAAATATTCGTGCAGAAGAGAAACATAAGAATAAATTAATTCTTTGTGACACCTGACGGTGTGGTCCCAAACTAGGCACAACCTAGTGGCATGGTAGTCAGACAATTGATCAATATATATAAATATTGCTTTTATACACATACGATTATTATAGTTATGGTAATTTGCTCATCGCACAAAGAGTTCTCCTGGGTGGTAATCGAACCCATGACTTTCGTCTTATTGGTCTAGTGGTACCTAACCATGACTGGGTTAGGTTCCACTTGACAAATAAGCCGATCTACAAGGGAGACTAACCACTGACTCAGCAGGATGTGATACAAGTGTGTGAGCTAACATAAGCGTACTTTCTAATCGGGTATCGAGTCCAACATCTGATGATCCAGTGTTACTCAGACTACCGCTGGACCACTTCTATAGATAGTTAAAGGAATAGAGTAGGTATGTATATTAAAAGGCAAGCTCCAATTTCACATTTCGATTTTATTTATTCAGTGTGTTGAGATGATGAAATCTGATACAAAATATAATTTTAAGTAGAGTTGAAACAAACAACATCTGTTAGACCATTGTTACAACGTGAACTTCACAGTAATAATTATGGTTTTGGTTTGGTTTACATTATTTTAATAAACTAATTAATAGTATATTCTTGTTTAATGTCCAAGAAGTGATGATGATCTCGATTTGGCTCATAGCAAATTGCTCATTTTTGTTAACTTGCAATTATGTCCATGTGGTTGTGCGACGAGCGGCTTATTATTTTGCTTACTCCTCGGCTACTGTGAACAAAATTAAAACATAAATTATTCAGTAATTATTTACTCAAATATAAGTCCTATCAAAATAACTAAACCCGCTGACATTTAACTTAAGATTAATATTGTTCTCATACATGCGCTATATCTTGTGTTTGAGTATAATATACTTACATTATTTTGTTGGGTATTTATGCATATTATGAGACAAGTTCAGAAAGAGAGTAAATAATGTAGGATCTTAGGTAATGATAATTGAAAATTACGTAATGATAATTGAATATACTATTAATTAGTTTACCTGAAAAGTTAGAAAGTCAGCCAAATTCAAATTCTCCAGCTTTTCGTATATCTCTTCTTTTATAGAAAGGATGACTAGTATGCCAAACGCTGACAATTCGGGGTTTGTTTAGCATCTTTCTCTGCTCTATATATATTACCAAATCTGAAAAATAGGTGTTGTTTATTGTAACGATCATAATCATAAAATTCGTATTGGTCTCGACAAATAGCAGAAGAAGCTGCAATTGCGGTAATGTTGTGGTGCATCATCATTTGAATTCACCTTCATTACTCTAGTGAAATAAAAACCACTTTAACATGACCAAGTGTGATCATTAATTATTTTTTGCATAAATCACTTATTACACAATACAATAAACAATATTTCGGTACTTACCGTATAAATGTAATAAAATTATTTCATGATTTTATATATTATTATAATATTTATTGACATTCAATGACATTCACATAATGACATTAATTGTCTTTTTAAAATAGTGCTTGCACATGGCGCGATGTCGCTACAGCCTCTTTAGTATAAGAATAGTACTTACTATTTTCAAAAACCGGTGTCAAGCACTAAACGTTTGACGTAAGCCCATCGTAAGGGTTTCGTCTACGGTTCGAACGCTCAATACAATTAGCACCAAAGAGGTTGGACTAGGTTTAGACCGTAGACAGAGAATCCTATAGACTAAGTGATATTTTTGTCGCCCTCACACAAGAAAAAGAGCAACTTATGCCAATGTAACGTAAAGAAATGAAACAGCACGATAAGATTTTTTGTTTCACCGAGCGTGCCACTTTTTTGTAGGTATGCAAACTACTCTGCTAAACAAAATTTGACAGCTAAGGTGTAGGCAGCTATCGTCTCCATAAAAAAAATCAGTTTTTACGTGCTACAATAAAGTAATTCGAGCTATATTGTGTTGTGAACTATTGAGACTTGTGTTTAAAAGCACTAAAATAACAATAATAAATTCTAAATAATTAAATAAATTAAATGTTTGGTGTTGCCAACTTTTCTTTAAATAATTACCCTCTTTTGAGAGTAATTAAAAATAGGGTATAATATTTTGAGCTTTGCAGTGCCTTTTAAAAAAGTATATCAAAGTTTGAATGGCTTGTTTCAGTTTTCCTGAACATGAGGATTTATTTAGGTCTTATATTTAAAAAAAAACCGGTCAAGTGCGAGTCGGACTCGCGCACCGACGGTTCCGTACAAACCTGTAGGTATATAAGTAAAAGTTCACCAGTCATAGTTATGGTATTTTTATTGACAAATGAAATCTATAACATTACAGTATGGAAAGCTGGAGGAGCATAAATTAAAGAAAAAGGGGTCTTTGTCGTTTGTAATCAGTCATCCTTTATTTTATACTAGCTGTTTCCCGCGGTTTCACCCGCGTCCTGAAGCAACTACTTCGCGTACCCGGTTAATTTATATCCTAAGTTACTCCTTTGTAAAAATTCAAGATCAAAAGTCAAAATCGGTCCAGCCGTTCCAGAGATTAGCGAGAACAAACAGACAGACAGTCAGACAGACAAACAGACCGACAGACAGACAGATAGATAAAAATTGTAAAAATGTCATTTCGGTAGGTATATTATGTACCGTGTATCATCCATATGCATTTAGTAAAACGCGGTTATTTTAATATTACAAACAGACACTCCAATTTTATTTATATGTATAGATTGATTTCGCCATAACTTTCAAACCAAACGTCCAATTTTAATGAATTTAACCCCTTGTATGCCGGAACGCAGATCTACGCGAGACACAATAGCTTTTTAATTGTGTCTGGTATTCCGGAATACAAGAGGTTAAGACTAAATAATATCTACATAAACATTACTTTGTGACAAAATAGTTTATTTTGATAAGGAGTAATGACATGTGTAAAATAAATGCGTTTAAATGAAGTCCTAAAAAATTCAACATTTTTAAATAAAAACATGGTTGTTGTGCTTAACTCGAAATAGATGGGTATAGTGTGTCGCGAACTTTTTTGTAGATATTTTTAAGGTCTTTAATTAATTAGAACATTTTATGGTTCCATCTTTTATAGTTTAGGCGGCGTACGCCAAATAAGGAACTTTTTTGGATGATTATTTACACCTTTGGTCCGAAAAATCCAAATATCTTACGGACCCCTATTTTTTCTAAAATAAAATATAGCCTATGTTACTCGCAGCGCAGATAATGTAGCTTTCTAATGGTGAAAGAATTTTTAAAATCGGTCCAGTAGTTTTTAAGTTTATCCATTACAAACAAACAAAAATACATTTTTTTCCTTTTTATAATATTAGTGTAGATTAACATATATCGCTTATTTTATAATATAACTTAAATACCTATACCAGCCTTGCAGCAGCCTTGCAAAAGTCTGCTGTTGAATGGTGGTAAGATTTATTATCAAAGTTATTGATTTACAAAGTTTTTAGTGACTATTAGAAATCTGTTACAAAAATACTTATAAAGTACAGAATAATTAGCAAGAAGGTTTGAAGACTATGTAATTATTTGAAATCTCAATCTCAATCAGCCTATCGCAGTCCACTGCTGAACATAGGCCTCTCCCAACACGCACCACAGCACACGGTCCTCAGCCTTCCGCATCCTTTATCTGGGCTATAAGACGTTGCTTCGTACCAAATTTCAAGATTTTGAGTTCACGGGAAGTAACCCTGTAGGTTTTGATTCCCTTGCGAGTAGTCGCGAGTTTGAAAATATGATTATATTGCTCTTTCTTTTGATTGCGTAGACATAGAAGTTTGATTTTGTTACAGCCTAACGAAGTTATTTATCTGAGTATTTGCTATGAATTTCAATTGAATACCTCTACGCGTTCAAGAGTAAGGGGTAGTAACTTTAAATTTATTAAAAATATTTTTTTAATATATGCTGTAACTAAAAAATTACGGTTTTCGCATTTTTTCCCTTTATAGGTGATATAGGACGTTGCTACGTACCAAATTACAAGATTTTGAGTTCACGGAAAGAACCCTGTAGGTTTCGATTCCTTTGCGAGTAGTCGCAAGTTTGAAAATATTATTAAATTGCTCTTTCTTTTGATTGCGTAGACATAGATGTTTGATTTTGTTACAGCCTAACGAAGTTATTTATCTGAGTATTTGCTATGAATTTCAATTGAATACCTCTACGCGTTCAAGAGTAAGGGGTAGTAACTTTAAACTTATTAAAAATATTTTTCTTATATGATGTAACTAAAAATTTATGGTTTTCGCAATTTTTCCTTTTTATGTGCTATAAGGCGTTGCTTCGTATCAAATTTCAAGATTCTGAGCTCACGGAAAGTACCCTGTAGGTTTTGATTCACTTGCCAATAGGCGCGAGTTTGAAAATATGCTTATATTGCTCTTTTGATTGCGTTGACATAGAAGCTTGATTTTGTTGCAGCCTAACGGTGTTATATACCTGAGTATTTGATATGAATTTCAATTTAATAACTTCACGCGTTCAAGAGAAAGGGGTAGTAACTTTAAATTTATTAAAAATATTTTTCTTATATGATGTAACTAAAAATGTATGGTTTTCGCAATTTTTCCTCTATATGTGATATAAGACGGTACTTCGTACCAAATTTCAAGATTCAGAGTTCACGGGAAGTACCCTGTAGGTTTTGATTCACTTGCGAGTAGGCGCGAGTTTGAAAATATGCTTATATTGCTCTTTCTTTTGATTGCGTTGACATAGAAGCTTGATTTTGTTGCAGCCTTACGGTGTTATATACCTGAGAATTTGATATGAATTTTAATTTAATATCACCACGCATTCAAGAGAAAGGGGTAGTAACTTTAAATTTATTAAAAATATTTTTTATATGCTGTAACAAAAAATTTACGGTTTTCGCAATTTTTCCTTTATGAGTGATATAAGACGTTGCTTCGTACCAAATTTCAAGATTCTGAGTTCACGGGAAGTACCCTGTAGGTTTTGATTCCAATGCGAGTTTGCAAATATGCTGCAATTTGCAGCATATACAGCTGTATCTTTTGATTGCGTTGGATTAGAAGTTTGATTTTTTTTACAGCTCTATGGAACCGTAGATTCGAGTATTTAGTATAAATTTCAGTTTGATACCTTCACGCATTCCTGAGAAAAAGGGTCTTGACAGACGGACGGACAACAAAGTGATCCTATAAGGGTTCCGTTTTTTCCTTTCGAGGTACGGAACCCTAAAAAGATAAAGGTGGCCTTATTTATCCTTCCCGTGACGTTATCAAAGTATGTTAGTTGGTAGAACGAATATTCAAGGTCCATTCTAATGAAGGAATATCATTCTCTGCCGAAAAAAATATGTCACAAAAACTTATTTTCACAACTTTCAAACGATGCCAGGATGTATTTATGTTGGATCATTTTCAAAGTCAACCATCTATTGGTAACCATAAAGTTTAACTTATTAAGGCCATTGCCATGCACTATTTTGAACTGCGTATACATCACGCAACAAAAGGATTTGAACCCAAGCAAAGAATTAGAAACCTTCATACGAAGCTTGTTTTATTCAAAGGACAACAATGTGTACAATCAAATATAATATATATAAATTAATCATAAATAAATATGTTGTATTATTTGCTCACAAATCCAGGACGTACAACATACATAACCACCTATGAAATGGCAGTTTAAATACCGACAGCGAAATGTCAAAAACGATACTTTTCTATGAATTTTGAATTGAAATAGCTACATATTATAACGTCATCACATTTTTGCGTCAAATAGCATACCTACTTATTTCATGTAAATTAGTTAGAACAATTCGAAAATTAAGTATTGCATCAAAATATTGAATAAAAGTGGGATTGTATTTGAATATTTTATTGAATTGAAAAGTCGAGATAATTTATTTTTGACTGAGGAAACTACCAAATTAGTTTGCGTTTGACAGCATAATAATATCATCCCCGTATCTTATATCTTTCCTATGCCGATAAAATCAATAAGGCAGTGTTACTTTTCAGACTACATATTATTTTCTAATTGTATCAATAAATAGGGGTAATTTTTGCCTTACGCGGTTACCCTGAATATAGAGTGACGTACTATGTTTGTCTCTTTCTGCGACACGCTTTGCCGGTGTCTATAGGATTCTCTGTCTACGGTTTAGACTTATATTTCTTTGATTAGCACGATACCATGTTTGACATCAGCCAAACTAAAACCAAACGTTCACCAAATACGTTACGTTGTCAACGTTTGAACTTTTGAAAATAGCACGATTAGCCCCCTGGTGACCTAGAGAAATAAATCATTTTGACTTTGACTTATTGATAAAAATCTATATTTAGACTCCTCAGTGGCCATTATAGGCCAGTCTTAGTCGCAGGTCTCCCTTTATTGCTTTTCGTCACTGAACTCGACAGTGATTGACTTTTTAATATGCACATAACTTTAGGAGTGGCATTTGATTTGAAAGTCTAGAGATTGGAACGGCATTTCGTACCTCTTGTATAAAATAAAATAAAATGATACTCGGTCCCACCCAAATACCTTGGCCTTTTACTCATTGTAATCATATTCGAGTACCTCATTCATAACTATTGCTTGGTTTAAGAATAAACTTATTTGAAAATCACTCTGCTCTTCTAATTAATGCAGTAGCAAGCAGTTGTTGCTTAGCGCTCGCGAAGATATAAAACATCGTCAGAAAAAGTATGATACAGTTACTTTTTTTAAAACTGTTTAACATTCCATCATAATTTTCCCCTATTAGGGCCTGGTCACGAGATCGGTCTAAGCGGCGAGCGGCGCGGCAGGGGCGATGTACATGGCGCGTTTACTCTGAGCCACTCTGAGGCTGGTTTCAGAGTCACGCGTTTGACCGGCGCCGGCCACACGCGCGCGCTTACAATTACACTAGATTAGTAGCAGCGTTTCATAGTCACGCAGTTCAAACGCGCCGCGTGTGAGACGCGCGGCGTCGGCCGGCGCTGCCGAAGCGCGCGCCGCCCGAGCTCCTTCTACGTGAAACGCGCACTCGTTTCAGTGTTCCGCGTGTCATGCGCGCGCTGTTGAGACGCGCTGGCCGACGGCGCGTGCCGCGCGCGTCACTCTGAAACCAGCCTGAGGCAGTCGCGCGCCGCGTCACAGTAAACGCGCCATGTAGGTACATCGAAAGCGCTCACCGTCGCCGCCCGCCGCTGTAGGCCGTGACCGGGCCGTTAATGCATTTAATTAAATTTATTATTTTAAAAAGCAGTAATACGTGTACTTTAAAAACTGCAGGTTTCAATTCGACATTTCACATTATTTTTGGGCCTTTAGAAAGAAGTAGTTGTGACCAAGAATCCTTCTTAGTGTGTACATAGAACATTAAACATAATAATATCAACTGTCAACATTTAGGCTCTACGTAATTAAGTCGACCATGCAGAGCTTAAATAATGTATAGATATATTTGGACATGCTCTACGATAAAAGGATTTGTCAAATGTTTATGAATACCTGGTATTGAGGCGATGCTTGTTTCTAGGAAAAGAAAACGGATATCCTAACGTAAATAGGAATTTAATTTCGGGCGTGATTGTTGCTTGATAAGTATTCATATTTTACCTACTACAGATGACTTATTTACATTACATTTATTATCTGCATCGGTCACTGCACTATATCGCAACCCATTGACTTTGCCCTGTTTTTATGAAGGATTATTATGGCTTTTTAGTACTGCTCTAGAATCACTGAATCAAGTATCTGAAATTGTTTTTGTGAGCACATGAGTTTCCCCGCAGTATTAGAAACACCGTTTGCCAACCAATTACCCCTTAAAGTTGGGTAATTCCATAGACACAAGGAAATGTACTGAGAATTCCTTTAAGACCTGTCAAATACTTATATCACGTGCTTAAGAAAAACATTGGCGTTGTTCTCCCTTCCTAGAATCTGACATCCAAAGAGCCAGAGGATATGGCTTGCTTTAACTCAACATAATAGTCAAATTTGTTAAACTACTGCGCATTCTATATCCTATTTCGCACTTAATATTCTGATTCATCAATACGTAATCAACGTAACTACACCAATACAACATCACCTCGGAAATAATAATTCCTCCACCATTCCCATAGCATCAATAATTAAGTCAAAGTCAAAAGTCAAAAATAATTTTTTCATCTAGGTCACAACGTGACGCTTATGAACGTCAAATTTTTAAAGTAAATTAATAATGCTTCTACATTTACTGCCCATTCGCAAAGCAATAGGTAGAACCACGAGAAAGAACGGGCAATAAAACTCGTGGCCACTCTTTTTAATCGCCAGTGTTATGGTACATATTTTGTTTTTGTAAGAAGCTGCAACTGTTTCATATTGTAATTAATTACTTGTAAATAGTAAATAAGAACATACATAATACTTAAATATGTAGTTACAGAATTAAGTGCTGTAGTAGTCTTCAAATGTGAATCTTGTGTAACAGGAGCATCCACTTACGCTTTATAATGTAGGCAACTCGCGATCATGTTCAGAACTATGGTGGAAAAGTATGTTACAGAAAGTGACGGTATATGAATACACGAAAATTACAAAAACGTTAGTATCCAGCCCATGATAACGAGTTACCTTCATCTAACACTGTAGCAAATTTTAATAAAATTTGTGGAACAACAATGAAAATGTAAATGTAGTAAGTTGAATGACCTAATAATGCATGAATAATAAATTAATAGAACTAGAGATATTATATAAAAAAAACTGAAAAGTAAGGTATCTATATAAATTTAAAAAATCAAGAGTTGGCTAGTGTAAGTGACCATCTATCCTTATCACTGAAATAATCATTAATGGTATAATAACCTTTCCTAATAAGGCAGTCTTTTATTTTACTTTTGAACGTACTAAATGGCAATTCTAAAAGACTAATTGATATTTTATTGTATATACGAATACCTAGCCCTACAAAAGAATTATTAACTTTATGTAAACGATGATAAGGGGCATATAACTTATGCCTGTTTCAAGTATTTATGTTATGTACATCACTTTTTGTAGTAAATAAACCTATATTTTGCCTAATATACAATATATTAGCAAATAAAAATTGCGAGGCTACTGTAAGAATCCCTATAGACTTAAAGCGTTCCCTAAGAGTATCTTTTGCACCTAACATGTATATTGCTCGTACCGCTCGTTTCTGTAGAACGAAGATATTCTGAATATCCGCAGCTTTGCCCCATAACAAAATACCGTAGGACATGACACTATGAAAATAGCTAAAATAAACTAGACGAGCTGTGTCAACATCAGTAAGTTGTCTAACTTTTTTGACAGCATACGCAGCAGAGCTGAGCTTTCCTGCAAGTCATGCTATATGTGCACCCCATTGTAACTTATTATCTAGTGTCTTGCCTAGAAACACTGTCGAGTCAACTGTGTCAAGTTCCTCCCTATCTAGCCTTATATTAGGTCCCAGTTGTCTAACGTTAGGTAAAGCAAATTTAACGCATTTAGTCTTTTTAGAATTAAGCACTAGGTTGTTTGCTGTAAACCATTGTGTAACCTGTATAAGTGCATTATTTACATCATCAAATTGATTCCTATTCCTATCTACTTTAAAAATAAGTGACGTATCATCTGCAAAAAGTACGACATTACAGATATTTTTAAATAAAAAGGTAAGTCATTAATATATACAAGGAATAGAAAAGGACCTAAAATAGAGCCTTGTGGAACGCCTAACTGTATAGGTAATTTAGAGGATGTAGTCCCATTTACATCGACGCACTGAAATCTTTGCCGCAGGTACGACTCGACAACACAAAGTGCGGTTTCCTCTACGCCGTAGTGGCGGAGCTTACGCAATAGTGTGTCGTGATGAACGCAATCAAATGCTTTTGAGAGGTCACAAAATACTCCGATAGCATTTTTAGATGACTCCCAAGCATTATAAACGTTTTTTATGAGAGCAACACCCGCATCAGTAGTGGATCTACCTTTAGTAAATCCGTATTGATCTTTATGAAGCAGACTATTTAAATTAAAGTGTCTTAGTAGCTGCTTTAATAAAATCTTTTCAAATATTTAATAAATGCCGGCAAGATAGAGATGGGCCTGAAGTTATTTACGTCATTCTTACTGCCAGATTTGAATAAAGGTGTGATTTTACTTAATTTCATCAAATCCGGAAATACGCCTAAGTCAAAACATTAGTTAAAAATTATAGAAAGGTAAGGCGCAACAGTCTCAACTATAGTACCTAAAATTTTAATTGAAATGCCCCAAAAGTCGCCGGTATTTTTAATATTAATTGAATTATATGCGATCAATATATCTCGCGGGGTAACGTGCTCGAATCTAAACACGCTCTTGCATTCAGGTACACTGCTAAGCAAAAAATTTCAGAAATTAAAGATGATGATTGTAAAGAGCTAGTAGTTGTTAAAGGTATGCTCGCAAAGAAACTATTGAACATATGCGCTACTTGAGTTTGATTGGTGACTAATAAATTGTTTTCTTTTAGTTCAAATTGGTTTTCCCGAGGTCGTGCTCTCTTCCTGTTTCATTATTTATTATTCTCCAAGTTTTTTTAATAACATTTGTTGAATGCTTAATTTTGCTACTAATAAATTTAGATTTTGCCATAACACAAACTTGTTTAAAAAAATTTGAGTAGTTTTTTACATAATTTAGAAAAGGTGTGTCAAATCTATTTGGCTCTACTTCTGTATATACCTATAGTGGCCCACTGGTTAAAAGATCCGGTAGTACCCTTTAATGTGACAGTTTTACTCTTGAAAGTATCTTGAAATTCAATATTTACTATTCCAAAAAGTGAATTATAAATTGTATTTGGATTTTCTGAGTTCAAAATTGAGGGATTGAGTTTAGCGATAATATTGTTTTTAAAACGTATAAGACGATTGGTAGTTTGAGGCCTCCATTCTACTGTATGTGATGAAAAACTATATGTTGTACATGAAAAACTAGCTATCTGTCAACGGTGATCAGAAGGAAGAGAACTAATAACTACTTGGTTTTTAGCAACACAAGAACTAAATATGTTATCCAAACAAGTAGAAGATGTTTCAGAGACTTTAGTAGGCTCACAGAATAAATTACTTAAATTAAATGACTTAAAAAGATTCAGAATGATCTGCTATGTTCCAAATTTCTAGAGTACTCAGAAAGTTGATTAACTAAGTTTATGCGCTCCTTTCTAAGATTTAAATTAACTCTATGCACATTATATTTCCTAATATATTTATGACATTTTTTTATTAATTTAGTAATTTTAATGTAACGTTTAAGTTTATTATGACTAGAAAAGCTGAGTCTCATAATAATGGTATCCTCCCTGGTCAGATCTATTGTCACAACTGGCTCCCTAATGCACACATGATCAGGCTGACTACTAACCAACTCATGATATAGGCTACAGGTATTCGCAATCTGTTGCAAGTATACGTTAACAAATACGATTTATTAATGGTCCATCAACCGCCGTACAATGGCGTCAAATTGATCGTAACGTCCCTTTGTGGCCGAGGGTGATATGTGACCCCCCTTTGTACGTTACTTCGCACTGTAAATACGTTGCCAGTTATAAATTATGGGATACACCCACCTGATGTGGATAATTCATATACTATAGCACGGATGTAATGGAAAGGAGAATTGGGTCAAAATCGTGTTAAAGATAATAATGATTACTATAGACAATTATTTTCTTTTTTATATCTCTTTTCTATTTATAATTTGATCCTTCGCTAATTTCCTATCACGTATGAAATAAACTGAATTTTTACATATTTAAAAGTTGGTGTCAAAATATTTTATTTCAGGCGTTAAATAGTTCCATTTTAAAATTTAATCATATAAATTAGAATGAGAATTGAAGATAAATTAAAATAATTGTCACCATTGGAGTATGGATTCAATTTGTAAGTCTTGTACGACTAGATATAATAATATCTTTAATTTTTTAGACGAAAAAAGATATACAGAATAACGCTTATTTTTAAAGAAGTAAATATAAAGCAAAAAGCATCATATTTCGAGCTATATAACATATGCCATGAAATGGCATAGGAACGTTTTGTCCACTAAACTGCCGACATAACATCTAGTCTTTAATAGGTACACTTAAAATTTAAAGAGAAAAACATTTTTTTGCTACAAAATCAAACGGCATATATGCTATATTTATCTGGAAAACTATTACACCGGGTTTAACTCCACAGTTTAGCAACTAAAACATATATTCTTTCAGTTCAAACACATTTCTGCTGGCATCATAAAGCTTTATACGTGTTATTGAAATACAAACAAAACTGTAGCTCACACAGCTTTGCCATTTTTCATTGCGCTTTCAAAATGGACCAAGCAATCGGATTTTAATAAAAAAATGTACGTGTGCGTCAATAGATAGCAAAATCAGTATGAATACGGATTTTTTACATTTATCAATGGCTCAATAGAAAATCGAAGGATCTCTTTAAAGGCTTTATACAAGTAATTACCTACTTAGTAAAAGTAAACAATATTTGGTTGGCACGCTAACTACCATTTAATTTAAGTAGTATATTATTCTTGAAATAATAATATACACTATCGTTGTTCTATAGTATTTATTTTACCAGCAAAAGCACAGGAAAACAAAATACGCATTTTCGTTTATTTGGATGACATAATTGTATAATCATAAGAGTACTTAGTTTCATTTTAGAACTGAATGATAAATTAATATGAGATCTATCAGAATGAATCATTTTCCAAGAAGAATTTTAGAAATTACTTAATTATGGTAGTGTAATGCACCAAATATATAAAACAATTAAACAATAGAGATGGGAAGAAAGGAATTTTTTTTAAATTATTAACTGTAAGGAAACATTACTAACTATGAAACAAGTCTGCTACATTAGGAAAACAACATAATGTTTTCTACGCGGCAGCTTTTATTAGCCGCACTGCAAAACCTCAAAGCTTCACTCAAAATCAATAACATTTACTTTATACACTTACGTAAATCAGTAGTTCCAATTTGGTTACGGAAAGTTTGCATATAAATACTAAAAACTTAACCGGGACAAACAATTTGAAACAATTTGACGGTAGAGTCATTGAGTGCTTTATGGGGTGTGCCGGGCGATAAAAATTTAATTTACGTGGACAAGTAGCGAGGAATGAAGACTGCGGGTAGGGGAAAATATTAAAACTATATTTTGTCAAGCTAAGAATAGATTATACAAATAGAGGAAAGTAAGCTGTTAGTGGTCGAGAGTAAGTTTTAGAAATGTTTTCATTTTATGGACGTAAATTATTTAGATATTATATAATGTGGACTTAGACACTTTATGATGATATAGATATAATAGGATCCTGTTTGTGGTTTTTATGGCTTACTGCAGTTACTTCGCATGAAAAGGTTTGCCTGAGATCCCACTCGAAGTTTCCAATCTCAACTAGTGATAGGAATGTTTATTCTCGTTAATTAAGAGGTACGGAATTGGTGAAAACTTAAAAAAAACATGACTCAATTTATTTGAAGAAAAGATGTATTAATTGGTTACTGTGATGGAATATGGTCGCTATTACTAAGCCGTCAATTATCACATAGAACAAAATTAAACAAAGACAAAACAACTTTGGACTAATCGTATCCGGTGTTTCCTTTGTAAATGTCAAGTCAAGAATAACAATTATTAATTCAGAAGATATAAGTCATACATTATTACGGGTTCGATTCTCGCTCAAGTCAAACATTTGTGTGCATGAACATGGATGTTTGTCTTGGTCTGGGTGTTTCTATGTATGATATGTATGTATTTACAAAAAAAGTATATATGTATGTTTATCCATTGTCTAGTACCCATAGTACAAGCTCTGCTTAGTTTGGGACTAGATAGTGTTGTGTGAATGTGGTAGAATATTATTATTATTATTACACCTGATATTTGAGTGGCGAGTAAACTATCTTCTTATCTGAAAATCGAAATCAACATACTTAATCAGAGATCTACTACTAGTGTAGTGAAAACCTTGGACAAATGACTTCCAATACAGCTTAAAAGTGACTAGAGAGGCCTGTATGTGTTAAATGAGATAAAATCACAAAAGTATCTTTTATGTGCATGCCGGTGGTGAATTTTCTAATTTTCAAGTTCGATACATAACTGTTTGTACACTTTTACATGAAAAATATCAAGAGATGCGCAATGAAAACATTGTTCAACAACCTACAATTTTTAATATCAATTTACAAAAGTTCTTCATCAAAATTGGCTCCAGTTTATATAAGTTTGTGACAACAAAACCGCGGGCATTGTTCTCTAATGGCTCATAAACTGTTGAGTAAAAGTAGTTCGCTTTCAATTGAACTTAGAGCAATTTGCCACTATGATGCTCAAAAGTTTTGTCAAATAGTCTGGGTATGTGTAAATATACTACTGGAATTACTTATTTTCTTGTTGTGTTGTTAAGTCGTTTTTGTGAATTGGAGACACTGTTGTGCATACAGCATGACTGACAGAGATTTATTTTTGCTTATGACACTTATCAGTTTGACGTTCATCAATAATACGATGCTAACGCTATATAGAGCTACTGTGTTGTGACCAGCCTTAGAATCATGAATAGGAATACTATACGTTGATAAGGTCAATATAGGTAACATAACAAAATTAAGAAAATAAAGTCTGTTAAAAATAACAACATTGGATTGACTGGTAATTGCCTTTACTTTTTATTAACAATAATTGCAATAGACAATATATTGTAAGTTTACCGGTATTCTTATTTATAATAATCATAACAGACAAATATAAATGTTAAGAGTTTTGGAATCCCTAAAACAAATCGTATTCGTAAATATAAAATGTGTACATTTAAATAAATTTCATCCTACATTTCACTGAATATACAAATATTAAATTATATAATTTATAAGTTGTTGGTGGTGTTCACCGTGACACAATTACTGCCAGATATGTGCGAAACCATTTACAGAATAAAGTAACTGCTTTCACGTGCCAATTATGAAAACTATTGTTTAAGTCATATTACGATTTATTTTATATTGTGGTCTCGTGGGCTCTATAAAATGGGTGAATATGTTGCTTCTGCAGGGTTATTCTTAGTATATATAAGATTATTATTCCTCGTTTTTGACATTAAGACTAAATAAATGAAATTAGACACTCGCTGTCATTAACATTATTTTCCCACGTATTATATAAAAATCTAAGCGTTTGCTTTAAGAATCAGATTTTTCAGCACTTTCCTAAGCGCTATTATCATAGATGTGCTAAAGTATTGCCGTCGGATTAAGTTTATGAGCAAGTATATCGATCTACCTTATTATTTATTCGTTATTGCGTAGTAAACTGTTAACTCACACAGCTTCATTCGTTTTCTTTCCCTTTCGTCAATCGCATTAGTAAATATTTTCAGGTAATTTTAGGCTTACAACAATCGTGATCATGGCGGACTCCTTCGCTATTACATTCAGGGTAACGCGAACAAGATCCTTAAACTTGTATGATGTATTCAGATCGCGGAAGACTATAACTTTGCATATCACGACACACGTGACTAATAACAGTTTGCGGTATACGTTTTGTAACTTTACGGGTTTTGTATATAACTAAAATTCAAGTGTTTCGTTTTTATTTGAATCCATTGTACTATGGACGGCCACCCAGGACCACAATGGTGCATAATCTTAATGATGCATACAAAAATACTAATATAATGAATTGAAATAAATATTTAAAAGAATCTAGCTCAATTCCTATTCATTATAGTAAAAATGTTGGTGGGTGGGTTGTTGTACCCATTCATCATTATAAATCTACTGTGGAAGAAATTTGGATATCGCTGGGTAAAATCTAATTGTTCCAGATATTAATATTCACACAGTCATGTCTACAATAAAATGGAACTAATTGTTCCCGAGTTAAGTATAAAATATTATACGAGTAGAAGTCAAAAGTTTGCATTGTGCCAGTTCATTCCATATAAAATATCCTGGATATATGAAGAAGATAGACATATGAAGTTGATATAGAAATGAAGAATAATCACAATGAAGTTAAGTTATTCTTCTTAGATGAGTATGTAGACCGTTGTCTTGAGATGTGTCTTTTTTGTATAACCACATATTATGACAAGCAGTCAACATATGTAATTATTTACAAATTAAATTATGTAATATTGCACGTTGTAGTAGAACACTCCAACGTTATCTTAAAACATCGCGTCACCACGCGTTGTGTCGTACATTTAACAGCCAACATAAACTATTTCCCTTCAGGACAATTATTATCTATTATTAAAATAAATAATAATTAATAATATTGATTATATGAAGTTCCCATTCTCTACAACTCTACAATTTTAAGTTTCCGAGCTTGACTCAAAGTAACTGGAATTTCATTGGTCGTATTAGCACTGCATAAAATAATTACAATGTTTGTCTATCACTATGATGCAAGATGTAGATCAGTTCAAATATATAAGAGACTCATGTTTTACAATCATGAACTTTGATCCAATCAGGTACACGATACTTTTTCTGCGACTGTACGACTTTCTGAGTTCCTGGTTTTTAGCACTGTTATCGGCGGAGTTGTTAATATGAACTTTGCAAAAATCTTGCACTCCACTGCGCCTGTGCAAAGATTTTATAATACTGCCATATAATGCGAAGCACCTTCCATGTCTCCTCAGAGACTTAAAGAAGATGGAAGTTACTCTCCCTTTTCTAAAAATTTTATCAAAGATCACTTATCACTTGATGCAATAGTTCCTGGACAATTTGACCGTCTAACATGGACTTAATGGATCAGTTACAAAAACAAGAATAATCATAATTATGAATATTTATGTAATAATACTATCATATATAATACGTAATGCGTAAAACTCTGCATTGTTGAGTAGTATTTTTTTTTATTTAGTAGTACATCGTTGAGGCTTTGTGTACCTAACAATTCTATATTTATCACTTAGTGTATTTTATACTTCAGTTGGTTTGAAGATTCATCCTTCTAATCTTCATTGTTTAAATTTATACAGTCAAGTAAACCTGAAAAGTCTCAACAGTACCCGTAGTAGGGGTAAACTATGGCAGAGTTCATTCCCGATCTTAATTCCTTATTTTGAATATCAGTACAGATTATGAAAAAGGTTTGTAGTAATCTTCTGAGCTGCTCTTGCTGTTTCTTCTGTTTGTTAAGTCAGCATTCAGAGCTTCAAAAAGTTGGAACTATCTGTAATGACACGGATATAGTTCGTTAAGATGCAAGAGAAATGGTCCTTTTAATCTACAAGTTTTGAGATATGAAACACAGAATATTTGCAGTTTGAATAGAATTTTGGCTGTGCAGCTTGGCCAAACTTTTACAGAGGATTTGAAGTTGCTACTTGTACAGTCGCGGTCTGAAAGTGTTTACCACCTTAAGGCTTATAATTGCATGAACACATCAATGACACAAGAACGACGATATTGTATTAGGCAACCAATCTATGATAACATGCGTTGCGTAGCAACTGGTGTCAATAACGATTTAATATTCCACATTTATATTATACGTTCATTTAATTACAAGCGTGATATTTACATTGAAACTAAAATATTTGTAGTCTTCAAATAATGTTATTTTAAACTTGCTATTTACGATTTTGGTATTTGTAATTAATAAGTTTATCAAATGACTTTTACATTGACAGATTATAATGAAAGGGATGGTGAAAATACGACATCCTGAATATAAAACCTTTTTGAAAAAAATACAATATTTATATCGTCTAGCGTAAGACAGCCTCGTTGGTCTAGCGGCAGTGCATACGATAGCTGATCATGAGGTTTCGGGTTCATTTCGCGGGTCAGGCTCGGAAAATGTTGCTAAGGTTTTTCTTAGTGACAAATTATTAGGAATTTCTGTCAAGAAATTCTTAATAATTAGCCCGAAGTTGGCGGTGTTTCACCCCGTGCATCAGAAAGCACGTTAAGCAGTCCCGGCTGTCATGATCTATGGCAGTCATTAGTGGGAAATCAGTGCCCTCAAATATACCTACTGACTACTGGTCTAACCTTAGAATGATGTTAGATGGCAGCCACTCCGTGTAAAAACTGATATCCAATCCAAAAGTCAAATCTCGGTAGACCGGTAATAGCAGGCCCTGGGCTCCGAAGCGCAAGCTTGGGATGCAACTAAGAAAATGCTAGAAAATGGGCGCTGATGATGATGATATCGTCTAGCGAAAATCAGGGCGTGGTCAGACTGTGAGCTATAATGATAGTGGATGGTATGCTAGGCACGTTAAAGAGCATGCTGATCACATAAGTGAGCTTTTGTTTAGATAGTGTACGCCCTTAACCAGGCGAATCGTGCTTTATAAAAAAATAGGCAGAAATAATCAAAAATAAATTCAACACATATTTTTTTGTTAATAAAAGTTTTGATAACGAATATAGCCTCCCTCAGCAGCCACAGCTTAAATGCAATTCTGTCATTATGTCAAATTATTTCATCGGCCTAAAGATATTCATACTCTTTATGTTTGAATCGATGCCTTAATAATGATTGAAAAGTAATAAGTACAGATATAGCATTTTAGACCTTGCTGAACCCAGCGTGACAAAGAATGTAATTTGAAAAGTGGTAAACATTCTTAGACCGCGACCGTACATATAAATTGTTTTTTTTCCTGTATTCGTTGTTAGTTAATTCCGTATAACTAAATGGCAGAATCGTGTTTAAGCTAGTCTATCAAATATTATAATGTGTATTATATTTAACCTTTAAACTACTAAAACTGAAGCTACTGAGCAGTTTAAACTTAGAAAACGACATTTGTCCGGAGCCTGTGATACTAGACGTCCACGGTCCAATAAAAGACCTGTCTATATCGGAATTTAGGACATCTCTATGTAATTTATTAATTAATAAATGCTATTATTGTATTGATGACTACTTAAATGATGTAATAATTTCATATAATTTCTAAAATTAATTATTTTTATTAGTATAAATGGAATCATCTTGAATAATGCTTAATTTTATATGTATTTTATGCACAATTTTATATTTGTATGTCCTATGACAAAACATGGTGCATTATATTAATTTTAAGACTACTGTTATTGTACCTACCTATGTTCAACAATTTAATGTTGATTATGATTATGATTACGGTAATGTTCTAAAAATATGACGTCCATACTAAACGGTTAAAATACAAAAACATGTAGATATGTTTCATTTATTTCTAATAACGCTATTAAATCTTAATGAGTGAAGTGCCTATCGGTTGACTCCTGCACCCAACCTAGGCTAAAATAATTTACGGGAAATAGAAATTGTTTGTGCCATCGGTATTCACAGTAAGTATTTAGTATATAAAGTTCAAATCTGTATACATTCTACTTTACTTTTAAATGTAGTCACTCTCCATACATTTACAATTGGAAGTTTATCAGGCTTGACGTAAGCTCGTTTGGTGCTTTGTTTGTTTAAAAGAAATATATATTATGGCTATGTCGACTTATTGTGTCTGTCGTTTTAGTGTTTGGCAAGCCCACTGTTGGGAACGCGGCTGACGTTGATAGCTGATGCTAAATTAAAGACTTCGATAACTCTTTAGACGTTTATTGCTATTAAAACTGTTACTAAGTAGGCTAGGGAATGTAAAAATGCTAATGGATGATAAATGCTTTGCTAATAAGTACGAATGCACGCGGTTTGCTGTCCGAATATGCACTGATATCGCCGCTCATACAATGCGGCCGTATTACGTTGCTAGATCAGCAAAACGTGGTCGATTGCAAGTAGGTATTGCATCGAACATGCTCCCGAGGGGAGAAGATGAGATGAGTAAATGGACGTGTATAAACGGTGAGAAAGTTACGTGATTATGAACTATGCTAATGTTTGTTAGAACAACGCTAGATGATCAATGATTTACATGATGAAGGGGCAATAAATTCTTAAAAACTAGTTCAAAAACAAATCTGAACTCAAACGGCTGAGTCAGTAGTAAAAATTACAGATTGTCTTTTCGGAATAGGAGATGTTGCTGTATCGCGCTTTTTTAAACGTAAACTAGACCACTTTTTCGAAAAGCTGCTTTCATACACTTTATCACACACACTGGATTCTTGAACGGAACGCAGTGGTTTTCGCGCATCACTCACACTAAAAACACGATCAGAACTATCAGAAGGGCCACGCGCACTTACACTTGGACCTTGCTCCGATTGATTTAAACACACACTCACACTCGCTGGCGCGCTAGTCGCGTGCGTCGCGGGGGGCGCAGCGCTAGTGCGCCTGCACCTTCTCCACAGGAACCAAAGAACCGCCGCGACTGCTGCTGCTAATAGCCCGTACGAAATACTGTATTGATGTACATCATGTACCTCCAGGCCTTCTGTCTTCTGAGCTGATTCTTTCAACGTTTTTATTTGCTCATCGAGATACTTTAGAGACTCATTGATGTGAGCGTTCTCATTATCAAATTCCTCAAAATTTTGGATAGGTAGTGTTCAAACATGAACATGACATTCTTGGCATTCCAACACACATCCAACTTATCACCGAGGAAGATGCGTGATATTTTAAGATCATGTAATTTATCACGTACGGCGGTCGGCTCAGACATGCTGCATCGGCACAATACACCGACGGCACACAACTAAATACGTGTATATGTGTACATAGAATAAGTTTAGTATATAAGATTATAGTTTCAAGAAATAAACCAGTCATTAGCTCACTCCCGGCTTTGACTCATACCCTACCCCTCACCTCTCACTGCGGCCAAGACACCCTTAGCCGTCACCATGATCGGTCTTGTGAGTCTGCTCGACCGGCAGTGAGAAAACCCACTTCACTGCACCCTAATCCTACCCACTTTCCGTCTGTCGCCTTGGGTCTCCCGGCGACAGATATCCCGGCCTAGGGATCCCAGGGACTGCTAGGGAACTAGGGATTAGGGTTGTATACGCGACAGTCTGTGTGACCACAGTGTACACGGCCTCGCTATACACTATACCTAACAGGGCTAGGGTAGACTAGGGAGTTAGGTTAGAGTTAGATCTAAAATAGGGATAGGTTTATCGTAGGTAGGTTAGGCTAGATATAGGAACCAGTAGGCTTAAATTAGGATAAGTCTAGGTTTAGGTACGTGCGAGCTTAGGGCTATACTTAAGAGCTATCGAAGGTTAGGCCCTAACTTGTACATTGGTCCTTCGAGCAAAAGCGATATAACATCTCTGGAACTCCTGTTCCCGTAGGCTGACTAGCTGACTGACTGACACTTATTATATTGCGGGCTAGTGTTCCCCAATCGCACTAGTCTCGTGGTATAGTAAGAGACTAACTAACTTGGTTGCGTCGGGCGGTAGCGAATCAGGTATCGGTCTCCCACAAGCGGGTCGCCCCGGTACTCGAGAAGTCGCACTTACCGTTTCGAGGACGAGATTGCAACCAAGTTTAGGGAAAGACATATCTACGTAAACAAGTTAGGATTGGCTAGAGGAAGCAAATAACAATGAATACATAACAAGGGCCTTAGATAAACAAATCAAGGACTCATACCTTTACAATTAAGAACATGTTACAAGTCATGAAGTCCAATCGAACCTGACTCCCAGAAAACCACAGTGTTGACAAACCGCCATCGTCCTCGTAACAAGTTACTGCCACAGCCGCGATACTCACTTATATACGAGTTCTGCGCGATCAGAGTTCATGGGCGCTAAATTTTTACGAATATACTAAGTTTACTACTACTACTACAACGACTACTACTACTACAAATACTACACTACTACTACTACTACTACAAATACTACACTACTACTAATACTACTACTACAACGAATACTACTACTACTACAACGTCTACTACTACAACAACTTCTACTACTACACTACTACTATTACACTACTACTACTACAACGTCTACTACTACTACTACTAAATAAGAGAAGGGATGGAATTTCTGGAGGGGTGAATAACATGCAATGGTACAAAACAACTGCATGTTGACTAAATATAAAATATACCTTGTTTTTTCCTACTGTGTAGTAGGAAAAAACAAGGTATATTTTACCTAGTACCTATGTGTATAGGTACTTAACATATCCACCGCAACGATCCTCAAGGTTCCACAGCAAGCAACGCAATAAGCTGCCGCTGCCAGGACCGCATCATACATGGCCTACAGCCAGCCAACCGAAGCCGTCAAGAAAACGAATCACCAGTGAATAACAAACTACAGATGCCGTTAACGTTGAGCTGAAGCCTACGCCGAAGAGACGCCAGAATGTTCACGCCTGAACATAAGGACTTTCTAGAGCCTGCCCCGGAGAGGCGCTAGAATGTTCACGCCGGAACATGACCTTCCTGAAGCCTATCCCGGAGAGACGCCAGAATGTTCAAACATGAACATGACATTCTTGGCATTCCAACACACATCCAACTTATCACCGAGGAAGATGCGTGATATTTTAAGATCATGTAATTTATCACGTACGGCGGTCGGCTCAGACATGCTGCATCGGCACAATACACCGACGGCACACAACTAAATACGTGTATATGTGTACATAGAATAAGTTTAGTATATAAGATTATAGTTTTAAGAAATAAACCAGTCATTAGCTCACTCCCGGCTTTGACTCATACCCTACCCCTCACCTCTCACTGCGGCCAAGACACCCTTAGCCGTCACCATGATCGGTCTTGTGAGTCTGCTCGACCGGCAGTGAGAAAACCCACTTCACTACACCCTAATCCTACCCACTTTCCGTCTGTCGCCTTGGGTCTCCCGGCGACAGATATCCCGGCCTAGGGATCCCAGGGACTGCTAGGGAACTAGGGATTAGGGTTGTATACGCGACAGTCTGTGTGACCACAGTGTACACGGCCTCGCTATACACTATACCTAACAGGGCTAGGGTAGACTAGGGAGTTAGGTTAGAGTTAGATCTAAAATAGGGATAGGTTTATCGTAGGTAGGTTAGGCTAGATATAGGAACCAGTAGGCTTAAATTAGGATAAGTCTAGGTTTAGGTACGTGCGAGCTTAGGGCTATACTTAAGAGCTATCGAAGGTTAGGCCCTAACTTGTACAGGTAGCGTAAAGTTATTGATTATACGATGGACTGGCGTAAGTTTGGAATCGAGTATATTTAGTTTAAGCTTGATCTTATTTTCTAATTGCTGATAAGAGTACAATGTTACGTCATGACCTTTTACCATAAATTGATTAGTAAGCTGAATCAACCCGGCCTTGCTGACCGAGCGCGTTTGCAGTTCATTGTCGCATATAATCTTCAAAGAGTATGTGTTACAACAGAAATAAAAATAGGTAGAAAGGTCATGTAACGAAATCCATTTATTTTCGCAGCTCGACTTTATTATTTTACAAGTTGATGAGTCTGACTTTTCACAGAATCTTTCGTCAGGACTTAGGCTCATGATAGGTCTTCGTAAATGACAAAGGTAAATTTCTTCCTGATATGTACAGCTTTGAAGTTCGTTAATGCTAGCTAACAGATATGCATCTCTTCTCAGATTGATCGCTACATATTCAGAGATTGGATTTATAGCGATCATGCTTTCATTGATTTGAACCGGTATTGGTATCAAATTATATAGCTGGAATGTATCTCTGCTAATCAAAGGTAAGGTAATTTCAAATATAAAATATTCTTCAGTCATTCTTGCTTTGACTTTCAGTAACCTATATATCTTGTGCAGGTCATGCTGAACGTTATCGACAGGTAATGCTAATTCTTTGGAAAGTTGACTTGACACTATTTGCAGCTCAGAACGAAGTTGGTTCGGTGTCAAAATATGGAGATTGATCTGGCCATGATAGATTTCAGTCAAAGTATCTAAAAACGTATCTTGCATTCGTTTCAAGTTTTGAATCATATTGGTTGTCGCCAAGGCAGCTAATGTAAATTCTTACTGAACAGACATGACATCGATCTCCTTTTGTAATGTATTTGACACGCTGTCTAAATAATTCAGATGCTTATTTATTAGCTTATGTTGTTTCTCTATTGTCTCCTCTATTTTTTTTACTATATTGTACTGCACTTCTATGACCGATGTTTGATTCCTGTACAACTGAGTCAGATGGTTTATGTTACTACGTACTAGGTCAATGTCACGCTTATATTTTTCTGCGAAATCCTCGTCGAGTATACCAAACAATGAGTTAGATATAGCACCGACTGCATTTATCAATCCGCGTCGAGTTCTCGACCTTCCAAGATGCTGACTTAACAACAGCTGATTATAATATTGTAGTTCATTGAACTCATGTTGTATTTGTAGGATGATAATATCGCAATGATTGTGTTCTTTAATTTTATCGCAGGTTTGCTTGAGATATTCTGAACATTTGGAGACCGCGTCATCACCCTGCCAGAAACGTACATATCGTAATAGGTGACGATTTTCCACTCGTCTCGTATCAGCTGCATTTTTCCCAGAGGATCAAAATACAGCGTCTGGTTGCTATCAAATGTTTTAAATTTGTAAGATGCTTCCATAACCGTTGCGAGATTCATAAACAATATTAATGATAAGGCTAAGCTAAATAAAGTAGTACAACTTTTAGTGCGCGGGTTGCTTTTTATGGTTTTTTGCGGTTTTATCTGGCCGCTATTTTGCTGATCATGCTGTTTTGCCTCTTTCTCTGCTATAGGCAAGACGGACAGTTTCAAAACTGGACGTTTCATGTAGCCGTTTTTGGTCTTCAGGGTTACTACACGAACAACTCCGTCGTTTCCGGGATGGACCTCTACCACCCGACCGACTGGCCACTTACCAGAGGGTATATTGTCGTCATGAATGGTTGGTTACCAAATAGCCTACTTTGATATTCTCTTGGGCTTTTAACCATTTGCTACGTACAGATAACTTAGTAAGATATTCCGCCTTCCATCGCTTCCATAAGTCTTTAAACATTTTGCTCACCATGTACCATCTTGTTCTAGCATCCTGCGCCGTCTCTATGACAGTAAGACCGGCACGATTATTAAAAAAATGCGCTGGGGTGAGAAAATCTATATCATTTATATCCTCGGATATTGGACATAATGGTCGCGAATTAAGGCTTGCTTCGATTTGAGACAGCAAAGTACTGTACTCCTCAAATGTTAGTGCTTGATCACCGATCACTCTTTTCAGATGCTGCTTCAAACTCCGGATAGATCGTTCCCATAATCCGCCAGCACTAGGCCAAGAAGGACAATTCCAATGCCATTGTATGCTCATTTCAGTGATTTCTTTATAGAAAGTATCATTAAAGATACTCTCTAGCTGTTGCTGTTCCTCTTGTAATATCTTATTAGCACCCACGAAATTGGTGCCATTATCCGAATATATGTGCTTCGGGGCTCCTCGTCTTGCTGCCATACGGCGTAAAGCTGATATAAACGATAAGCTGCTAAGGTCAGAGACTAACTCGATATGGACTGCTTTCGTAACCATGCAAATAAAAAGAGAAATATATCCTTTTGTTGTTCTTACACCCCGACCTTTATTGCACTTCACTCGAATAAATCCGGTGAAATCTACCCCGGTGTGGTAAAACGGCGGTGCAGGATTACATCGAAAATCAGGTAGGTGTCCCATTATTTGCTGTAGTTTCTTCGGCTCTTGTTTTTTGCATGTAACGCAGTTACGAAGTTGTTTTTTGGTAGCTCGATTTCCTTTAATTATCCAATAATTTTGTCGTAAGAGTGATAAAGTCAAAGGCGATCCACCATGGAAGGTAAGTTCGTGTGCTTGCTGTATTAAAAGTTCAGTTAGCCTGCCGCTGTATGGAATGATAATCGGATATTTCATATCCGCGCTGATGTTGGCATTTTTCAGACGTCCTCCGACTCTTAATATGCCCTTCTCGTCTAAAAATGGATTTAAGTTCAATATGTTGCTATTTGAACTCAGTTTAGTGTCGCTTAATAAATTATTTACCTCCAATTCAAACTCAATACGCTGTACTTACTTAATTATAATATATTTTGCTTGCCGCATTTCTTGTAATGTGATATATGACGGCCTTTGTGGACGTGTCGGTGCAAGTGCACGTAATAACCAAGCTACAATACGATTTATTTTTAGAAACGAATTGTGTCGATTTAATAATTGCTCAATTATGCTTGTTGTGGGGTCATGTCGTTGAACACTTGCGACTTGTTTCCGTATCTCTTGATCTGTCGTATATTTTCGCTGCTCTTGCTTAGGCTCAAAGTCAGGAGACGATAACCAGGTTGGTCCTCGCCACCACAAATCGCTTTCTTTCAACTGAGACATAGGTAAACCTCTGCTTGCTGGATCGGCTGGATTCTCTTTTGTCGACACGTAATGCCAAACATCTGTTGCTAATATGTTAGTGATTTTCTTCACTCTATTAGATACAAAGGGCTTCCATCTGTCTGGGTTGCCTTGTATCCAACTAAGAGTGACCGTTGAGTCACTCCAAGCGTAGATTTTATGAGTCATGCTGCTTCCAATGCTTGCTACTACTTTGGACATAAGTCTAGACAATAATTCTGCAGCGCATAGTTCGAGTCTCGGCAGTGATACTAATTTGTTATTAGGCACCTACCTTGATTTTGCTGCGACTAAAACTACTGTCGCTGTGTTTGATATTACGACACGAGCGTATATAACACATGCGTTTGCTTTGAGAGATGCATCACAGAATCCGTGTAATTGGATTATGTCATCTCGTTTGCTGTTCAGCCATCGTGGTATTTTGATCTGACTTATCAAACTGATATCTTCCGTCAATTTTATCCATTCGTTTCTGATTTCAAGTGATACTTCGTCGTTCCATTGAACTTTCGAATCCTGCCAAACTTTTTGAAATAATAGCTTTAGTGTAGTGGTCAGTGGAGCTAGCCAACCCAGTGGGTCAAACAGTCTCGATATTTCAGAAAGTAATGCTCTTTTCGTTAGTTTTGTATGATCTGCCGATACAGTATACTGGAAATTGAATTCATCCTTGACAGGGTCCCATCGTAAGCCCAATGTTTTAGGTGTGTTCTCAGTTTTAAAAAGGAAATATGTTTGATTGTTCTGTTGGGATGAAGCTATATTTTCTAAGATAATTTTGTTGTTTGAGGACCACTTTCTAAATGAAAATCCAGCACTGTTAAGACACGAAATTAATTCTGCTATGTTGCTTTTTCCATCTCGAATACAATGCTGACCAGACACATAATCGTCCATAAAAAAATCTTCTCGTAAAGATTTAGCTGCATTTGGAAACCTCAGCTCCTCATCAGACGCTAACTGTCGAAGGGACATCATTGCTAAAAATGGAGCTGATTTTGTGCCGTAAGTTACTGTTGTCAATTGGTAGCATTTTATTGGCTTATTTGTTTCCCGCCAAACGATTTGCTGGAGCTTTTGATCTTCTTCTGAGACACAAATTTGGCGATACATTTTTTCTATATCAGCCGTGTACGCGTATCGATATATTCTCCATTTCAACAAGAGTTCTTGTAGGTCCTTTTGCAAATTTGGACCCTTGTGCATAAGGTCATTAAGACTATAACCGGAGGAGGTCTTGGCGGACGCGTTAAACACGACACGAAGCTTGGTAGTAGAGGAATCTGCTCGTAGAACCGAATGATGGGGCAAGAAGCATTCGATTGATTTAATATTAGAAGTAGCTGATTTCATATGCCCTAACTGCTCATACTCGCTCATGAATTGCTTATACTGCTGTGCTAAACATTCTTGCTTGCTAAATTTCCGTTCTAAATTTCTAAATTGTGCTATCGCTATGTCCTTGGACGATTCTAACCTTTCGCTAAAATGCTCTTTCATGGGTAAACTAACCTCATAACGACCGTTTTCCAAACGTTTTGTCGTTGAAATGTAATAGTCAACACATTGTTGATCTTCAGTTGACATCTCGTTTTGCTCCTGAATATCCTCAATCTGCCAGAATTGTTGGATATCGGCTATATTATTTTGAATAACGTTACAGTGAAAAGTTTGTATACCACCGCAAAGAATCCACCCAAGCTGGGTTTGCTGAGCTAAGGGTGAAGCTGTATTCGAGCCTCTTATCGTGCCATCTAACATGATAAGAGCGTAAACGTCTGCACCGAGTAATAAGTCTACTGGGCGACTGGTATAGAATTCGGGGTCGGCTAATTTAATGTGCTCTAAATGTGACCAAGTTGGCTTAGAAAATGACTTATTAGGCAGATTTTTTATGAGATTATTCATTATTAAAACATCAGTATTGAATTTATAGCTAGTATACATCGATTGACATGTAATGTTAATCTTGCCCTTACAGTCGCTGTCTTTTTCTCCGATACCAAACACAACTCCACTAAACTGTTCGCGTTTTAAACCTAATTGTTGGGCTGCTTTTTCCGTAATTAACGATATTTGCGAACCTTGGTCGATAAGGGCTCGTAAAACTAATTGCGTGCTATCTGCGGATGTTACTCGAACTAATGCAGTTGCTAAAAGAATTTCCTGGAAATCATGCTGAGATGCAAGCACGTTACCGCTATTTTGAGGCTTACTATCAGTTGGTTTGTTACATATTTGCTTTTTGGTACCGGATGTAGGCTTTTATTGCGTAAAACATTCGTGTAATATGCTATGGTGATTTCCAGAACATTTGCGACACCTTTTTGCTGAATGGCATTTATTTCCATGGCAGTATTGAAAATTATTAACTGTTTTAAGCTTTACTTCGTTTGGCATTGCAAGAAACTTTTCGCAACTAAGCAAATTGTGTTCCTCGAAACAAAGTGCGCATTTGTTAGCCGACACGTGTAATGATTTCGCAATCGGTTTATACGATTTCCAATTATTATAATCATTTGATTTATTATAATAATGGAATTTTCTATTATTAGAAAACGAAGTTGATTGGCTAGCTTGCTGATTGGATGTTGGATGAGTTTTAGGGATAACATCTTGTCGCCGCCGAGCGGTTTCAAGGCTGGTAAACTTATTTTCTAAGAAATCGAAAAAGTCCTGCAGTACAGGTAGCTCTCGCGAGTTTTTTAACGACTCTATATACTCCGAAAATGACTCACTATCTAACTTCTGCGATAAAATGTGAACTAATAGAGGGTCCCACGTGCTTATATCTACGCCTAATTTTTTGATAGCGTGAAGACTCTCTAAAGATACGTCATGTAACTTTTTGATAGCTAAAAATGATTGCTGCTGAAGATTAGGTAAATTTAAAAATTCATTGACGTGAGATGTAAAAATAAGCTTCTTGTTATCAAATCGGTGGTTGAGTATCTCCCAACAAACCATGTAATTTTCAGAGCTTATCGGTAGGTGCTGAATCAATCGTTCCGCTTCGCCTTTTACTTTGCTTTTTAGGAATTGCATCTTTTGGGCATTCGACAGTGCGGTGTTCTTATGAATCGCCTCATTGAATAAATCCTTAAATGAGACCCATTGATGGTAATTGCCTGTAAACACGGGAATGTCCATTTTTGGTGTTGATTTTGCATGATGCGATGTAGACCACATTTTCGAGTTGATAGACTTTTTCATACTTATAAAGGTACGTTCATGCTTCGTGTAATGAACTTCGTATGTCTCGTTTTCTTCAGACTCACTAATGATTTCCCAATGAAGGTTGTCGATAGCATTCCAACGATTTTGTAAAATTTGAAGAGCATCTTCAAATTCCCATTTATCGGCCAATGATTCCAAATCAATATTCTCGACTGCTCTAATGAACGCTTTAAAATTGACAGACTGCTTGTGAAGCATATCGTCAAGCTTGCTGGGTGATCCTCTCGACACGCGAGACGAGGTTGTTGGAACTGGCTCTTGCGTCGTCTGACGCCTTGTTCCACTTGCTTCTTCTTCTTGCTCATAGCCTGATGCCAGACTTCGTTGATTCAACTCTTCTAGTTGCTGATTTATGAGCCTCTTGACCGTAAAATAAAGCTGCTTTGTACTCTCATATTCAGAGTTGACGAAATAAGCATGATTCGTCATCTCAAAGGGAAGCAATTTTTCATGATTGTTTTGGTAGTCTTGCCAGTACTTTTCCAATAACTCAATTTTACGCTTACAATAATCAAAAGTTTTACGCTCTACGCTATCCTTTTTAAAATTAATGTGGAGTTTTTTAATGGCCTCCGCAATCTCGGATTGGCAAAAATATAGACTCTCCATATTGCTGCTATAAAAAATATATATAAAAGAACGATCTCACTTGGTTGCTGCTGGACCGACGGGTCTCGCCTCGTCTGTGACCTGGACGAGCTGGACGTTTGCTGCTGCTGAATGTGCACCCCTTAGAGTGCTGCTGGAACTGCTATGAGATGTACCGAGTGCTTCGACTCAATACTCGATCCTGAACACCTTTATCACACTGCTAGGTCACTGCTCGATAGTTCGCTGCTAGAAAGCTCACTGATAGATGGTTCACTGTTATATAGATTGCTGTTCCGATTATAAAGCACTTCACTTATCGACAATACCGAAAACACGTGTATTACGACCGCGAAGTCCTTAAGGCTCGAGGACCATAAAATGTTGGGAACGCGGCTGACGGTTATAGCTGATGCTAAATTAAAGACTTCGATAACTCTTTAGACGTTTATTGCTATTAAAACTGTTACTAAGTAGGCTAGGGAATGTAAAAATGCTAATGGATGATAAATGCTTTGCTAATAAGTACGAATGCACGCGGTTTGCTGTCCGAATATGCACTGATGTCGCCGCTCATACAATGCGGCCGTATTACGTTGCTAGATCAGCAAAACGTGGTCGATTGCAAGTAGGTATTGCATCGAACACCCACAATGGTTTATAGTATGGCATTAATAATGTGTTTGCACATGCAATAATATTTAGTATTTCTAGTGTATATTTACTTTGATGTACAATATCCTGCACTAAAGATAACCTTTAGATCAACTTTATTTTCAGTGTTCGCTATCTATTCCTAGCCTATAAGACATGTAGCATATACGATATAAATGTACCTATCAAGTAGCCAATAAGATACCCGTTGATGTCAATGGGTACAGTATAGGCTACTTGATAGTAAATACCTAGTTGTTGTGTAACTTTGATGTTACTGACTTTAAATGTCTAATCTTTGGTCAAGTTTCCTTTAAAAATATATGTATGTTTATAAAAACTAATGAACTGATATTAAAAAAAGTTTACTTAATTTCAATTTTTAATTTCGTTCACAATGGTTTCCATAGCCTATACATTGGAACAATGACGGGCCCGCGGTAAATTATGCTAATTGCGATTCGCGTGACCCCACCATCAAGAGCAATAGATGATGCCGCGGTGGTTTTAGTGGGTAGGTCCCATTCTCAGGCTAGCTATGACTAGCTATTCGCCAGCGCTAGCCCGGTCGCTTAAATTCACACGGCCGGATGGAGTCCCCGGTGTCAACAAAAAAAAAGGCCTATATATTGGCCGTGGAACTGATGCTCTAACATTTTAGTAAATTAAGTCCTATAAAACTTTCATGATTTTAGATTTAATCGTCAACCTTTTATTCACGTACAAATTAAAAAAAAAGGAAAATCTGAATCAAGACTAAATACACCGGCACTTTTGGCTCAATCAAAATCCGTAAAAATTAACATCGACTAAAAAAATTATTATCAAAGCCAAAGAACCAGACAGGTTTTCATCTAAACAGCCAACCAAAGCACTTCCAGCATATTTGTATCAAGTCAACTCTTCGAAAAACTAGTAGCTTTGAGAAGGCTTACATAAGCGAGTCAGTCAAGTGCGTGAAGGGATCTCTACGTGACGAGCATTCGGAAACGAGAATAAAGCGAGATCGTTGGATCTGTTACCGCAAGGAAAAATATACCTAACGTTTATAATACAAAGCTTATGAGTACAGATATTTCACTTTTTACTGTAATTTTTTGTCTGACTCTGTGGTATTTTTCTTTCACCTATCTGCTTTTGTGATCTTTTTTGACGTTATATAATACTGTCTTTTGGGTAATACAAGTTTCTGTCAAACGACCCTATACGACTGCCTCGTTGGCCTCGCGGCATAAATGTGCGCGTGGGATCTGGAGGTCCCGGGTTCGATTCCTGGGCCGGGCAGTGTTATTGGGTTTTCCTGTCACGAAATTCTCAGTAGCAGCACGGAGTCTAGAAATGTGCCCGGTACGGCAATAGGCTCGCCCCTTATTACGTGGGACTAAAGTATATCTGGCGAAAAGTGGGTGTAGAAATACACCTCTGCCTACCCCTTCGGGGATAAAAGGCGTGACGATATGTATGTATGTGTAAGTTTCTGTCAAATTTTGCCGACTAGTGGTAGTTACTGATTTCTACATTTAATTGTTCTTTTTGTCAAAAAGATATAGTTATAAATAGACCTAATGATTATTTTTGTGCAGTCGTATAAAAATATTAACATTAGTTTCCTGCTGTTTCAGTCGTGTAAGAACGCCTATGAGTTGTTTTCGATCGCTTTTATAATACTACATCAGATGGATTATTTTTACATATGGCCTTAAAAGAAAAACAAATGCTTTAAGCGTAGCATTTCAGTGCCTGCTCCCGATAATTATAATTGATTGATCGTCTATCAGAAATTGCCACGACGGAGAAACACATTGATACTTCTTCAACACAAAGAAAGAATCTCTACACAAGCTATCTGATCTTATAAATTTCTTGCGTTACTGTCTTACTGACAAAAAGCGCACAGCTCAAACTATGAGACGCAAGAAGCTGGTTTTGCTGATTTGGCATATACGCATGTTCCTTGAAAAGAGTAGAGATGCAGAGTTAAATTAAAAAGGAATGTGCGGGCGTAGCACAGGCATCCTCTGGCTCTATCATAAGGCAGTAGGTTATTCCAGGACATCATCTAACACACCTATTATCGTATAATGATGCTCTCATACTGTACAAAACCTCATTAATTTAGTCGAACAACCGTGTTGATAATAACTAGGTAAGTTTGTGGAGATAACAACATCCGATAATTGGCTTCGTTAAGTTAATTTATGGATTAACACTTTCACGGACAGTAAACGAGGCACAATTGAAGTTTTCTTGTTATCACGCCTATAGGCGTTTACTGTCCGTGAAAGTGTTAACTAATTAAAACGAAAAATCCCTGGCATACCACAAATCTGTGCTGTCGTATTAGTTTTGACTGTGGATTTTGCTTGCGGGGTATTTGGTTTAGCTGATGTGGCATGAGTGGTTTTAGGGTTGTTTTGAAATATGTCAATGTATTAAATATATTTTTTTAATTAATACATTGACATATTTCAATTATTCCCTTAATAGACTGCGCACACAGGTTGGCCGCTGCAGAGCAAACTTGTGTAGAAGGGGGTTCAGGGACCCCAACCCTGCCCAATGTGAATGTGGTGAACTGCATACAATGGACCACTTGCTGATATGCCCTTCTTCCCGAGCAACTGCACTGTGTCTGAGCTCTGGGAGGCCACTCCTAACGCAATAAGAGTTGCCAAATATTATGCAGGTCTCATATAGTTGAAACCATTAACACGAAGAAGAAGAAGAAGAAAATATTATTATAGAGGCCGGCGATATAGCGAAGAGCATTTTCGTTAAACTATTGTCGAAATTGTTCTCATAACAAATAATGTTTAAAATCAATTAAGCGTGTGTAGGTATGTTGTGATTGTTTCTTAGAATAGGTATATTATTAAGTCTCATAAAATAGTGTGCCTTCTAAACGGTAAGTCTAGTTATACTATAGACGGATACAGCGCGAGTCAGTAGATATCTCACAATACATCGTCGCGCAACTTTATATAAAACTTAATGCAGAGTAAATTTCGTAAAAATACGGCACTCACAACTCAGAGAACTGTGATCATTCATTTCGACCTTATGATATCTATAGTTCCTAGTAAATTAGTCACAAATAAATTAATTACCATAAGATTCCCACCAAGAACTTAGGGACCCAAGCCAACCTCACCTGCAAGTGGTGCGCCTGCCGATCAACGGACGAGGCTCTGGCAAACAAATTATCCCGATAAGCGGCAATAGGCTCGCCACCTATTACGCGGGATCAAAACACTGGCGAAAAGTGGACGTTTAATATGCCTCTGCCTACCCCTACGAGGAAACAGGCGTGAGTCTATGTATGTATGTATGTAAATTAATTAAATTTTATAGTTTGATGAGGGTGTTCGGTACTTTTTCTGTCACTGGTTCGGCGAGCCCGTTGCCCGCAAACCGAGATTACCGCCAATCGAGATTATGTCGTTTGACGGAGATATACGAAATTGGCCGTTATTCTATGCGGGTTTTAAGTCTACAGTGCACGATAATGGTTCTCTGACAGATGCTGACAGGTTGTACTATTTAATAGGTAAACTGTCACCGAAAGCCCAGTCCGTATTTGCAGGTGTCACACCCAGTGCTGAGAATAATCAGGTCATATTTCAGTCACTACTTGACAGATATCAGGACACGCGCGTCCTAGCGTCTACCTACTTTGACCAAGCTGTAAATCTCAAACTGTCCGGCAACGCGTCTGTCTCGAATTTCCAGCTGTTTATTGATAACATCGTAACCGCGGTTAATTCTCTTAGGAATTTAAAATTAGAAGATCTTTCCGACTTTATGTTGCTTCAACTCGCTTTAAAAAAGTTTGACACTGATACAATTCGCGCATTCGAGATGACGGAACGCAATAATAAAATACCTACACTAGATAGTTTTATTTCGTTCATCAAAGATCAGTGTCGAATATTTCATAATATGCAGTCGGGTTCACCTGGCCCGTCTAACACTAACAGCAACAAACAAAGGTTGAATAAATCGCGAAATAGTAATAATAACTCGGTCCCTAATCCACAATCTTACGTAACATGTTCGGAATCTAATAATAATAATTTACAGAAGTGTCTGTGCAGTAATATAGTGCACGACCATTTATATAAGTGTCCCGCCTTCGATAATCAGAATGCAACCGCTCGTTTTAAATTCGTAAAAGATAACAAAGCTTGCATTAATTGCTTAAGCATAAAACATAAAACGAGTAATTGTTTCAATAGAACGAGATGTCGCTCATGTAATCAAAAACATCATACACTGTTACATTTCGATAAAGGTAAACCGTTGTCAAGTCAAGCCGTTAACCTTGACACACCTACGTCGCAAGTGCAGAACACGGTAGCTGCGCCTTCCGCGTCTGAGGGCGAAGTATCGTTGTGTACGACATCCATTGCGCGGGCGACGCGCACGCGAGGACGGCACTCGCGCATCTATAATGATCCGCGCATGGCCAAAATGCAGTGTACGGCGTCTAAGACGGTACTGTTAGCGACAGCGCAAGTTATCGTATATGATGTTAATGGGTCGCCGCACATGGTACGTTGTCTGCTAGATAGCGCATCACATCGCAGACCAATCTAATAACATCGAAATGCTTCAAACGCCTCGGATTATGGAATAACTTTAAAAATACTAACTCAACCGTCAAAGGGATAGGCGGATCAGAAAAGCATTGCAGGGGTTCCGTAGATATTAAAATACATTCGCGTTTTGATAGGAATATTAATTTTAACATTTATTCGCTTATCGTGGAGCGTATCACGGACGCATTGCCGAACGCTAATGTAGACGTAGCATCACTCACTCATCTCGAGTCATTGCCGCTAGCGGAGCGGGTATAACACTACAGGCAAGGTCATCCATATACAAAGCGGAAGTGTAGTATAGTATAGTGTAGCGTAGCGTAGCTTAGCATAGCATAGCGTAGCATAGCGTAGCATAGCGTAGCATAGCGTAGCATAGCGTAGCATAGCGTAGCATAGCGTAACATAGCGTAGCATAGCGTAGCATAGCGTAGCATAGCGTAGCATAGCGTAGCATAGCGTAGCATAGCGTAGCATAGCGTAGCATAGCGTAGCATAGCGTAGCATAGCGTAGCATAGCGTAGCATAGCGTAGCATAGCGTAGCATAGCGTAGCATAGCGTAGCATAGCGTAGCATAGCGTAGCATAGCGTAGCATAGCGTAGCATAGCGTAGCATAGCGTAGCATAGCGTAGCATAGCGTAGCATAGCGTAGCATAGCGTAGCATAGCGTAGCATAGCGTAGCATAGCATAGCATAGCTAATTAGTGCTTTATCTTACACACAGTTTTAGCACCCACCTTGATCTCTTGAAGAGCAGAACAACAATAAGACGTAATACAATGAGAAGTATGTAACGTAGGTACGGTACCCATAATCACATACCCAAGTACCGTCTCAATAGCGGGCGGTAAATCATATCGCTCACTACGTACTATGTTAGTTAGTAGCAAGTGCGGAAATATTGAAGTTCCGATCAAAAGATTAATGCCTGCCGGATTCGCAAACTCCGCGTCGGCTAGCGGCAATGACTCGAGATGAGTGAGTGATGCTACGTCTACATTAGCGTTCGGCAATGCGTCCGTAATACGCTCCACGATAAGCGAAGAAATGTTAAAATTAATATTCCTATCAAAACGCGAATGTATTTTAATATCTACGGAACCCCCGCAATGCTTTTCTGATCCGCCTATCCCTTTGATGGTTGAGTTAGTATTTTTAAAGTTATTCCATAATCCGAGGCGTTTGAAGCATTCCGATGTTATTAGATTGGTCTGAGATGCGCTATCTAGCAGACAACGTACCATGTGCGGCGACCCATTAACATCATATACGATAACTTGCGCTGTCGCTAACAGTACCGTCTTAGACGCCGTACACTGCGTTTTGGCCCTGCGCGGATCATTATAGATGCGCGAGTGCCGTCCTCGCGTGCGCGTCGCCCGCGCAATGGATGTCGTACACAACGATACTTCGCCCTCAGACGCGGAAGGCGCAGCTACCATGTTCTGTACTTGCGACGTAGGTGTGTCAAGGTTAGCGGCTTGACTTGACAACGGTTTACCTTTATCGAAATGTAACAGTGTATGATGTTTTTGATTACATGAGCGACATCTCGTTCTACTGGAACAATTACTCGTTTTATGTTTTATGCTTAAGCAATTAATGCAAGCTTTGTTATCTTTTACGCATTTAAAACGAGCGGTTGCATTCTGATTATCGAAGGCGGGACACTTATATAAATGGTCGTGCACTATATTACTGCACAGACACTTCTGTAAATTATTATTATTAGATTCCGAACATGTTACGTAAGATTGTGGATTAGGGACCGAGTTATTATTACTATTTCGCGATTTATTCAACCTTTGTTTGTTGCTGTTAGTGTAAGACGGGCCAGGTGAACCCGACCTGCGTATTATGAAATATTCGACACTGATCTTTGATGAAAGAAATAAAACTATCTAGTGTAGGTATTTTATTATTGCGTTCCGTCATCTCGAATGCGCGAATTGTATCAGTGTCAAACTTTTTTAAAGCGAGTTGAAGCAACATAAAGTCGGAAAGATCTTCTAATTTTAAATTCCTAAGAGAATTAACCGCGGTTACGAAGTTATCAATAAACAGCTGGAAATTCGAGACAGACGCGTTGCTGGACAGTTTGAGATTTAAAGCTTGGTCAAAGTACGTAGACGCTAGGACGCGCGTGTCTTGATATCTGTCAAGTAGTGACTGAAATATGACCTAATAATTCTCAGCACTGGGTGTGACACCTGCAAATACGGACTGGGCTTTCGGTGACAGTTTACCTATTAAATAGTACAACCTGTCAGCATCTGTCAGAGAACCATTTTCGTGCACTGTAGACTTAAAATTCGCATAGAATAACGGCCAATTTCGTATATCTCCGTCAAACGACATAATCTCGATTGGCGGTAATCTCGGTTTGCAGGCAACGGTCTCTGCCGAACATTTACCCTCCAATTGCGATTGTATACGCTTAATAATACAATAAAGATCTTCGAATGAGGTATACGCCTGATAGTTCGGTTTTTCATTAGGATTGATAGAAAGTAATCTTGCGTTATAATCGTCTAACAACTTATGAAAATCTGTTCGAATACTATCTACTGTCATACAATAACTGAGAAATGCTTCGCTATTACTGTCAGACATAGATGCGGTTTTTGATCGTTCATAGATGTTTTGAATGCGCTCAAATAAAATATTGCGTTTTGCTTCTAAGATTGTCATCTCTTTGTCTTCCGACACGCGTGACTTCTTTTGTTGTGACATGCTTACGTAAGTATAAGCTAATGAGACCGAAACAAAATAAGAATATCTAATGTATCTATTATTTTACCTAAGTAGGCTAAGTAGGCAACACTTTAGAGCTGAGGAATTAAAAGTTGCTTGAAATATGAGATTTATAAGACAACTATGATAGTTCCAGAATTAATAATTTAGTAAGTAGGTAGCTACATAAAAGTTTACCTACTGATGCGGGCGGAAACAACCATGTGACGGTTATGTGAATATATTAGGAGTATAGCTAGGTGCTATAACTGCCTAGGTATAGCGATATAACGTATAAAACGTAAATTAATCCGACTCGTATGGATCAAAAAAATGGTTCGGCGATACAGCGAAACCGTAGGTAGGTTCTAGGCGATTTGGAATAAATGGACTGTATTTAAAGGAAGAGGATGTAGGAAGAGGTGATTGTGAGTGGGTATAGGATATTTCAAGGATGGAGGGCACTCACCTTATACGGCAATCTTCTTCGTTTCCGAAGGGCAGTCTCCTGGTGGTTTCGTGATGCAGCTGCTTGTTTTCACTTCACTCGCGAGCGGGTTTTCCTTGGTGGAAGCGGTAATAATCACATACAGCGGTGCGGCGCGGTACGATATAGCGGACACGTTTTCAGCGAGCGGAATGTTCTGGATTTGCAGGTGTCACACCCAGTGCTGAGAATTATCTGGTCATATTTCAGTCACTACTTGACAGATATCAGGACACGCGCGTCCTAGCGTCTACCTAATTTGACCAAGCTTTAAATGTCAAACTGTCCAGCAACGCGTCTGTCTCGAATTTCCAGCTGTTTATTGATAACTTCGTTACCGCGGTTAATTCTCTTAGGAATTTAAAATTAGAAGATCTTTCCGACTTTATGTTGCTTCAACTCGCTTTAAAAAAGTTTGACACTGATACAATTCGCGCATTCGAGATGACGGAACGCAATAATAAAATACCTACACTAGATAGTTTTATTTCTTTCATCAAAGATCAGTGTCGAATATTTCATAATACGCAGTCGGGTTCACCTGGCCCGTCTAACACTAACAGCAACAAACAAAGGTTGAATAAATCGCGAAATAGTAATAATAACTCGGTCCCTAATCCACAATCTTACGTAACATGTTCGGAATCTAATAATAATAATTTACAGAAGTGTCTGTGCAGTAATATAGTGCACGACCATTTATATAAGTGTCCCGCCTTCGATAATCAGAATGCAACCGCTCGTTTTAAATGCGTAAAAGATAACAAAGCTTGCATTAATTGCTTAAGCATAAAACATAAAACGAGTAATTGTTCCAGTAGAACGAGATGTCGCTCATGTAATCAAAAACATCATACACTGTTACATTTCGATAAAGGTAAACCGTTGTCAAGTCAAGCCGCTAACCTTGACACACCTACGTCGCAAGTACAGAACACGGTAGCTGCGCCTTCCGCGTCTGAGGGCGAAGTATCGTTGTGTACGACATCCATTGCGCGGGCGACGCGCACGCGAGGACGGCACTCGCGCATCTATAATGATCCGCGCAGGGCCAAAACACAGTGTACGGCGTCTAAGACGGTACTGTTAGCGACAGCGCAAGTTATCGTATATGATGTTAATGGGTCGCCGCACATGGTACGTTGTCTGCTAGATAGCGCATCTCAGACCAATCTAATAACATCGGAATGCTTCAAACGCCTCGGATTATGGAATAACTTTTAAAATACTAACTCAACCGTCAAAGGGATAGGCGGATCAGAAAAGCATTGCAGGGGTTCCGTAGATATTAAAATACATTCGCGTTTTGATAGGAATATTAATTTTAACATTTCTTCGCTTATCGTGGAGCGTATTACGGACGCATTGCCGAACGCTAATGTAGACGTAGCATCACTCACTCATCTCGAGTCATTGCCGCTAGCCGACGCGGAGTTTGCGAATCCGGCAGGCATTGATCTTTTGATCGGAACTTCAATATTTATGCACTTGCTACTAACTAACATAGTACGTAGTGAGCGATATGATTTACCGCCCGCTATTGAGACGGTACTTGGGTATGTGATTATGGGTACCGTACCTACGTTACATACTTCTCATTGTATTACGTCTTGTTGTTGTTCTGCTCTTCAAGAGATCAAGGTGGGTGCTAAAACTGTGTGTAAGATAAAGCACTAATTAGCTATGCTATGCTATGCTATGCTACGCTATGCTACGCTATGCTACGCTATGCTATGCTATGCTACGCTATGCTACGCTATGCTACGCTATGCTACGCTATGCTACGCTATGCTACGCTATGCTACGCTATGCTACGCTATGCTACGCTATGCTACGCTATGCTACGCTATGCTACGCTATGCTACGCTATGCTACGCTATGCTACGCTATGCTACGCTATGCTACGCTATGCTATGCTATGCTATGCTATGCTACGCTATGCTATGCTAAGCTACGCTACGCTACACTATACTATACTACACTTCCGCTTTGTATATGGATGACCTTGCCCGTAGTGTCATACCCGCTCCGCTAGCAATTTCGCTTTGTGAAGAGCTCATTCAGCTTTTCAAGCGAGGCCAGTTTGATCTTGTCAAATGGACAAGCAACTCTAAGGAGGTTCTCGCACGCATACCAGATTCTCATAAAGCTTCTCCAGACATTGAGTTTGAGAAGTCTGTACCGCATAAAGTTCTCGGTTTACGCTGGGACAAATCCTGTGATAGTTTTCGGTTTGACGTCTCACCACCAGATGATAAGTGCACCAAACGCACTATGCTGTCCACAGTGGCTCGACTATGGGACATAATGGGTTTTGTGGCTCCCACAATTTTGTACGCCAAGCTCTTGACAAAGGAACTTTGGCTATCAAAGTGTGAGTGGGATGAAACACCCCCTGACCATATTGTCGCCGCTTGGGGCCAGTTTTGTATTGAGCTTACCGCGCTCAATCAAATTACTATTCCGCGTCATCTTGTGTGGGTAGATGGATGTACCATCAACTTAATAGGTTTCGCAGACGCCAGCGAGCGTGCTTACGGCGGAGTCGTATATCTGCAAGTCCGCATTGGTTCTAACTACTCGGTGCAGTTAGTTTGTGCCAAGTCTAAGGTCTCGCCTGTTAAAACCATTTCGGCTGCGAGACTGGAGTTGTGCGCGGCCCTTCTGCTGTCTCAGTTGCTCCGCAAGGTTCAAGACACAGTTTTGCCCCACTACTCTATTAAAAAATATACGCATTTTCCGACTCCAAGGTAGTGCTCGCTTGGATTTATTCTTCTCCTCACCGTTGGCAGACTTTTGTCGCCAACCGCGTTAGTAAATAGATTGACCTTGTTCTCCCGCTATCTTTAGACTCAAGCCGTTTCTCGATGAACACGGCGTCATACGCGTTGGGGGTCGTCTGTCAAATTCGGATGAACCTTATAACTACAAACATCCTTGTATTCTGCCGCGACATGATCATGTTGTCGACCTTCTTGTTGATTTTTATCACAAGAAGCACCTCCATGCCAGTCCGGAGTTGCTTATGTCCTTACTTAGGCATAAATATTGGATTTTAGCCGCTCGACGAATAATTCGTCACAGAATACATAAATGTAACATCTGTTTCAAATTTCGTCCGCGTCCGACTTTCCCTCCCATTGCCGATCTCCCTAGCCAGCGCGTCAACCAGGTTGCTAAAGCGTTTACACACACCGGTTGTGATTACGCAGGACCACTGCAGTATACGCCAGTGCGTGGTCGAGGTGTTAAAAGCCGTAAAGCCTGGCTATGTATTTTTACATGCTTAACGACGCGCGCTACGCATATTGAAGTTGCGACAGATTTAAGCACGGTGTCATTCCTGGCAGCCCTTAAACGATTTCTCTCACGGCGCGGCCCTATACAGTGTTTGTACACGGATAACGGCACTTGTTTTGTGGGCGCAAGCTCTTATTTACGCGACCTTTATAAGTTTCTCAGGGAAGAATATCGTACTCGTCTTCAGGAAGAACTTTCCATAAATCATATTGACTGGAAGTTTATTCCACCAGCATCACCGCATTTCGGTGGATGTTGGGAAAGCATGGTCAAAGTAATTAAAACGCATCTCTTCAAGGTTATAGGTCAACAGATCCTCTCTTACGAAGAGCTTTTAACTGTCCTTGCACAAGTCGAGGCACTGATCAACTCGCGTCCGCTCACGGCATTGAGTAGTGACCCTGCAGAACCATCCGCGTTAAGCCCTGCACATTTTCTGAACACAGTGCCATTATCGTCATTTCCGGCTCCTGAAGCAGACTCTTCAAGCTTGCTCCAGAGACATACTCTGCTGGATAAACTCGTGCAGTCGTTCTGGCGGCGCTGGCGTGCGGAATATCTACACCAGCTTCAGGCTAGATCCAAGTGGAATAGTCCTGCATCACCTATACAGGAGGGTACGTTGGTCGTCATAATACATGATAATGCTCCGCCGCTTTCATGGCCGTTAGCCATCGTAGAGAAATTGCATACTTCCAAGGACGGTACAACTCGCGTTGTTACCGTGAAAACCGCTAAAGGGAGTTACGTGCGCCCTGTTGTACGTCTCTGTCCGCTTCCAACTCAGTGAGATCTAGCCTGAAGTTGGACGTACCTCTTAGTTTAAGTATTTAGTTAGTAGTTTTCGCTATTATTGCGTTTGTAGTTTTCGCTAAAGTTAATTTAGATTAATTTTATTGTCATATCGCTGTCTTAGCCTATTGATGGGTTATGCGGTAGTACACCCAACATAGCTAAGTTCAATTCTATTTTTCTTAAAGGCAACCCTTTAGGGCCGGGGGGATATGGTAGCGCCATCTACCTTCCTATCTATAACTAATCGCATCAACATCAATCGTTCCACGTACAAGTGCGAGCGATACTGTATTTCCGTCCCTCTCTTTCCCACTCCCTGGAAGAGGCACTGCCTTTCGCGGATTGGTCGCTGCGATCGTCGACGCGAGTGACAGTCCAGAACATTCCGCTCGCTGAGAACGTGTCCGCTATATCGTACCGCGCCGCACCGCTGTATGTGATTATTACCGCTTCCACCAAGGAAAACCCGCTCGCGAGTGAAGTGAAAACAAGCAGCTGCATCATGAAACCACCAGGAGACTGCCCTTCGGAAACGAAGAAGATTGCCGTATAAGGTGAGTGCCCTCCATCCTTGAAATATCCTATACCCACTCACAATCACCTCTTCCTACATCCTCTTCCTTTAAATACAGTCCATTTTTTCCAAATCGCCTAGAACCTACCTACGGTTTCGGTTTATCGCCGAACCAGTCACCAAACGTCAGGTCGTATGCGTCAGGTCCAAACAGCGGTCAAATAAGTACAGAGTTTCACAGATGAAAGAATAGTTAAAAGTCTACATCTTTGGAACAAAAATAAATTGAACATAAGTAAAGTAAATTTTCAGCCCATACTGCAGTTTTTAGTAGGTACATATACTAAGAACTGCAATACTGACAGAACAGGTACTTTACTGAAGTTACAAATTGTTAGTTAGGAGAATGCAAAGGAAATGTCTAATGATAGAAAAATATTTCATCTGCCTATGTATTATATATGCTTAAATTGACATACTTTGCTTTACAAAAAAGCAAAATATACGTATAATAACATAGTAAAAAAGCTATAATAAATGCCAGAAATAAGATCATCAACATTTTGGACCAATTTGCGTTAAATCTTATGAACAAGAGGAAACAAAATAATGATATAATTAAAATATTCAAGCTTAGAAAACCAGACAATATCTACCAAACAAACAATTTAATTAAAGACATTTACAATATAATATTTAGTCATTAAAGTCAACGCGTCCAAAGAAATGATATACAAAAAATATGTTCTATAAAAACAGAGATCAATTTAAATTGGATATCGCGTATTAGAAATATTATCCAGTATAACAAGACACTTCACGTAAGTAACTTATACTGTGAACCTAATTTTCCCTATTTTCTTAAGAATAAAGTTAATTTGGTCTTCTGCGCTGTTTTTCTTTGTAGGCTCTCAGAGATTAAATTACCTTAGGTAAATTTATACGTTCTATGATATCAATACCAACTTGTGCTTACCTGGTCAAATATTTTGTTTATGTTAGATTTAAATATACATGTACTCCTCTGCGTTTACTCTTATTGGTTATTAATGGAGTGTCTAGCTGACTTATAGAAAAGCGTCTATTGAAAAATCACTACGCTCTTACAACATCTCGGCGTATACTCCTCATTGTTAAGGAAAAATCTTTCGAGATTTATAAGTTTAGTAACTGATGATATTATATGCTAAATAATTATTTATTGCTGAACATTTGCTGAAGTCTGGTTAAAAACACTGGATAGAACCACATCAACCACAGTTGACCACCGAACGTCACTATTACTTCAGCATAGTACGTGAAGCAGTTGAAATAAAAAAACACAGCAATTTCAACCGGAAGGATTAGAATTATCAACAACTTGGAATCCAGTCATCAACAAGTGTAAACACCGCCGCAGTGAAATAGCTCAACAGTGTGTAGACGTCATTAAGGTAGTGAGTCAGAGCGGTTACAAACAGAAATAAAAATCAAGTGAGGGTAGTTGCTCAAACCCGCAATACACAAAGACGACGCTGAGCTCACACCAGACCTTTTGCGATCACGACCGGTGTAGGTTGGTCGAAACGTTGGAAGGCACCGAAGTATTTATGCCTTAAATATCTCAGTTGTCGCGAGTAAGACCCGCTAAATAAACTTATATGATTGAGAGATACTTTTTAGAGTCAGAATCGCGGTTCGGCCGTATAATCAGGCTTATTAGACACTTGATACATACTTAGCCAAACGCCTGTTTCTCTAAAGGTCTACCCCTTAGCGAAAGAGGCGTTTGGCTAAGTATTATGCAGAAATAACGGAATTCAATTAGCAACGATCCTGACATATCTCTTTTGCTTCATCCACTCTCATTAAATTTCTCATGCATGCTCTTCTGTTTAGGGTACTCCTAACCGGTCCTAGTTCTAGGATGTCTCCAATCTGGTCAGAGAACGTCCGCCTAGGTCTTTCCACACTTGCCTTATATATCTGCTTGGTCAGCCTTTCGTCATCCATCCTCTACATGAGCCCAAACCACCTTAGTATATCTTTCTCGTTGTTTGTCAATACATCTTCTTTTACCCCACAACACTCGCTTATCACACAATTAAGATACTTGATAGACTTCATTAATAGAATACTACTCTTGGTAAAAAAAAATTCTCAAGATATTCCTGTCAACGCCCAACCTTAACAACAAAACAGAATAATCAACATTTTCCCCGAACATTGCCAGCGAAATAATCAAAATCGAAGATATTCATAAATCTTATTCAGTACACTAAAATTCGGTTCTAATCAATACGAAACCGCTGTTCGTTGCCATTCCTATTATATTACCTTTCTTTTATTTCTGCCAAACAGGCTAACTTTTAGTATCACATCCCCAAACTTCTAATAAGGTCCCGGACTTTTTTATCGACGAATATCTACGAAGATTCCCGAAGCATGCCAAAGATATAGATACAATCTTTAGTGAATGTCGAACTACCCTTAAAAAGTTGGACGACAAAGGAGTAGCTATTGTTTCGTAAATAATCTAATTAGTGTCGGGAAAGTTCGCCAGCTAGTTAGTGGCGTTTGCGTTGCTGCAAGTCCGTGGTTCCCGGGTTTTAAGTCCCGTGGTGCATGTTTTTTCAAAGAAAACTTCTGTTTGTGATTTGAATACTGCTTTATATTCTTATATGGTAATGGTTGGTTCATTCCCTCTGTGTTGTGGAAAATGTGAATTATAAAAGAAAATAACATAAATGAGGTATCTGCATCGTTTTTATGATTTTTTTTTGGGTTTGTTTGTATTATAGAAAGTAGTAGACTTTAAAGTCCATGATACCAGAATGAGGTTTACAAATAGGAAGCAGTCAAATATCCTGTTTTGTTGCGTAACGTCTTTAATATTGAGCCAGTCATGAACTGACCAGTTTGTTATTGTTTGCTTTTGTCTAAAATACGAGAAAGCACAATTAAAAATGGTGATTTTGTTTATCCGTGAACATTTTAAGATCGTGGCTCGAAATTCGATAAAAAAAGAAATGAAGTTAACATTACTAACTACAGAATAGCTAAAGCTCTGATTTGTTTATGAACCTGTATAATTTTAATGACTTCGTCCAAACTGTAACCATTTTTAATAAGACATTTTCTGTGTCGTAGGTCACTTTGTCAAACCTTGGTACAATGGACTCTTAGAGCACCCAGACTCGCAATAACTATTGCTTATTTCATCCTGTGAGTGGATTAAAGTCCCAAATCTCAATTTGACGTTATGACACAGTAATCTTCTTAACCCTTAGGCCATCAATTTAATCAATACCTTTATTTTATGAGCTAAATTTAACTTAAATAATTTGTACAACCATGCTGAAATCCCCTGAGACGTGATGTTGTATTTCACGTGTACATTAATAGTTTTGAAATCCCGCTAAACGGTACTTGCAAAACATAATATTTAAGCTACATTTAATTTTATGTAGATGATTTGATAGTGATTTTATCAAAAGTTAGTTCATTAATGTTGGCCTTATGGGATCTCTATTAAAATACCGGAAATTAAAGGCTCCACAAATAGGCATAGTTTACCCTTATTATTATGGGGCGCTGTACTAATAACTGTGGGACTGTCATGTTATGAGGCGTCACAGATTGAGGACCCGATTTTAATATCCCGGTTACATGAGTGGTATTGTTCTAACCTTATGATCAGTGATGAGACCGCTAGGTGGACTAGGTTCAGAGTATAGATTTAGTGGTCGGTGAGGCTTATTAAATATAATGATAATGATTTTCGAACCATACACGAATATTAGCAATTGGTTCAAGATGATATTGATTTGGCGAGTAAGTACTAGAAGTCAATTGTAAAAATCTTTGTCAAGTATGAATAATTCACAAGTTCCGCAAATTCCCGGGAATCGTTCCATTAAGTTCACAACACTAGAGATTGGCAATTAAAAAAACGGCTGGATATCTGCAACTGGCTTGTCGGGATGCAAAAAGGCAAATAGAAGCCTGGAACTTTAATGAGTTGATCTCTATCTGCCGAACGTTAGTGAAAGGATTTTTGCCGTTTCAGCAATTGTATTAAGGATATTGAATTGATTGGGTATTTTTACAAAAGCTACTTAAACAAGTTGTAACAGGGTTCATATTATGTAATTTGAAGTCAGTTAAAGTAAATAAGCTGCATAAAAGTATCTTGATTTGCAGACATATTAAACCAAAATGAATTTAATTTTAGTCTCTGACGTTATTTACGGAGTACTGCTATCCCGGATTACTATTTTTGTATTCAGGGTATCGTGTAACTTAACAAATAATTGTGCCAAGCCGGATATTACATCAGGTTACGTTTGTATATTAGTTGCAAATATTATATTTTATGTGTAAAATGTTATATTTAATACTAAACTTAACCCGTGGTTCCCTCCGCATGATATAATTCACGTGTACAGAACTACGGGTTAAGTCTCATCGTCATCTTAATTTTCCTCAGAAATCACACAAACTTATTATTAAAAACCATACAAAAACCCGTTCGCCGGTTTTTGTTTATCGCGTTTATAAAGAGAGACAGGAAAAAAGTTGGACTTCATTTAAAAAAAATTATGAATAAAATATGGCTTCCTAGCTATTCCAATACCAATTAATTAGATACACATTTTAATTAATAAAAATATATCTTGTACGGTATGTATTGAATAATTTTGAATATAAAACAAATGATCTCCGAACTAAATAGGCTGAACGCACAAAACAAACGAAGTTAAAAGATCATTTTAATTAAAACCGATACAAAGGATCGGAAAATAACAAAGAACAGGCAAATCTATAGAGAATCTTTTTATCACAACAGTATTATTTGAAGAATCTGAAATGAAACGACCTTTGAAAGGCATAATGATGAAACTAATAATGTAAACAGTCCAATCCATCTTCATATTACATATTATTGTATGACTTGAACCGTGGCAATTTCGGGAATACCCGTCTTAGTGCAACCCTAGGGTTCTCAGGAAACATACATGCCAAATTTCAGCTTCTTGCGTCTCATAGTTTTCGCTGTAATTTGTCTGTCAGTCTGTATCGCAAGAATTTTATATATATGGATTCTATAATGCTCTGTATTATAGAATCCGTATCCATAACATTCTTGAAAAATCGACTAGTTTTGCCACTTGTGATTGCGATTGGCAAAGTCAAACTCAAAATCATTTATTCACAATGTGACACTTATGAACGTCAAATTTAAAAAACAAATAAAAAAGGTAAAGCAACTACTGCCAAGGTCATCCATTGGATAGTATCTACATTGTTTATATTGTTCTATTTACAGAAGATGGCTACCAAGGTGGCTACCGATAAAGATGTAGATCCTGATTGTCGCCATTCGACAAGATGACTTTGAGTTTGCGTTTTTAAATAATAAATGCCTTTGACCGGTTATTAATTCAGGATTGATATGAGGAATATTCTTCCGTTACATACCTCATGTTTTGCAATATTATAATATTTTTACATTAATTTAAATCGCACACACATTTTTTAATTTATATGGCCACTCTCACAAAACAAATAAATCCTGTAATTTTACAACCATTCAATTAACGGACACAAAGCATAAAAATTAATATGACTCTTGATTTCAATATTTTTGTTATTTGATACAACAATGTTGTTATTGAAAAGGTTTCATCCGCCATTTCTGTTCTCAAAATAAATGTGTATTATGTAAAAATAAAATGTGAATATAATATGTAAAATATGATATCAAAGTTGACTTCCCATTGAATTGGCTGAAAAAGATCATGTCGCCATCTTGAGATACGTAGAGATTATTTCTATGTATGTTTCAGTAATAAGGAGACTGATTATTATATTATGTGAACGGGTTAAAAAACACAAACTGAACAACATCTTACATAATCTATGCGCAACTTAATATCGTGTAATAGTAAATGTTATGTAATCAGTATCAACGAAAATTCCCAGGTAAAGAGAATACTCCAAAATGATGATAGAATTTGCTCTTGAGAAGTCAGTCCTCATAATTGAGTTCCTTAATCTATATGGCATTCTGATGATGATAATGATAGGTTTACTCTTGTAAGTGGATCAGTATTTCAAGATTTATACAAGTGAATACAGCTAGCGATTATAAAAAAAGCTGCATTCCCACTATATGATATAACTGCAAAGATGCGGCGTGCGTCCGGCAGCAAAAATACGAACCGTGAATACAGGATAGCCAGACTATTTTTAATATAGTTCGATTTATCTTCGCCACTATTTTGGAATTGATTGAACTTATACTAAAGAAATTTGGTACTTGTAGGTAACGTCTAAATGATAAGTTGTAGAAAGTGTGTAATAAACATTTTCAAAGTGCTTAGTACCATAAGAATATTAGCTATTTTCATTTCGTTAGGGAAATGTTTTTTATCCATCTAAGCGTGTGGGAACCTAAAAATAAGTAACTTAGCTATATAGCTCTTTTTTAAATAAAGTTATAAAACTCACTACAACTAAGGCAAAATATATATTTGTAGCCAAAATAGAGGATCAGAAAGTTTCAATGGAATAAACGCTTTCAACATCCCACGTAAAAGGGCTATCCTCTTTACTTTTATCACTTTGCAGATAACATAATTATTAACTTGAATGCCTAAAGGTTAAAGATTCAAAATGTTGTCTTAAAATAACTATAAAAAGATTAAGTATCTACTTACGTTTCTTTTCGTAGGTACTTTCATATTTTTGAATGCCGTCTTTTGCTCTGAGAAAATACCTGTGTTGCTAGGCAATTTACAAACACTTGTTGTGGACACAAAATGTTATCTCACGCGGGAACCAAACCTTTGACACTAGACGCAGAGTTAAGCAGTGAGACGACAGCATAAACCACTACGGTCTGATTTCAATTTTCGATCTATCCATGGATTTGTCTACTAGAGATACAGTGATTATATTTAATAGTTATTGATATCAATAACTATTAAATTTTGCATTAGTAGATACCTCACAATGTGAAACAGTTGCAGCTCCTTACAAAGATGACATGTAAACCATTATACTGACAGTTAAAAAGAGTGGCCACGAGTTTTATTGCCCGTTCTTTCTCGTGCTACCTATTGCATTGCGAACGTGGCAGTAAATGTAAATGTAGAATCATCTAGTAATTAACTTAATTTTTGACGTTCATAAGCGTCACTTTGTGGCCTATATGAATAAATGATTTTGACTTTGACTTGACTTTGACATAAGCTCCATAAAAAATGATAAATATGTATCTTTAATCTCCAGTTTCATAGATAGATCACATTTTACAACCAGTCGATAAATCCTAAAACTATCGCAAAATTGCCAGAACTTTATCTCCCGCGATCGCATCATCATTATTCCGTGAATTGGTATTGACTATCCATGTTATTTTAGCTAATTGTCAGGCTGTTTGCCTTAAATGTATTCTGTGTAATTGTTTGCCTTCCATTCTGTCGTGAGTACAAGGGTTAATGACAGCCCTCGAGGCTGTTTTCAGAAGTAAACATTGATAAGTGACTGAGGAGCAAACAAATGTAAGTGACGATTTGTTATTGTACATATTCGGTATAGTAATAGTTTTTGATACTTTGTCGGGTTCGGGATATTTTGTTTCGTAATTGTTATTTGTATGTTTGAGTTTTGTGATAATTATGATGAATTTAAATTGTATTGTTATGTCGAATTAAATGTTTTTACCGCTGTGTGTTTTCAACCATGGTTATGTAGGTTGTTTTCGTCTATTTTCACACTCTTTTGAGCTACCTACCTATTTATCTTATTATCTTTAAAGGTATCTTAATTGTATTCTGGTGTATAGTTCGTTTATGTGCTACTTAATGTAGGCATCAAGTGAAAGGACTGGTTGTGAGGTCCTGGCTTTGTCGTTATTAAACATCTTAATTATTTTTCGATCCTGATGGTCTTCTGGAGCGGAAATGTGTTAGAAAGGTGTAATACAGTCTCAGATTATAATCATCGTAGCGCTAAAATAACAATGATTTTCGTTTAGAGTCTTACTGCGGCTGAGAATTCAGTATCTGCTGATACGATTGTTATAGACTTTAACAATTAACAAAAAACATCTTGAACAAACTTATTATTCAGTGTAAAAATTCAACTATCATAAGCAGAAGAGGAGCAGAATTTTAAAACTTATAAAGCGGGTGAAACCGCGTGAAATACTAAATCGTTACCAACGGGCCGATAGACCCGTCAAGTATACAACATTTCACTACATTATGTTTCGGTTTATTACCAACAAAGGTTACAGTTATAATGGCAGCCAATTTAATTTAGTTCACAGTCCCTAATGTCCAATGAAACTAATTTAATTTGTCACAGAACTGAAATGGAGCTGTATGACGAAATTGAGTTAAATGATACAAATTATGTATTATTTGACAGAGTTTCTTAACTCTTCCTAGAATGCTTTCAAAGTCTTGGGATCAAAGTTTAATAAGTTAGTTACCGGTGTGCGGAAAGACGTAAATACTATTCATAAAACTATTTCAGGACAGTGCCGGACGGACCCTATATGGATCTTAGTGTGATTGTAATAGCACAAAATCTGTTGGTTACCGATGACACAAAGGACCTTTTATCTATAGAGGTATTTTTAGGTCAATCTCCTATGACGTCTTATATCGGATCCTATATGGGCGTGATTGTAAAAGCCTGTGAGAACTTGATTACCGATGACCTTTAGAACCTTACAACTAGAGAGGTATTTTTAGGACAATGTCCGACCATCTATGACGTTTAATATTCACCCCTAAATAGATCTTCACGTGAGTGCAATAGCATGAAGTCAGTTGGTTACCGATGACCCTAAGAACCTATGTAAATTCAATCTATTAAGGCATTTTTAGGACAGACTAAAAATGCCTTAATAAATTTTCCGTATTACCTTACTCTATGTACCTAATTACCTATGATGTCTAATATTGAACCCGATACTTACAGGTCGTGATTTGATTGAATAGCTCGAGATTAGTTTATTACCAATAACCCTAAATACCTAAATTCGACCTATAGCTACAAGCATTATTTTAGGACAGTGTCTGACGACGTCTAATATTGAACCCTATATAGGTCGTGATTTGATTTCACTAGCTAGAGATTGGTTACTGATGATTTTAAGGACATAAATTGAATCTATAGAGGACAAAATTTTTGGGACAATGTCCGACCACCTATGACGTCTCGTAAGGCCCTATATAGGTCGTGATGTGATTCTAAAAATAATTATGTTCTATCAATAGTGATAGGCTGACCCATTTTACTTGGGTTGTCAAAAGAGTTATTTCCGATTCTCAATAAAAACTTTAAAGTGTCCGTCATCCATTTTGGTGCTGAATGAAACAAGTTCAAATAGACTTGGTATATATTGACAGAAGGTCAATGCTTCTAGTGCATTAATAATACTTCATAAATGTGTTTTAATATTCAACAGGTGCCTACCTGGTTGAAATGGCATTCACTACTCAACTAGTATGATTTGATTTTTGAGATTTGGAAAAATCAGTCAAATCATTATCTCAGCTGAAAGACGTCCACTGAAAAACATATCCCTGCCTTAAAACTCTTCATGTCATCACGTCTTTTAAATAACTAAGTAACTAAGATTAAACAATCTCTTGCTTTACTTTGGTTTTGGAGTTTCTTAGTTCAGTAGTTATGTATTTTTTTTTTGCTTCTCGATAGATACCTTTCAATGCTATATTTTCCTCATCCGAACTATTCATACTACATACGATCAATCATTCACATTCTCCATGTAAGTACCACAACATAATATCCGCCATGATATTTTTATAAGTGCTAGCACTTACATAGTTATTTAGGTCATCTGTGTTAAAAAGCGTAGCATTTTTCCGTTCACGGCTAAATTTAAATGCATTATCGTACGAAATTGTAGTCAAATGACAACTTAGTGTCTTTTTTGTAATTAATTTTAGGGATATAATTTTGAGGTTTAGAAGTAAATTATAACACATTTCACGTTACAACGTGACACGTCTGGAAAATGTTTTTGCTGCTCTGAAAACATTGATTTATTACTATCATATTCTGCATCTGAGAATTGTAAAATATCAAATGAATATAGTTTTTTATTTTGGCCTTTGTTGATTTTACGTATATATAATTTGTAGGGTGTCTATTATTGACAAGCAGTGAACTGGAACATCTAATACAAACTATAATAACGCAATCTAAGGTAATCGATTGAGACAGCTATTGTGTGTGCATATAACATAATTGTGTTGTGATATGCCATAATAATACGTATTTAGGATAAGTAACTATTTTTTTTATAGACTCACGCCTGTATCTCCGAAGGGTTAGGCAGAGGTGTAATATTACACCCACATTTCGTCATGAATTTTTACGTCCCACGTAATAGGGGGCGAGCCTATTGGATTTACCGGTCACATCACCAGACTCCGAGCTAGCAGTTCGGAGTCTGGTGATGTGCCCGGTCCCTGAGAATTCGGAAAACCCCATTAACACTTTTGCCTGACCCGGGAATCGAACCCGGGACCTCCGATCAGCAGTCGCATACGCAATCCACTGGACCACGGAGGCAGTCAACTACAATACTTATGGCAAATATTTTGTGTTATTGGCTACACTCGGAAATTCCGGTGATCCTGTTGATATTAACCTCACATCATCACACAGCATAGTCACACTACAAATTTAATACCATCTTTGTTGTATAAATTATTCCACTCGGTTAATTAGCCAAGTTTGGCGAGTTTTTCGTGGAATTTCGCGCCAAGTCAACCCGCCAAGCTTGGCTAGACATTTAGCGAACAGGTATGTTCGCTATTTGTTTTAATTAACGGCGAAAATTCTAGTGTATGTACTTTGTTTTCACATGAACTCGGATTTTGCGAGTGGCTTAAGATGTTGCTTATATGTTGTTGTTTAATTATTTGTTTTGAAAGTAAGAAAGTTTTTAGGCTTCAGGATTATATACCTTTTGCTTTGAGATTAAAACGAGACAGTAATTGTGAAATGAAAATAACTAAATATTTAAAACACAAGTAACATATCGATATTAATCTAGAAAGTAAATATATCTCTTCATTGTCAAAGGTTTTGTTAATATATAGCCTCTATCACTCGATATGATTTAAGGATAACATTACTGTAAATGCAAATCTGTTCGCCATTTATAAATTACTAGATGAGACCCGCGGTTACACCCGCGTTATTTAAGGCTACTGCTCCGCTCCCGTAACTTATAACGTAATATTATATAATTTATGGCCTTCCTCGATAAATAAGCTATCTAACACTGAAAGAATTTTTGAAATCGGTCCAGTAGTTCCTGAGATTAGCGCGTTCAACCAAACAAACAAATAAAACATCTCTTCAGCTTTTTTAAGATTTTTTTAACGACCACAAAATTAAATTAATTCATTATTAATTAAATTAATCAGCTTTATATATTAAGTATAAGATTGTAGAATAAGTATATTTACATACGTATATGTACTGTAAAATGACACTCTCTGCCTTGGGCCGTCGCGTCGTGGCAAGCTAAGGATAGCACTTTAGATGCATAGCTCACGCAAAACGTTATTTATTTTAAGAGATCACATCACACTGCCAGTCTTTTAAAATGTTATCAAAATCGGTAGGTTTAATAAAACTGTAATTAGAAAATGTACAAATAGATAACTTTTGTGTCTTGAATATCATAATGAGAATTATCCAGTACAAGAATGAAAGTTTATTTATTAGAGCCGCATAATTTAACATTTTTGAAATATTAATTTCATTAAACTAGTTATTTTTAACATTATGGACTTGAATGGTGTAAATACCTATTTCTAATATAAATTGGCTAAACTAATAGACAAGATGATTGTGTCATAGTTGTTGAAATGAGAAAGATTTAATTAATAATTATATTCTTCATTTAATTAAATTATTTTCAAAGCTGTCTTCACAATCATTGTGAAGCGAACAGGCGTCAACATAAATTTCGACTATTTTCTCAAATTTCTTGTGCGTTCATGCACAATGCCCTTTCTGTTATGAAATTCGTTTTTTCGTACAGTAAGCCTTACAATAGTAGAGCAAATAAACTCTTTGATAATTTCCATTCATTCTAGGTATTTGATACCGCTTTCACAGCAGGCTTTATTCACGAACATATAACCTGTAGTGATGAAGGGGAAGACCTAGGCGGACGTTCTCTGACCTGCAGGCCGATTCAGAATGTCACGACAAGTAATCGTACGATATGTCAAATTATTGTCCTCGTCTTTTAGCCGCTTATCAGAGATATTTTGAACAAATATTCATTTAATTCAGTTTATTTATTAATTTACTTCATACCGAATGCATAAAATTGATAGGAAATGCGATAGTTTTGATAAAAAATGAAGTAGCCCGTTTGACAATTAACGGAATCGAATGTCAAATGAGATATCGAACGATTCTGAATTGCCCCCCAGATTGGAGACATCCTAAAAAAAGGTCAGGTCAGAAGTACCCTAAACAGAAGAGCATGCATGAGAAACTTAATGGGAGTGAATGAAGCAAGAGAGGTATGTCAGGATCGTTGCAAATGGCGTTCCGTAGTCTCTGCCTACCCCTCCGGGAAACACGTGGGAGTCTATGTATGTATGTAAGTATAACCTTTGAATGCCGCAAAGCATAACTGCCGCGATGAAATAGCTTGAAATGCCGATATTAATTTGATGGTACTAATGTGGATTAACATGGATAAACGTAATTGAAATGATGGAACGGATGTAGTTGCTAAGCGACTCTTTAAAGTGATGGAGTAATGGGAATCAAAATTTGGTATACCGTATATCAATTTGCTTTCGCTTTATGTGTTGGTACATGAGTTAAATTAAGTCTAAAATTAAATATTAAAATTTCAACACTTTCTTTATTAGTTTATTTATGATGTTTAAAGGAACTCTATGTAAAATTTCAAGTTGTTAAACCCAGCAATTTTGCGAACTGCGTTAAGATACCAATCAATCAGATTGTTAAAAAATATTTTTATTTTAAACACAAAGAATCAAGAAAGGCAATCCAGAAATTGATAGACACCGTAACGCAAATTTCTACCGACAATTAAAAAAAATAAGGTCATTTAAAACCATCTAACTCCCGCAATCAATTGCCGGCAAATTAAATTCTAATCAGCTTTTATTTATCGTTTGAATAGAACACTAAAATTGAAATTGTTTGACTTGGAAGTTTTCAATAAACGACTTGTAAATCAATCAGCCGAAGTCGACACGAAGTCAAAGTCTTAAATTGAATTCAATTCGATATTCTGATTACGAGTTGAACATTAATTACTTGCGGTTATTGTTCTAAATAATTAAGCTGTGTACATACTTTTGACCGCCTAGTTGTTTTATGGTGTATATTTGAGTTTATGTTACGGATTTTGAGGACCCGGATTCAATTCAAGTATACTATATCATTTTGTTTCTTGACAAGCCATTTTCGCTTTGAGAAATTTATGGAAATGTGATGATTGATGCTAAAAAGCTCTTTATGGTATACACAATAATAGTATATTGTTGTAATATAGGGAAAAACTGCATTTTTGTTAGCCATGGCATAACGTTCTCGAGAATGATAATTTATTTATGTTCAAAATTCTGAATTATTTTACCTAGCAATCAGTTTATTCAGATAATAGTAGCATTTCAGGTAGGCATAACATATGTGGTAGAATATGACTTATTCTTAGCAACTGGAATGGATGCACTCTAGGTTGGACCACCACTGACTTTTCGGAGTTATGTGCGTATTGAATTGTTAATTATCGCTTGTCTCGTGCCTCGGAGAGCACTTTATGCCGTCGGTCCCGGCTGTCATCAAGATCTTTGACAGTCACTATAGGGCGTCAGTACCTCTAAAATAAACCGACACTAGTCTAAACCATGGAGTATCGCTATCCCTTCGGGTTGCGGAGTTCAGACAGGCAGCCGCTCCGTGGAAAAGCTAATATTCCACTAAATCCGGTTAGACTAGAAATCAGAACCCAGCTTGAGACTGGGATGACGCTAGGAGGATTATGATTAATAGCTTATTCCTCATGGATAGAAACAGCCACAATCGGGCATCCAACCGAAATTTAATAACAATAACAACAAGCAAGTGTGTGTGTGTGGCTTAAACTTAATTTAATGTCGATGCGTTTATGGTGGAATTGTTCACGGAATAGTTACAGTTCACTTTGATGTCGCTTAGAATTACCTAATCAACCGTGATGTTAATTAACCAATTACATTTAAATTGATTTATTCATAGTGCCCTCGCAACTTTGTTATTACATGTTTGTACATATTACTACAAAATTTCTTGGTATAAACATCCTAATGCGTTTCCCAAAAGGTTGATTAAGGTTTGCCATATGGTCGAGTGGCGCAGTTGGGACAGGTCAAAAAGAGTTTTGACCCCCTCACTCAAAAAAAATATCTAGAAACGAAAGGAAAAACACAGACGTTGTTACTCACTTCCATCCAAACTAGTATAATAAAGCCGAGGAATTTGTTTAGTTGAGCGTGCTAATCTTAGGAAACATTGATTCGATTAAAATACATCATTATTTTTGTGTTGAATAGATAATTTATAGAGGAAAACCATAGTCTATGTAGCATCACACTATTAGCTATGAGTGCGGAGCATAGCATCACGCTATGAGCTATGGGTAGAAGGTAGCCCTAAATAACGCAGATGTAACCGCAGTCTCAGCTAGTGGGACATTACTGAATTTCAACGGTCAAAAGAAATATACTTATTTTGCACACAAAAGGGCACAATGAGTTTTGCCAGATAATTTACAGAAAAAAAGAGAGATATAAAAAAATAAAAAGAAAACAAAAAATGATTCACCATTTTGAGGCCGCTTCCATCCAATACGTCAACAAAACTGCGTCATAAGCTAGCAACACTATAACAGTGACAATTTTACCTTAAAACAGTGCAAATATTGTGGCACAGCACGACGATAATAAATTGATATGGTCACGTGAAAAGGAGGCCAGCAGACTACGTTGGCAATTTGGCACTACAGCTTGATCTCTGCGGTCGGAGACCTAGAGGAAGACCCAAGACAAGGTGGATAGATGTAGTGCTAAAGGACAAGAGGGAATGCTAGGTTACTGACGAGGATGTTACGGATAGAGCGAAGTGGAGGAGAAAAATAAGGAAAGCTGACCACACCACCATGTGGGATATATAGCTAGGAAGAGAGAGAGAGGATAATAAATTGGTGTAAATGACTAAATCCTACGGATTACGAGCTTGGAACGGTTATCAATAATGGAATTATGTACACAGTTTGTTGTTGATATTCAATGGTCCGAAATGATTATAGTGACTTTAATATAATTTATCGGGCTCAGTGGCGTGCCATTGGAGAGACATATATCCAGCAGGACTATGGCAGGCTGATGATGATGAATTTAATTTACGGTCGTGGGTATTTAAAATGTATTTGCAAGGGATTTTATACAATTTTGGTGTAGAATAGACGATGACTGCCTCCGTGGTCCAGTATGCGACTGCTGATCGGAGGTCCCGGGTTCGATTCCCGTGTCGGGCAAAAGTGTTACTGGGTTTTTCCGAATACTCAGTAGCAGCCCAAAGTCTGGCGATGTGCCCGGTAACGGCAATAGGCTCGCCCCTATTACGTGGGACCTAAAAATTCATGGCAAAATGTGGGTGTAATATATTTACACCTCTGTCTACCCCTTCGGAGATACAGGCGTTGCGATGCATCATTAGACAGTCTTTCGCGGTCTACTGCTGGATATAGGTGTCTCCTAATTTGTGTCATGATAACATTGTGAATAAAGATAGAGAGTCTCAAACTGCAACCGCAGACTGCAAGCAAAACTACAGTGAACAGCCGCTAGCCGTAATGTCACCTGCGGTTGCAGTCGGCAGCCCAAATCAGACCTGTAACTTTAATAGGCCGATTTGGCAAACTACACCAAGACAGCTTGACGGGCTGGTGAAGAATAAGAAAAAAAATAATGGGATGGGTTTGGCAAAGGGTTTGCTGTCGAGTTTTAAGTATCTTTGCAAAGAAACTATATCAATATCATCATCAGCACCAGCCTGATATTCTCCACTTCTGGATAGGAACCTCTGTAATGAAACGCAACTAAGCCCGATTTTTTGCTCAATATAAGCCGGGCAAGAAACTATAAGTATGTTTCTTGAATTTTCTTAGCCGACTCTTTCGACACCCACGGTATAAAATGAAGTACTGACTCTTTGCATTCTTAATCCATTTGATTTGGACTATTACAAATTACACCTAAATAATTGAAAATGTATCAATCATCGACAGTTTCAGTGAGATTATTAGTTTCGCAATTAGGTTTCAAATCAACGCCCAGCAGTGCTAACAACTAATAACAGTGACTAACGAACGGACAAACAAATGTGTTTAAAAGTAGCGCCGCTAATGAGCTAGCGAGCGTATCATTGATTATTTACTAATTAAACAGTTATGAATTTACAAATAATTATGTTTACATATTTTGTGAGTACGTTGTAATCCTATTGATGTGACGGTATTGCTGTTATGATACTAGGTTCTACTCGTGGCTTCGTTCACGTGATGATCGCGGGGGAAAACGTACGCGATGTGCTATTCTGATGGTTAAGTTTTATTTTTACAACGTTTTATAAAAATCTATTGCGAAAGTATTGCACAAAACCGTAAAAAACATCCATTAACAGTAAAAGTCGTCTAGTGTTCTGTATTCGTTTGGACCTAAGGCTGAGACCAATGAACAGCAGTGGACTGCGTGACACAACATGATGATTTTGTGCACAAAAATATGTCTAGGATCACACACGATTATCTGGTCCCATATTATACAATCACTGTACCACACTGGCTAAACATACAGATATTATTTTTAAAACATATAAAAGTAAAATATTTTATTTCTAACTCCATGACATATAAAGTATTATCTCACAAGGCTTGTTACAAAATGTCATAAAACTAAAACACTTGAATCCTACGTAAGAGTGACAAAACTTGTTTACGTTTTTACACAAATGTAGATAGCGAACGCTCAAACAAAGGTGTATTATAACGCGTCAATACAACCTGCACGTGGCGGATTGCACAATGTACAATGCGACTCAACACGTCTCGACAAAGATACAGCTGACATTGTGGATGTTATGAACAGTTTATTGCTTTGTTACATAACTTCACGCCTTTATCCCCAAAGGGGAAAGTAGAGGTGTATTACACACCCACGCTTTGCCAGTTATGTTTCGGTCCCAATGTAATAGGTGGCGAGCCTATTGCCTTTTACAGGGCACATTATTAAGCGAGCGATAGTTAACATTTTTAATTCACACATAATGTAGAAAAGTCAGATGTGTATGCACAGGGTAACTGGGGATCTAACCCGAAACCATCGTCTTGGCAGTCCGTTACGTACACTACCGGGCTATCGCCGCTGACAGAAATAAAACCAAGACAGAAATAAAGTAAAATATTTGTTTTATAACTCCATAATATATAAAGCTTTGCAATCGAATCCTTAGTATGAATAACAAAACGTGTTTATGTTTTTACACAAACGTAGATAGCGAACGCTCAAACAAAGGTGTATTACAACGCGTCAATACAACCTGCACCGTTGTGGATTGCACAATGTACAATGCGACTTGACACGACTCGACAAAGATACAGCTGACATTGTGGATGTTATGAACCGTTTGTTGCTTTATTAGTTAGGTGTTATTATGACAATCTGAAAGCCAACATCAGGGTTAATTTGGATGTTGATTATAAATCAGAATATTTATTTCTTCTTTGCATTCATTCAAATCTAGTGATTTAGATTTGAAACTATACATTTTCAATGAATTTTATTTTATAAATACGACAGAACTACGGGTATATATCATCATTGTCTTGCCCTGGTCCCAATTTATTTGGGGTCGGCGCAGTATGTCCTTCTCTTCCATACTTCTCTGTCACCAGTCATCCGATCATTTACCCTTTTCTCTTTCATATCCATCCTCACACAGTCCATCCATCTTTTCCTTGGCCGTCCTCTCCCTTTTCGTCCTTCTACATGCATATTCATCACTTTTTTACCTACATACATCTCATCTCTCCGCATAACATGTCCATACCAGGCCAATCGACTTCCTTTTATCTTTTCATCAATGGGCGCCACTTTCATACTACCTCTAACGTAATCATTCCTAATTCTGTCCATTCTTGTCACTCCACACATCCATCGTAACATTCTCATCTCTGCCACATGCAATCGTTTCTCATCCGTCTTCTTTGTAGCCCAACACTCAGCTCCATACCGTACGACAGGCCTTATAACCGACTTATACATGCGGCCCTTTAATTTCACTGGCATTTTGTGGTCGCATATTGTGCCATCGTCATCTTGCAGGAGTGAACCTAGGTAGCGGAAATCGGAGCTTACTGGTAGAAGTGTACCGCCGAGTGTAACCGGTATAGGACTGGAGAGACCGCCAAGGTGACAGAACATATATTCTGTTTTGGTTCTGCTTATTCTCAGGCCTACATTCTCCAATCTCTGCCGCCACTCCTCCAGCTTGCTCTGCACCTTCTGTCCACTCTCTGCTACCAGAACGATGTCGTCGGCAAACAGCATGCACCAGGGTGCCTCTTCCTGTATGTCCGATGATATAGCATCCATAATTAACAGGAAGAGGTAGGGGCTAAGGGCCGACCCTTGGTGCAAGCCTACGGCCACATCGAATCTGGCTGTGATACCAGCTGCGTATCGGACTTGCGTTCGGCATTCAGCGTACATGGCTTGAATCAACGTCAGGTATTTCCCAGGCACTCCTTTCTTCTTCAGGGCCTACCACACGACTTCACGAGGCACTCGGTCATATGCCTTTTCAAGGTCGACGAACACCATGTGCAAGTTTTTATGCGCCTCCCTGTATTTTTCGCACATTTGGTGAAGTGCAAAAATGGCATCCACATAACACGATTTAATAGTGAAATGTCATGCTTTAATCTTGTCAATATCGAGCCCATGTAATACATCTATAGGTACATGCATTTTCGATTGTAGGAATTTTATATTTTTATTATATAAAGCGAAGGCAAAAAGTGGGCGTTTAACATGCCTCTGCCTATCCCTTCGGGGAAACAGGCGCGAGTCTATGTATGTATGCATGTATGTAGATGGTGTGAAAAACCAAATGTACCTCTTTAGTCATGTATACTTACCCACCTCAGTTTTGTAGTGAAATGCAAACAATTTGCATTTCCAAATTGTGCAGTGCAGATAACACTCACGGCCCTTGTCACGTATATTGTTCATGAATTGTTGAACACAATATCATACATAACTACCTCAATGCTCGAATACTCGTCCTACATGAGTGTGGGTTAGGTTTGTATATTGATATGTTGCCGGTGTCCATATCTCTCTTCTATAGCTCCCTTTTTTTTGAGTCAGAAAACGCCTTCAGTTCTTGAGCTCTAGGGAAAATTTGAGCCGGTGTATGTGGTATTACCACTTAAAACCACCTCAACTGCCGATTTCAAAACATAATAAAGTCGTAGGTCATAATCAATCTGCAATATCCCTTCCATTCTGGTTCCACACATGGTTTAGTTGCACATTTCTAACACTTGGTCTTCAACGCAACCTGGCGCAAAATGTACGAGAGAATGCTACAGGAGAATGAGTCTCCTACCTAAACCAATTCTATATACCGTTTTGACCCATAACATCAAACACTACCAAATTCCACCTTTCAAAATCCAAGTCAAAAAGTAGAGCTGAAACAAAATAAAAAACACGTATGATACACATTGTTCACACAGTGTACACAAATCACAAACCTTTTCATATATCTTGTGTGGGCATCCAGGCATGACATTTATTCCATTATTTTTACTCCGTATCACAAACTGACCCGGTCTATTCGGGGCACAGATCACCGGAATACATAAATCGTCGTACCAAGGTATAAATTTGTTTTTTTTTCATTACCCGGGTACATTTCATTACCGGACGGTGCCGGGTCTGCCGGCTAATTTATGAGCCGACCTGTTCACTTGGATAGCTAAAAAACGGTTAATTACTTGAATGCCGAAATTAGGATATGCTTGATTGGTGAGGGATGAGTAAACGAAAGAATATTATAAGGTAAGGTTGGTTTAAAATGTGACAGAAATCTAACTTTTGTCGACTTTTGGAGAAAAATCTTGGCTATTGAAAATTAATATAAACGATGGTATAAGTTATTAGGTTTACTAAAACCAATATCTATACTACCTTATATTATTGCGTGAGCATTATTATCCTGTTCTTTATTTACTATTGACGTAGCCCATTGTTTATACATAAGGCCAAAAATGTGTTTTGCGTAGGTGTTTACAGAGTCACCCACATGCCAATTATGATTGAATTACACGGTTATTATTGCTAAGCAGGGGTTGTACCATCCTTGTTCAACTGTACTGAGAAGACAAAGACAAGATAGGTATTGTCTAGGTTCAACACATTATACTCGGGTAAGTATATACGTATAAATATTTATTCCTAGTATGAGAGGCGGCTTATTGAGAATGTTATATAAATCATTCTTATTTGTAGGTACTTATAGATTTATTTATAGTACACCATTTGAAGTATTGAACTGGAATAATAATGAAACAGATAAGCTTAATCTGGATATATTTCTTTTTTAGGAAAAATGTTGATCCCGGGCTAGACTCTTTCCAAAAGAGACATCAAAGATCTGGCGTATTGAGTGCGGGTTTGTTAGAAATATATACGTGCCAAATTGTTTATGTATAGTTATGTACCAGCCCTTATTGAACCCATTTTTAACAAATGCAACAAACTAGCTCGACGATTCTCTCGTTGAACACAAGTTATATCACATCAAACAATAAGCTTTTATTGGAGTTTAGTTTACCCAGTTAATACGGTAACATAAAAACTTTACAAGTTTAAAGCTAAGATTGCATATCTTTTGCGTCTTAGGTAATATAACTAGCGCCATTGAAACAGTTACATAATAAGAATATAATCGACAGGTGTGAATAAAGTTTCAACTTCAGTTAATATATCAGATTGGTATACAGTCTAACTCAAAAAGTAAAATATATTGAAAACATTTCTCATGTTAAACGTTCTTTGTAACAAACGAGTAGAACAAAACACATGCAAACAAGGGAACATTTTTCAAATCTAATTGCCATACAGTTTGTTCATTAACTTACTTCACTAATTAACAAGATTATCCTTTAGCGCCCTCCACTATGGAATGTTTCATTTCAAAAGAATCCTCGCAACTCACAGCGATTTCATTTTGAATTGAATCCATTGAACGCTTGCTGAGCGGGAAACGAAGCCCTGTGCAATAAAAACAAGAAATGAACATAAAATAATGAGAAAAGATGAATGAGGGAATGAGAGAGAGAATATCTTAGTAATTGTCGCATTGAAGATCTCGCTAACGAGCACCTCGGGTAATAAAAAAAATCGCGTGGAAGCCACCAAGTGCGAGTTAAGTGAATTGGACGTTTTAAAATTCTTATTGTGTATTGTGACTGTAGAGTTTGAAATATTTAATGAAATGAAGGTAGCTTTGTCTTTTTGGATTTAGGGTTTATTTTATCGCTGTTTGCTATAACGATGGTGCTTACAACGTTTTTAAAATGTGACGTGTTTTCCGTTAGGTTTCGTGGGTTGGTAAGAATGTTGGATATTTTTCCTTTTTTTTCTGGTCCGCATTGCAGGTTTTTTGGATTAACGAGTGTGGATAGGAATGTACTATGTTATAGTTCACAAGCTAAGTATGAGTGCTATTTGGTATGATTGATATAACTCAGCAGTGAAGTATGCTTATCAGAGGTCTATGATAACACGTTAGATACCTAAACATGTTATCACAGAAATCTCCAGCATTAAAGTTACTAGAGACAATTTTGTCAAATAAAGCTACTTTTACTACTCTTTAATTTGATAAGATACATTTTTCAGAATGAAAAAGTGATTTCTTTGTTTCTTAGGAAAATATCAGGACAAAAATCGTCAGGTTGTGTGTCAACAATAGAGTTCGCTACACACATAAGAAGGAAAGAAGATTAAAATGTAAATGTAAACAATTTTTGTCAAAACTACACGAAAACTGTATTCAATACATTAACTTAAACTGCTTTTACTTGGTGACATGAAATAATGCAAACAGTTATTATATTCGCAAAGAAACCAGCATATTAAAAATAATAATACTTTTTTTTTTTAAAGACAACTCCCGCATTAGGACTTAATCCTGTGTCGCGGGGGACTTTACAAACATACAACTAACGGACACAATGAACACCCAGACTCGAAACTGATAGCTTTGTTTCGCTTACAGTGCAGCATACCGGTATTAAGATCGTTACGAATAAACAGTCGTGAATAAGAAGTACAGGCCATTATTTTCTGTATTTAGCTATAAAAACAAATCGGTTGTTTCCCAATAATAGGAAAATGTCAATGGTTCAGATATTCTAGAAGTAAGAAATATACATAGTATAATGAAATGTTTAACATTATCTAGTACGAATTCTCTTGACTGCGACTATAGAAATACTTTTCAGAATTTATTTACAAAAGAGATAGGTATTTATTTCTGGCAGTTAATTCATATTAGCCTCGTTTATTATATTAGACTTAATAAAATCGTACCTGGACAATAGAAAACAGTATACTGAGCTTAAAAATATAAATCACAAGAACAAGAAACTTGAATCTTACATATCTGACATCCAAAATGTTAATTATGGTGTGGGACAAGGTAGTGTTCTAGCACCAATATTATTCAATCTATATATAAATGACTTACCTAAAACAACTCCCAATCCAGTAACATTATTTGCGGATGACAGCACAGTTGCTATTTATTGCAAAAATAAGAGCTCATATGAATATGACATTAATTATACATTATCAAAAATCATACAATGGATGGACAATAATTATTTAAAGATAAATATTTCTAAAACTAACATAATGCAATTTTCACAAAGACCATCTGTTATCAACCTTGACATAAACTATAATTCTGCAAAATTTTTAGGACTTATTATTGATAGCAAAATGAACTGGAAATCTCATACAGAGGATCTCTGTAAAAAAATTAGTAGTACTGCATATGCCCTCTATAAACTTGCGCCTACTCTGAACCATGATGCATTGCTCATGGCATATCATGGTACAGCTGCCTCAAAACTGAGATATGCCATAATATTCTGGGGTAACTCAACTAATAAAGACATTGTATTTAAGGCACAAAAACGATGTATTAGAGCAATGTTTAACCTAAAACGTACAGACAGTTGTCAACCATATTTTAAAAGATACAATATTTTTACACTACCCTGCTTGTACATTTACGAAACAGCTGTTTTTGTAAAGTCTAATCCTGACCTATTTGAAAAGCTAGGTGATAAAGTTATAAGAAATAGGAGAAACAATACATGTAATAGGCTTCGTATACGAAAAGCGTGTACGACCCTAATGCACGAAAGTATCTTTTGTACGGCGCCTGTAGTATACAACAAACTGCCAAATACTATTACAAACCTGAACATAAATATGTTTAAAAGCCATCTAAATAAGTTTCTGATCAACAAATGTTATTATACTATCACCGAATTTCTATCAGATAAGAACTTGTGACATTACCTTATTATTCTATGTACAATTACTATTGTGACTTTTTAATGATGATGAATACTTTTTATATGATTTTTTGACATTTTATATACAACTTACTGACATGATTTACTCTTAATTATGACTTGTTATTGTTACTATGCCATGTTTGGATTGAAAATATATTTTAATTAATGCATGTGATCAGGCTCATAAAAATTAAACTGAATTTTTTTACTATTTATGCAATGGTCAAATGCCTGAAATGTTACATAATATAATATTTGCATGTCTATATGGCAGAGCAAAGACTTCTAATATTATTGTAAAACTACTATGATAACCTTTGTTCAGCAAATAAAGTGATTCTTATTCTTATTCTTATTATTCTTCTCGTCCCGCGTATTGTGATTTTGAAAACTATTTCTTAATTTTCTACAGCAAAACCTAGAGTGAAAATTCTGTATTTCAAAAGCCTTGGAATTCCACTTATACCGTGAATGTCCTCCAAATGTAATGTAGTGAATGATTAGTAATCTGGGAGAATGCAATATTATCCTATTATACCAAAGGGCCACTCGAGATAAAACGTTACAAATTAAAACGACCTGTTTAATGAACCATCCGACAAAGCTCGTTTACCAAATTGTTTATTGAGTAGGGTAGTGATTTCAATTCCCGGGATGGTCTCGTGGAACGGGATACTATTTTAAATAAGCATCTGATTTTGATTTTATTGCATATGCGTTTATAACTGACTAGATTCTGCATGTGGCTCCACCTATGTAAATCTGTATCGGATATTGAGACAAACTGTAGACCTATCTGTTGACTGCACGGTTGGCGTAGTGGTTTAAGCGGCCGCCTCACCGCTTGACACTGCGCGGAGTTTTCTGCGTTCGATCCTCACACTAGGCAACACTTTGTGTATTTCACAAATTGTTGTTTTGAGTCTGGGTGTTCATTGTGTCTGTTAATTGTATACTTGTAAAGTCCCCCGCGACACAGGATTTAGTCCTAATGCGGGAGTTGTCTTTAAAAAAAATGTTTGAGCTGCATTACTGCAAATTTCATTGAGATCCGTTTAGACATTTTTGCGTGAAAGAGTTGCAAAATTCCATCCATCAATACAGTCATCGTTGCCAACATTTATTTTTATAATATTAATAGTGTTTTATAATATTAATATTAAATGTTTATTTTAAATTATCTTTCGGGATAATTCTATATAAATTCAATTTAAAATAAGTTTAAATGACCACGAAAGTTTAAATTCCAGTAATAGTATGATATATAGGTGGTGCGACGCACTCGAAATTTTTTAACGTTACCATGCAATATTAATTAATAGCATCTGAAATTCGAGCAGAGTTATGTTTTCATGTGCACCTCAACTGAATTTCTGGTGGTTATTTATAAAACAATCACTTGATTAAATGAAAGAAAAAAGTGCCTTTGCACTCTTCTCATTTTCATAATACAAAGGCGATAAAGTAACTAGCTATGCCAAATGGTAAGCAGTTAACTAAAACTTACATCAGTGATACCAGAATTATCACTGCGCATTTCCAGACCTACAGAAAACACAAGTAGCACAACAAGTTGTGAAAACAAGTTGTCCCTTCCATTCCCTGACAAAAAAAAATAAGAAGTATAGAAAAGAAAAGTTAGAAGTATAGTCGAAAGTGTGAAATAAAGAATTATTATACTCATACAACACTAACACATGTTTACAACACCATTAATAAACACACTATTTTATAAAAAAATACGCTACAATTTCTTTTTGTTAATTTTTAACTATTTTTTTTAATGCAACATGCGTTTACATCTAAGTTTATCTTATAACAAGAAAATCCAAAACATTTATTATTGACGCTACTAATTTTCATTTAGCTTTTGAATAAAAAAAAAGTAAATCTTTAAAGAGAAGGCAAATAAAATATGGATTACGGAGACTGAAGTTATTTCATATTCATAATCCATCTACTGATTTCAGACTGCAAAACATGAATTTAAAATGAACTCTACGCTAATGAAGTTTAAGATTCAAATTCGTATCCATTCCTCATTACCGTTTAAAAATGTCGTGAATTTGTGGACTCTAATGACTTTAATTTAAGCACTACACTTCATTTCACTTATGACTTTGAAATGCGACCGTCTGCTTCTGATTTCTTAACTTTACCGTTTTTATCGCATTGATCAAAATTGAATGAGACCTTAACAAGCTCGGAGCTTTTACTGCTTATTTTACCTTTGGGTCCCGCGTTTTATCCCGGGATTTATAGAAGCTGACAGCACTAGTAATGGCACTAAGAAAATTAGAAAAACTAGACCCTTTGAAAAGCAAGTTGAAATAATAAAATCTAATTTGAGCCGAAATCTTAAAGTGGATAAATTATCAGTGTTCTTTGCTGAGTTTGGTTTCAAAAAATATCTCGCATTTTGAAAACGAGTTGGTAACTTAATTAACAAGTTCTGTGTCATTACTTTTTATACATTTCCGTAAAAATACTGAAGTGGCTTCTCAGTTACAGTCAATCTTATCTTCTATATAAGTATATTCTAGCCAAACAAAAATATTCTACTGGAAAGGCTTGCTTTGTTTGATGTTGCTGACAAATACTAATATACTTATTATGTTATCTCAGATAACGTGAAAAAACTCAGTATTTATCTTGACCAAACCTTTTATGGGGAAGTCAAATACAGGAGACCAGCCGTAAACTGTTTGCTTCAGCTGGATAATTGCGTAGGCTGAGGCATTCTTTCTACCACCACCCAGATTGCGCTTGCACATTACTTGCTTCTCCCAATACTTGATTATGCTTATGTCAGCTATCTTAATCTTAATGAGGACCAACTTGATAAAATCGGGCGTCTCCAAAATTTCTGCATTAGATTCATTTTTGGCTTACGCAAATAATATGATCTTATATCTGAATTTTGATCCAAGCTGAAATGGCTCCCAATTTGACTTCGCCGGCATAATCATATGCTTATGTTTCTGTACAATGTGTTGTTTAATCCTAATATCCCCACGTATCTTAAGGAATGTTTTAAGTTCCTTCATGACACACATTTAAAGACTTCAGGTCGTCGGTGGATCTGAGACTGCAGATGCCAGCACATACCACAAACTTCTACGATAAATCCTTTGCTGTTCAAGCTGTCCGTTTGTGGAATGCGCTGCCGGTCGAAATTAGTACAATCTAAATCATTAAACATTTAAAAAATGCACTAAAAAGCACTGTAAAGTGTCATTGTAAACAAAATTATCAGTGTATGTTGTGTTCATATTTTTATAATTATGTATGTATATGTACTATATGCATATTATATAATATTTATATATATGTATTTATATAATATGTTTAGCACCTACCATATCTATTGTATGTATGTCTGCGTATGTATGTATAATAAATAAAAAACAATTTCTAGTAATTAGATACTTTTAGTCACTAAGCTTCTTGTCTTTTCAGTCTATCCACTTAAGTCATTTACACCGAATTTGTACCAATATTTGCACAATAAAGAATTTCCTATCTAATCTACTTATAACTTTTTGGCGAATTTAGTTTTTGTTTTGGTGAGCAAGCATCAGACACTGCTACCCTAAAGCCATTGGCAGAACTGCCTTAGCGACTCAATATTTTTATACATGGCTTAGTCACTTGTAACTGAACGAACAGCCCACATGAACATAAAATTTTCATCATCTTTCTTATGCACGCTCTATTCGGCAAAAATCTCGAATCACATTTGTAGATATTTAGCTAGAATGCTCGCCGAAAACCTCAATAGAATGGTCGTTTAAAAGTTCTCGTTTGTTTTGCTGTAATGTAACATTCGCAAGAATGCTGAATGAAGAAGTGTATCAGCACCTTTATGAGTACGTCACGTTACGTATTAGCAAAGTATATATCTGTGGGTATACATTGTCCTAGATGAGCATCGCAATGCAACGAGACAGCATTTATTGCATATTATTACATACGAGGTATTATCCATGATAACTATGAAGGAGGGTACTTATGAGATCACGCTACGTAACTATCGACCTATGATGAGTATTAAACTAAATTTATCTTTTAATAAGCTATCACAACGTAAAACTAGTCTAGCTTATCTAAAGATATAATTATAAGCTTGACGACATTTTTCGTGGCGCTGTTCTAGAAACAGACGGACACTTACTATCTTGTCTTGTGTGCCTTGATACCTGCACGTTACAGGAACTTAGGAACGCTACTGAAAATGCCATACTCGCAGCTAAGTTTTGGGTTGTCACAGTTGAGATTGCCATCTTTTATGCAAATGGATTATATACCAACCACCACGTACGTGGTATATTAATAATAATATCCTGAAAGACAACTTATTAGTGTTAGTGACTACAGAAGTTTAAATTCCTTTATATTTGAGAATGTTTACCAGTTTTTCTTGCCACAGGTTGCCTTGTATGAGATCGGATGGCCGAGTGTAGATTGCCATATTATTATTATCATAATTTACTACTGAAAGCTAATTCTCGTATGTTATCTGAGATCAGGACTGTATTTTGAACTAATTGCGATTAGATTTTGATTCGACACACAATTGATATCCTGTAAACTTAGTGTCATTATCGTCCAGTTTGACATGTATTATTAATTACCTTATAGTATTAATTTACGATCTAGGCGCAATATCATTCAAATTTTATACCATTTATGACATAAGTATGACACTGACTGATCAAAAACGGCATTTTTGAATAAAATCAAATATAATTACGAGAATTGGCCCTCAGTAATTAAATATACGAGCATATTATTCTGCGAGAGTGTAGTGATTCACCGGAATACATTTACGACGGTTTTATGAGTTGACGACCGGTTGGCGCAGCGGTAGTGTAAGCGACTGTTACGCCGAAGGTCGCGGGTTCGATTCCCGCTCAAGTCAAACATTTGTGTGCATGAACATGGACGTATGTCTTGGTCTGGGTGTTTCTATGTATAATATGTATGTATTTACAAAAAAAGTATATAATATGTATGTTTATCCATTATCTATTACCCATAACACAAGCTCTGCTTGGCTTGGGACTAGATGGTGATGTGGTAGAATATTATTATTATTATATTATTATTATATGAGTAGATATGCATAATAGATTTTTTATTTTTTATTTATTTCCTATTCTTAATATTTTATTGACTTGACGATGATCTCAAATTTCTCTATAAATTAATTCATCACATTCAAATCTAGTTAACTCTAGAACTGCAATAAATCATATGGACGTTAACTAAGTCCTCGAGGTCATAACTGGTCACAAATGGACTAACCGCAAATTTAATTCATTTAGTCTCAGAACGGATTGACAGATATATTACATGCGGCAATTTCTGCTGGCTCCTACTGTTAATTGTCTCACTGGGTTATATACTGCATGGGTTGCAAGTGTATAATTTGTGCATGTTTGTAGCACTCATAGCGGGAATTGCTTAGCGAACCGCTAGTCGGCAAAGTTAAGCAACGCTTGTGCAGATCGCTACTTGGATGGGTGACCGTGTATGGCATTACCAACAGAGAGCTATCGTGCTATCAAGCGAACGAAAAGTTGTCCCGGTTCTTGTCGTCGGATAAGAATCGTGGACGACGTCGGAGGCCTTCTGGTGGTCTACAACTGTAAAAATAATAATTTGTAACAACTAACACACAGTTATGGAATTTTAAAGAATCGAAATGTACCAGTCAGTGCCATTTATCACCAGAGCAACAGACTAATCGCAATTTTGCTAAAGCATTCTTCTACCATGTTTAATTCGTTTGTGCACTATAAACTACATACAACATCTAGATAGGTATATACAAATTTCTTGCGATACTGACTGACTGACAGACAAGACACAGCTTAAACTACTGCGCGCAAGAACCTGAAATTTGGTATCATGTTCCTTGGACCGTAGGGGTGGGATAAGAAGGGATTTCCCGAAATTCCACAAGATTGGTCAGATTAAAATAAAAGCACAGATGTAGCTGCGGGAATCTTCTAGTTGTTCATAATACCCTATGAGTGATTTGTAAGCTATTGGTCTAACATGCAAGTTTCAATAGAGACGGTATTTACTGGCGTCAATTGTTTGTATCGAGAACTAATTGTTCGTAGAATTTATGAGGCGGCGCAGTATGCTGGAGAGCGAAATAGCCACTTAAATTACACCGGCAGTTATCAAAGTCTCAGAAAAATCAAAATATTAGCTTTATCGTGGTAAATTGGAAGCAGTTTAACTGGAATTGTGCATTGTGCATTAATAGTTTCTGAGATTAATATTAATTCAGTCCACTTAGAAGGTTTCGCAAAAAGAATAACATACCTCACTTGCTTCACTCCTGTGGCAACACTAAGGTTAACAGCTGATCCGACCTTGTCCCGTATTTTTTACAAATAAAAATATAAAATAATCAAATAATTAAAGCATATTACAAGTTAATTACTTAATAAATGTGTTATTTGTAATAATCTTTAAAAGTATTAGTATTTTCTGTGAAAATAAGGTGAGTTTAATGTGATTTCTTTTTTGATAACCAATCTACCGGCTAAATTTGCATTGTCATTTTACAAACAGGTATAACATTGTAACTACTATCTAAAATCGACTTATACGTATAAAATAGTTTTAATTAGTATATTTCCGAATAAAAAGTGCTATCAAGTTCTTAAATAACCACCTATAAATAGTAAAAATACATAAACATAACCTAAACCTTGTTAGTTGGTTGCACAACTTTCAACGAGATCAGCTGTTCTTTCTTACAATAATATTTAGCTTTAAACTCTACTATTACTACGTATTTCAATCTTCTCCTTTACTTTTGAACAAAACTTCCTTTGTACTTGTATTTCTCTCTTTTCACTATGATTATGACTCGTAAAGCTTTGGCTCGCCAGGAAGAGTCTAAACTCCAACTGGCTTTAATTGAATTAAAGTCCTCTAAGGAGTTGTGTAACAAACTGATAGAGGAAAGAGAAGATAACGAGAAAGAAATGTTAAATTTACTGGAAAAAAATAAGATATTAAAATGTGAAATGGCTCAGCTACATACTCAATTCTCTGATGCCATGAGTGCTCGGGATGGACTCCAGCTCATTGTGGACGGGTTTGCCGAGTGTAGCTTGCAGTATGAACAAGCACTTCACCGTATACAGTTCTTAGACAAACAGTTACACGAGGCAAACAGTAGAATAACTCATCTAGAATTAACCCAAGATCAAATCACTACAACGGCAAATCAAAGTCTGTTCGATGAGCTGGTGGTTCATGCTCCAAGCATGATTACGGATATAAATCATTCTAAAGCATCATTTCCAAATAGTCTCTCAGTGTGCAAAGAATCAAATAATTCAATAAAATTGATTAGGGGTAGTAGGAATAGAATTAAGAAATATGTCAAAATAAACAAATTCATAAAAAAGACCCAAAAATTAGTTCACAGACAAAAATTTTTCATAAAAAATGTTAAGTTAAATAGGGAAAGATTACTTGCTCTTGAAAAATTAAAAATATACACACAGAAATATCACTAAAATAATTTGAAACATAAATTAGAAATAAATAATTTGCAGGTAGACTTAAATAATCTTAGTGACAAATTAGCATCAATGACAAATAAATATAAAAGCTCTGAACTACAAATGAAAGAGTACATATTGGCAATGAATGAGTTGGTGGCATCAAATAGTAACAAATGCTCAATACCATTGAACAATGACATCCCGTTCAACCACCAACACTCGCCAGCTTGCTCATTGCCCACATGTGACCCGGTTTTGCCAAATAGTTCTTTAAACAATACAAATTCAAATATTAAACACACTCTAAATAAATTAAAAATAATAAACTACACAGTAAAACTATATTACAAAATAAAAATAAAGTGATAATATTTAGTGACGAGATTGGAAAAGGTATGGGTCAGTTGTTGGCGAACACATATAGTGATGGGTTAGTGATGAACTACTGTTTGCCTGGGTTAAGTTCCATTGCTATTTTGGATAAAATTATAAACTTCAATTTTGACCAGGATACAACTTTATTGATCCTACTTGGTAAAATAGGATCTTTAAATAAAAGACTTTTATTCTATTATTACAGTAAATTATGTGAATTAAATTTAAATCAAATTATTATGCTCACTTTACCTTCCAGTAAAGGGTTGCCACAGAAAGAAAATAATATTAGACATAGTCTTAATATAAATTTGTGTAGTTGGTCATACAATAACGATCAATTTCATGTTTTTGACTCTAACAATTATGTTAGTAAAGCTTTACATTTGACGCAAGATACTTGTTATCTGAATTCTTATTATAAAAGACAACTAGCTGAGTCGCTAGCATTTTGTATTGACATTTTAGCCAAGAATTTGGCTAATAAACGTGTTGCCCCTATACAGCAACAAAATGACATTTATAATGATTCAGCCAGTATTTTGGCTACACAGTCTGACATTTCTATTAATTTAAATTAAATAATTCGACAATAGAGAATACCTCTTGCAATGACACTTTCATTAATAATGGGCTGGTATGTACGAATAAGCCCAATCCAACTAATAATTCTTTTAGAAATTCACAAGTATTAAAACTGGTACATCAAAATATACAAGGTATGTCAAATAAAGATTTAGAAGTGGAGTTGTTCATGAACGGTGAATGCGTCGATATTTTGTGTATAACAGAACATTGGCTTAAAGATCACCAGTTCATGTGCAATTTTAATAACCATCTAGTTGGTAGTTCGTTCAGCAGACAAAATGCAATACATGGTGGATCGTTGATTTTAGTTAACAAGCTGCTTAAATTTAAGAATCGTAGTGACATTGTTAGTTTTTCTGTTGAACGGACAGTTGAAATAGCCTGTGTGGAGTTGGACCAACTTCTTGTTTTGAGTGTGTATAGGCCACCATCATCCTGCTATGATAACTTTGAAAGTGTCATGGATGATGTGTTACGGAAGCTATGCCAACAAAATAAATCTATAATAGTAGGTGGCGATTTTAATATTAATTTACTAGAAGATTCCCTGAATTGCCACAAAATTAAGAATTTGTTCAAGTCATATAATCTTGCATGCTTATTTTTGGAACCCACCAGGATAACTTCCACGACATCTACTTGTATAGACAATATATTTACAGATATTGTACCAGTTAGAAAGCAAATAATTAACAAATTAACATCAGATCATTGTGGAAAATCTATAACATTTGCTATGCAGTCTAAAAAAGTAGGTAGAAAGGAATTGAGTGTGGTGCCAAAAACTTTGCGTCGTCTGGAGGGACTTAAGGATAAACTCACAAGTACATTACCATACTTTTGCTATAATAACGATCCTAATAAGTTGTACAATTCTTTCTTTGACATGTACTGTACTATATTCAATTCTATCTTTGTCCCTAAGAGGATCTCAGTTGCTGGTACTACATCCTTCAGTGAATGGGCAACCACTGGAATTTATAAAAGTAGAAATAAGCTTTACGAATTATATGAACAGAAAGTAATTAATAAAAATGATGAAAAATTTTATCAATATGTAAGAAATTATTCCAAGTTATTTAAAAAGATTTGTCGTGAAGCTAAGACACTTCATTTAAAATCAAAAATTAAAAACAGTGACAGTAAAATAAAAGCAACGTGGGATATTATAAACAATGAGACTGGAAGGGTCAAAATTAAAAGTAACAATTACACTCTTCAATTAAATAAAAAGATATTAAAGTCAGATTTTGAGGTTGCCACAGCATTTGAAAATTTCTTCACAGACATTTGAGTCTCAACCACTAAATCCCTCAACTCGTCCCCTAATGACGCCGAATCTCTATTGAAACAAAATGTCAATAGGTGTAACATTGAATTTAGTTTTAGGTATGTCACTGACAGAGATATTGTAAAAACTTTTAATACCCTTAATTTGAAGAAGACTAGTGATCTTTGGGGCAATTCTGTTGTGATTATGAAATCTATAATCAACACAGTAGCACCGGAACCGGCAATGATTTTCAAAAGATGCATTGACTGTGGTGTGTTTCCTGATCAAATGAAAAGTAGTAAAGTAATTCCTTTATTTAAATCAGGTAGCACATCTGACCCCACAAATTATAGGCCAATATCTGTGCTACCCACGTTTAGTAAAATTTAAAAAAAATTAATTCTAGGTCAGCTTCAAATTCATTTTAATAACAATAAGCTGTTACATGAAAAACAATTTGGTTTTACTAGGGGTCGCTCAACTACCGATGCTGGAGTTGAGCTTTTAGATAGTATTTTTGATGCCTGGGAGGAGTCGCATGATGCTGTGGGAGTCTTTTGTGACTTATCTAAGGCTTTTGATTGCGTGTTTCATGAAACATTGATCAGGAAATTACATTACTATGGAGTTAAGAACACTGCTTTGGATCTCCTAACATCATATTTGAGTAATAGGATACAGAGAGTTGAGGTAAATGGAAAAGTTTCTATGGGTTCAGTGGTGACAATGGGAGTGCCGCAAGGTTCAATTCTTGGTCCATTCCTTTTCTGGTATATATTAATGATTTGCCATACATTATGCGAAATAATGAAGAGATAGTGATATTTGCTGATGATACATCACTTATTTTTAAACTAAGACGACAACAATCAAATAATGACGATGTAAATAACGCTATAAGTAACTAATAAGTGTCTTGGTGGTGTCGGTTTGACGTATGCGGTGTGGGGTACAAACGACCCCGAGTAGCCGGTGGCGGGTTCTGACGTCAGTTGTATTGCACTTGCTGAGATTACGGTAAACGCCCGATTTGTAAGCAGCTGGATTTGTTTTTATCTTGTAGTTTTCTTAGAGATGGAAGAGCTTTATTTTCATGTGTGATGTCATAAATAAATGTTTCATTAGCTGTGTTCTGTATCAATTTTGTGTTCTCTTAGAGCGGCTTTGGACAGTAAGGAGGAGCGTATCAAAGGACATTTTGGTTTAGAAACCGAATCTTGCAATACAAGTAGCGTTCGGTGCCATAAAATGGGATATAAAAATACCAATTTTGCAACATTTCAGAGCTAAAGCGCTTTATGGTAATAATTTTTCATGCGATTTTTCTAGAGATGAACAAGGCACATAATTAGAAGAACTGGTAGGCGTAGGACGATTCTGTTGGAAATGATGAATGCGGGCGGTTCAAGATCGGCCTATGTAGAAAGCCTTGCGTAAGGGCTATGTCCAGCAATAACAGACGTCTTTTGGCTAAGGTGATGTTCAATATTAATTAACTTAATATTATACACTGCAATGTCAAAATGTTTTTATAACTCTTGACTCATAAGGCATTGAACTTAAAAGTTAGGTGTATTATGTTTATAATTCTCTGAAACGTCAGACAAAAAAAATGCGGACATCTTTTAAATATGTGAATTTTAAAATGGACTTGTATACCGCGAAATATGATGGTTGCACTTTTATATTTTTTTATACAAATCTCAGAATCTCGGAACCGCGACATCGCGACAAAATATACTTTAATAAAACATGGAAATATTAAATTTTTCGCGAAAGTCTAGATTGCCAGAAAAGTTTTCTAGAAGTTTGATACATAAATTTAAATAACAAATACATTTAATGTAAACGTTTTTATTTTTTGACTAGCGATTTCAATGAAAGTTATCCAGGAGCTGCGAAATACCACTCTGGGATCGCTAACGTGTATTGCTGATATGGGCCGAAATACTGCCAATTTAGAATACGATTGGGTTGGATGATTCTAAGCCGATGGGCAATGGGTGCCGCACGACGTACAAATAAAAAGAGGAAGACCCCGGAGACGATTTGGCAAGAAATGGCCTATTCTGGCACAGTACAGAGACGCTTGCAGGAGTGTAAGTGAGACTTCTAATTTGGCTAACAGAAGAACAACGTACGTTAGTCAAAAATCAGGAGCTGATGATCATATTGTTTTTCATCAACAAAAGATAGAAGATACGACAATATTTTGAGAACTATTTCCATACCATAGATAAGAAATAAGTAATTGACTCAATACAATACAATGGTAAATAATTGAGCTAGATTAAGAATCATTACTTAGCAACATAAAATGGTTACTTAGTTTTGTACTCATAGAGTTAAGCTCGTACTGTACAAACAATATTAGAACGGCCATGAACCCATTAACGTTTTACTCTAAAATTATAAGCCATAACAGAACTGTACGTGTTAAGAGATTTTCTTTCTTATTTGCGTGTGAGCCAACTCAAGTACTGGGGGTTTTAAGTCCACCCGAAGGCCACCGATGTAGCCTAACGATTCTTGTTTTGAGAAAAAACAGGGACCGGCTGTAGTTCTATGTGCTAGTATACGGAAATGCTACGCTCGGTCACCCATCCAAATGACACCCTGTGAAACCGGAGCTTAATCTTGCTGACCTATTAGGAACAGCAAGCCATGTCTCGCTAAGAGCGCTACTTAAACAGAATAAAGAACAATGCCCATTTCTGGCCCAGTTTGGAACTCATGAACAGCACAATAGAGTTTCAATTAGTTGTTGAATAATCTTTTATTGATAACTTAATTTATTGGCATTGCTAGAAGTGTGCCGTGAAGCTTATTCAATAAATATGTTTAAAAAGATGTGTTAACGGATCTATCTAGTAGATCCAAAACGTAATAGGTCAGAAGTTGCCAGTAAAGAAATCATTATATTAAATCGATTATCACTCCTCCTTAATCGATTTCACATTTTCTCTACGCAAAATGATTTTAGTGACTAGCAAATCTTTACTTGGTCCTTAAACATTTTTGATGTGTGTATTTTTAAGATATATTTGCGATTAACTACAAATAAGTTCGATTATGAACCAAATATATAGATTGATAACCTATTTCCGAAGTCTATATCGATTAATCAATATCATTTAAAACTGCAATACGGCAAAACTTTTTTTACTCTTAGTAAATGTCAATAATGTCATATTCAATTTATTTTGTTTGTTATTTGCTCGTGTACATTGTGAATGCTTTTTTATGTTTGTGGATCGATTTGACGACTATTGGCTTTTTCTTTCGTATTGCTACCCTTACCAAACTATTAACTCATTCCTTTCTACTGAAAAGAACGAAATACTTTTACTATCCTAACAAAAGTATGTACATAGTACATACCTAATGTTTTTGAGCATATAAAAGTACTTCTTGTTATAAAATTATGAATGTGCTGGACCTTTAATAATTCTCAAAATTCTAGTTTAACACTTTTTTATCTAATGCAATAATAACTACCACAATTTTTTACTGTCCACGTCTGGGCGTCCGGCGTCTCTAAGGAAAATGGGCATTGTTCTTTTCGTTGTGTGTAATGAAATTCGAGATTTTTCGAGAAATTTTGTGATATAAGACTCGAAATATCTGAAATATAAGTATCGAAACTATTTTCAACAGATTTTTTAAAACATGATTGATTCAGTACATTTTATGGTATACTTAAGTTATTTTAAATAGCCATGCTATGAAACCATAGAGAAGAGATATATCACTATTTTTACCATACCCGTCCCTTCCTGTGATTAAAAGGATTCAGCCGCTGTCAAACCGGCGTGCTTTTTTTTCCACACAATAGTCTAAAGTCCAGTTGTTGCGAAATAGGGCACAAAGGCGCGTTGTGAAGTTGATACTATACAGAACCTTTACGTATTTAAATTTAAAAGCGCAAAACAAATAGTTACCTTAGGAAAAAAAAAATACTTTGATTGCGTGGTGATTTGTAAATGTTTTAAGCAGAAGCAATTCGTAAACACCATCTCGTGGGTTCAATTCTCACACAGGATTACTTCGATTTTATGATGAGCTATGAGCGTGTGTATTTCTTCCTATGCCTGGGTGTTGGTTCTAATATATATATTATGTATTTAGGAACACAAAAGTATGTTTATCAGCTCAGATCCTCGTTTGGGGTCACATGATGCTGTGAAAAAAATTGGCGAATTGGCGGCATTTCGCAATTATATTTAAATGTAAGCGTACAAGACTCTAACTATGGAGGTAAAACACGTTGTGACAAAATCCTGTGCTTGTCTAGTACAAGCAAAACAAACAATATTTTTCATGTAAAATAATATTCTGCAACATAAGCGAAAACGTAAAGATTATTTCATGTTACAAATTTATGCAAAACCTGACACAAATCACGGTACTTTCGTGATTTTGACATGTGACCTCGGAGTCATGTTTGCCCAATGGACCCGACGGTACCTGACAGTTGACGCGGGTGGACAGTGTCGCACCCTGTCGGCCTTTGTTCCCCGTTAGTTTTGTGGCGCTTTTGTAGTTGTGTTATGAGTTACGTTGTTAAAAATGATAATTGCTTTTTAAGGTTATATTTAAGACTAGTGGATGCTCGCAGCTATGCCCGCATATATTTTGTTGGTGTAACGGTTTTTTCTTAGTTGCATTGTTGTCGGTTGAGTTTCTTACTTGCGCCCAATAGTTTGGGCTGTACGATGTCTGTCAGTCAGTCAGTAAAGCAATAATGTTATATATACAGGTTTGTTTTTCCGGAAGCTCTGAAATAATGTTTAAGCAGTATTTTGTTTTTTGGTACCCAAAATATGTAGATCCTGCTTAAGAATGCTAATATATTTACATCGTCTTTCGTAACTGAGGGTGTTCTGAATTGCACAAAAGACTTAGTGATTTAAGCAGTCACCTTTTTGTTTACCACTGCGCTAAATGTCATCGGTTTGATCCCCTTATGCTACAATTTGCCTGTGATTTTGTGTTTGACTGGTATGCCGAGTCTGGGTATATGTTGATTTAATGGTTTGACCATTATCTCTTATTTAAATGACTAGGTGGTTTGGGCACATGGAGAGGATGGATGACAAAAGACTGACCAAGCAGATATATAAGGTAAGTGTAAATGGGACAGCACGAAGGGGAAAACTGAGACGGACGTTCTCTGACTGGAGACATCCTTAAAACAGGAAAGGTTAGAAGTACCCTAAACAGAAGAGCATGCATGAGGAATTTGATGGGAATGAATGAATCTAGAGAGATATGTCTGGATCGTTGCAAATGGCGTTCCGTAGTCTCTGCCTACCCCTCGGGAAACAGGCGTGAGTCTATCTATGTATAGCCGAGTGGATATACCAACAGACTGCCATGCAGAGGGTATCAGGTTCGAATCCACGGCGCGCACCAATGACTTTTCGGAGTTATGTGCGTATTGAATTGTTAATTATCGCTTGTCCCGTGTTTCGGAGAGCACGTTAAGCCGTCGGTCCCGGTTGTCATGAAGATCTTTGACAGTCGTTACAGGGCGTCAGTACCTTCTAAATAAACTGAAACTAGTCTAAGCCATGGAATATCGCTATCCCTTCGGGTTGCGGAGGTCAGACAGGCAGTCGCTTCGTGGAAAAGCTAATATTCAGCCAAATCCGGTTAGACTAGAAAGCGCACCCCAGACTAAAACTGGGATAACGCTAAGAGAAAGAAGATGTATTACGATACTGCATTTCTTCGTAGATAATCTTTTTTTTTAACCATACTCACGTGATTAACGAACCTTTTTTACTTCTTCCTCGTTTACTACAAATCATCTAGAAAGTGTTATTTTACCTTAATAGTCTAGTTCTTTGCTTATTCCAGCTGCCGTGTAGATGAGATAGAAAAGTACAAGAGCACTGTTTAGTGATAATTTTACGGTGAAATATAATTTCAAAGGAGTTCTTTCGAGAAATCAAACTATTTCTCAAGATGTGTTGTCTATTCACCGAAATCAATTACCTTGATTGCCAATATCGCTAAGATTTGATTATTTGTGTGATTCACCAATATATAATATTATATTAATAATTGTTGATGCTAGTCTAGGTATTCTTTTTGTCCATCGTTTGAATATTTGTAAAGTATCGCACAGAATTTGACCTCCATACCAAAAATATTCTTTTTAAACAATATAAACTAATTAATATTACTATGGCAACATGGATCAGTAAATCAATGGTGTGGTCATCCACTTACTTAGCGTCGAGTATTTACCTATAGTTTGTAGTAAGCCGCATAATTCTAAATCAATACAACCTTTATCTATGTGGAGTTGACCACCTGTCCAACTTATAATCGTTAGTTTGACCACCTGAGACTAGTAGCTTACTAAATCCGTCCAGGGATTCTGAATGCCAGGATTGACGTTGGATTAAGAAAGACCGAATTGTTCGCAGGAATTGGTTGGCTATTTTGGATAGATATAGGCATATATTTGTTTTGATGGATGAGTTTAATGATACTAAGCAGGGAAAAACGATCCAAGTATAAATTTAAATAGGCGTTTTCGTTTTGCTTCACTACGTTTGACGTAGTGATGCAAGGCCGGCGTTTCACTTAGGCGAACTTTTCTAAAATACATACATAGACTTACGCCTGTTTCCCGGAGGGGTAGGCAGAGACTAAGTAACGCCATTTGCAACGATGCTTACATATCTCTCTTGCTTCATTCACTCACATCGAATTTCTCATGCATGCTCTTCGATATGGGAGGGGTACTTCTAACTTGTCATTTTTATTTACTAAAATAAGCGTAACTATTTACCAGCTGAAAGTTCCGCGCCGAATTTTCAGCGTGTTGTAGTATTCAGTCGGCATGGCACACGAAACGCGCGGTACATTCAGCATTATGTGACAGTGGCTAACATTCGGTTGCATAAAGTTTTGCAAGATGTGACGCCTGACGGATGGTTCGGCGTCCTGCAGTATGCGACGTAATTTCCGCTGATGTTTCACAGAAGCTTTGAAAACACTTCGAGCGTATTCAATTGAATGTTTCGCGCAGTAGGTGACGCAGATGTATTGTGATACTTAACGGCAATAGCTTCTTTGGACCGAAAGAGAAAATTCCGTAATGTCTGATGATATATAGGTATATAACACTTAAGTTTTTGTGTTCCCGACCGCTACGTCTGGCAGCGACGTCGTCCACCATTCCTGGCCGTACCGACAGCGAGAACCAATCTGCTCGCCAAATATCCTCTTACCCGAGCAATTCGGGTTACCAACATCATACATGATGAAATTGACATCATTACGTGTCAATGGTGTGAATTCACAAAGCTACTAATGCACAAGTTATGCTATGAATAATTAATAGTGTGGTGGGATGCATAAGGGAGATTAATGTATACCTAGTATTTAGTTTTATTTTGTTGTTTTCATTGTTATCTTTTTTGTTTTTTATAAGATGTTTTAAATATAATTTTAAGTGTCTTGCTATTGCATTAGGTAAATTACCTGTAATAATAGCTACAAGAGATAGAAATAAATAAATAAATAAATAAATAAATAACCTGACTAACTTACAAAATAACAGCCCTGTATATAAACAGGAGGGTTCACTTATCAGTAGGGTTAGGTAAAAATCCACACTGCTGGTCAAACTCACGATGGCAAACTTTTAATGTGGTACCTCTGACCTAAGAAACAGCATACAGGTTCCCTTATACATTTTCTTTACTGTTTATCAACCGACAATAGGTACCATATAAGTACAATACTTCGAAAATCCAGTGGTGTAGAGCCAGTCACTAGGACCTCAACTCAAAGTTGAAACACAAAAAATAAAGAGAAAAATAAAACGTCAAATATCAATTTTATGACAGCTACCTTAAATCGAACACAATGAACTATCAACACATATGACTATATAATAAGGCTACGTATTCAACAAAAATGAGTCAACTATGTAGTGGCTGCTGTACAGTTGACAAACAGAATTTATTTTGTTTAAAGGAAGAAATAGCCTAGTGAAGACACCAACAGCCTGCCATGAACAGGGTACCAGGTTGGTACGTACGACGCGCACCACTGACTTCACAAAGTTAAGTGCGTATTGAATTGTTAACTATTAATTGCCTCATGCATTTAAGAGCATGTTGAGCCCCCGGTTTTACCTGTCATGAAGATCTGTGACAGCTATTATGCGCAGGAAGTACACCTTACACCGAACACCGAATACATATATTGACACTAGTTTTATCCATGGAATATGTCTTAGGGTTGCAAAGGTCATACGGATGTAGCTCTATGAGTACAAAGCGATCGCACAAAGTGATCTCCATGCGGAGATCGATCCTACAACACTCATCGAATTGTGAAATGGCGTGACGCCGCTTGATTATTGCGCCATTCTACCAATAGTCATTATTCTCCTAGCGTTGTTCCAGTTGTAACCCAGGGCCCGCTTACTAGACTAACCGGATTTGACTGAATATTAACTTTTCCACATAACAACTGCCTGCCTGACTGCCGCAACCCGAAAGGAGCTATTGTTTATCGATATTCCATGGCTTAGACTAGCGTCAGTTTTTGCCTTCTATTAGTATGCCTTAAGTTCCTAGCTTCGCTCGCTTATTGCTATTGCTTTCCCCACACAGCTTCGTACATCTCCTGTTTACACACAGTCTTTACAGTAACGGTACACGCCGCGTCGTGCCGATAAGGCCGTGACGGCGGTCTGACAGCGGCGCGACGTTCTAATATGAACTTCATTGTACATTCATATGTAAATTCACTGTGTCCTACTTAATTAGTTTACGCGTTTGTTCGGAGTATGATTATGTTCTTAAGAGTATTATTTTACTATGAGAGGTAGGGGTTAGTTTAATATTTGAATGACATTTCACACTAATTTTACCAGGTTTGAGACACGGCATGTCCTATGCCCTTGTGTGGTCTAGCGTGCCACGGTGGCATGTTTACCATAAATAATGTAGTTTCTAGATGATTCGGTTGAAAAGTAAACGCAGTAAATATACTGCGATAAAATCCGTAAAATTTAGTTTAATTTCAATGTGTAACATTCGCGTAAACCTAAGAAGATATAATAAGCTGAAGTTCTAATTCATCATATCAGCCAAACGACGTCCACTGCTGGACATAGGCCTCCCCCAAGGTTCTCCACACAGACCGGTCTTGAGCCGCCCGCATCCAACCGCCTCCCGCGATCTTGACTAGATCGTCGGTCCACCTTGCGGGCGGCCTACCTCTGCTGCGTCGTCCGGAAGTTCTTATTAATTCTGTTCTATTCTCTAAGCAACCAGACGCTACTATTTAATACTACAACTAAGCAATGTTCGTGTTATTTACTAAATCCTTTTTCCAATTATTTTTAAGTTCCACTAAGCACTATTACATTCTATTGGAATGAAACCGTGCCTAAAATTGATGCGTCACAACAAACAGTCATCCATTAGCAACACAAAACACATCACCAGGCAAGAAGCAATAAACCGTAGTTTAAACTTTAAACGCAATAACCACAGATATGAGAAGTAGTATCAGATGGAACGCGCGGCACAGTTGCGTGCGGCCACTAAAGCAAATACAAAATTGAAAAGCGAATACAAACTCGTCTCAGTGCGCTACGAAGCATCGTACAGTTCACGCGTCACGATCACTTCAACTTTTAAATTCTCAAAATGCCGTCTTGTGTTCTTAAACACTGTAAAAGTTGTTCCTAAAAACAAAAACAGGAAAATGGAATATCTTTTCACAGGTAACTATTGATAATTTGACTGTTTCCTAATTTAATTTCGATAAAATTCGTATTTGTGCAAGAAATATGTAAGTGTTGCCAGTTTTTGTCGACGCCGTTCTGCCTGAATTAGGGAAAATGCACTTGTCAATTGATTATGTGATAATGATTGTCATGTTAATGAAAACTACATTACCGTTTTATAAAAGTATATTGTAGATATATTTTCTTTCTCATAAATATTGTAATAGAATTTCAATTTCCATTAGTATATACCTTACATAATATTGTTTTGAGTTCGATCCCCAAACGATCCAAATATTCGTGTACACCCTGCTACTCGTCAAGTTTATACACTTTGTCCTTTGCACCGTTCTTATGGCGTAAAGAATAAGTATCAAAATCGTACAGCAACTGTTTAGCTTGACTTGGCGCCGTGTGTACATACTTACATACTTATGGCGTAGGGAATAAGTATCAAAATCGTACAGCAACTGTTTAGCTTGACTTGGCACCGTGTGTACATACATACTTATGGCGTAGGGAATAAGTATCAAAATTGTACAGCAACTGTTTAGCTTGACTTAGTGCCGTGTGTACATACATACTTATGGCGTAGGGAATAAGTATCAAAATCGTACAGCAACTGTTTAGCTTGACTTGGCGCAGTATGTACATACATACTTATGGCGTAGGGAATAAGTATCAAAATCGTACAGCAACTGTTTAGCTTGACTTGGTGCCGTGTGTACATACATACTATTTATTTCTCAACTAATCGACGCCAGCGGCTTCGCACGCACATATTTTCGTATTTCTCGTTTTGCCCGATCCCGTGGGAATTTCGAGAAATCCCGTCTTGGTGCACCCCTACGGTTCCCAAGAAACATACATGCTAAATTTCAGCTTCATGCGCCGAGTAGTTTCGGCTGTAGCTTGTCTGTCAGTCAGTCAGTAACGCAAGGATTTTATATATACAGATTTACGAAGTAGTTAAAACTTAACTCGGTACCTACATTTAAGAAATGTATTTATAAAAGCATTAATTAAATCCATGGTAAATTCTTCAAAACCGCAAATGAATATAAGAATATTACATAACTATATGCAAAATACTGGGAGATTATTCATAATCTGGCAACTTTTCACACACATAGACGCGCGTGTCCGTACAGTGCCAGTCGCCAAAGGTCACGCACACATAGCTGTCAACGTGCCACGCTTAGTTGGACGAATGCGCTCTATCTGATACTACTTCTCATATCTGTGGCAATAACATTCATTATATTTACACAAGCCTCAATTTATCCTAGCTCTCCAGTGGGTCTACCACGAGTTTTGCACGGTGACGATAGACAAGTCGACGGGAACAAATTTCATACACTTCCTAAATGCGCCTCCTAGCGGACGCTATCGATCGCTATTATCCGATAGGGGCGCGAAATTGTTCCCGTCGACTAGTCTATCGGCACCGTGACGATCGAGTGCAAAACTCGTGGTAGACCCTCAGTACTTACTACCACCGCGGCAGCCATGTTATGACGTCATAAACGCATGATTGCGGCATCGTAAAGTTTTATAAGCGACGCTCATAAAGGCTCGCGATGCGATGCAACATTATGTATGAATAGTAACGAGCTTTAAACCGCCGAAGGTTATGGATGTTAATGATGATGTTAGGTGTACGGATTTTTATATTGTTACCTGTATTTTTATAGGTAGGTATTTTGGATTTAAATTTACCGAATTTGCTGAAGGAAAAACTAGAAGATTTTCAACAGAATATTTTCTTGGGTTTACGCGAATGTTACACATTGAAATTAAACTACAGTTACTAAGTTTACGGATTTTATCGCGTTATATTACTTTCACTGGTTATTTGTAATTACATTTAAACCGAAAGATCTAGGAATTACATTTTTATTACTAGCCGACGTTTCGAATTCTTTACAGGATTCATGTTCACGGCAGACTGAGGTGATATTTGTCTTTGTCTTGAATTTAAAAGTTATCTCAAAGTACCCGAACATTTTTCAACTAATGGTGTTACTATCTACGCAGAATGTGCTCACTGTGTCTTGATGTCTTCTGGTGACTTTTTTCAACAGAATTTTACCTGTTTTGCTGACTGAGCGATATTCTTGATACTTCTGGACTTTTTATGTTAATGATGATTCTGGTTGCATGGATATTTATTTTTTATAATTATTTTTACCTGTAATTTTAAGGTAGACATATATTTTAGCATATAAATAACCGGATTTGCTGACTGAGCGTCAGTCTTCACATTTGATGTTGATGATGTTAGCTATACAGACTTTTTTATATTGTTACCTGAATTTTTAGAAGTAAACAGAGATTTATTTTTACAAAATTTTCCTGTTTAGCAGAATAAGCGCTAGCGTTGATTCTTCTGAACATTGGGTCTTATTGACTATGTTGGATGTGTATTTTTAAGTTTAAAAGACGTAGTTTGACAGGATTTTACCAGTTTTGCTGACTAAGGGTCTCCGTTACTTGCCACAGATTAGAGGGGATGATATGACTGCACTGTGAATATGCAGCCACGAAATAAAGCTAGCAAGCTATTCATCACCCTCCTAGCGATATCCCAGTTGCACAACCTCTAACCAGATTTGACAGATTATTAGCTTTTCCACAGAGCGACTGCCTGTCTGACCTTTGCAACCAAATGTATAGGGCTATTCCATGATACGCTAGCAAGCTTTTCATAGAAAATTGTTACAACTGTTAAACAAGGTATGTTTAGAAACCATTTTAACTTGTAACTTATTAAACATTACGTTATCAAACAGTTACTCTATAATAAAACAATACTCCAGAATAGTAAGGCTGAATTCGCGCAATAAGCAAATTATATTCAGTATCATTACTACATAAAGTATTCGATAGAACTTTCTAAAGTGCTTATAAAGAGATTTATATTGAATAGAAACTACTTAGAACGAATTAGAAATGTATTCGCCCTTTCATAAATGTCTCAACATAATTTATTTGAGACTTAAATTCTAGCAGTTCAAACAATAAATTTACTAAAATAGCATCTCTTCTGAAAACCTGCATAATTTATTTCCATACAAATTTGTCATTTACTCCAACATTGTTTTAAATTTCTTGCTACGACGGCACGCTACAATGTCTACGGCAAAGTTGCGTAGAGGCTCGTAGTGGACGTAGGCGGTGAGTTTGTGAGTCAGAAATCTCATAATTTTATTAAAACCCTATTTGAGAATTATCCTTGAGGAGTACGTAATATACTGGGTACAAATGTGACTTAATTAAAGCTTCGAGAGACTTCTAAATGAATTTTAACATGTAACTGTGATCTCATGAATAACTGTGTCCAATTTTCTTCGTTATTTTAAGGTTTTTGTCGTACGAAGGTAAGCAACATTTTCAGTGTTCACTAGTTAGATAGGTTACTGCTTTAGTCCTCATGTAAAGCCATCGAACTCCAGATCTTGAGACAAGAACCGATTCGAGCCCGACTTGCGATCTCTTTCTGGGACTAGAGTCGTTAGAACATTTGGTGGTCTTCGGGCGGCCAACAAACTCTGACCACTGAGTTGGTCACATACTCACACTAAATTAAAAACAAAGATGTTTTTCTCTATTTTCACATATGGACAGAATTTTATAGCTACAGTGTAGCGAATATATAGTAAAAAACCTTGAACACCAAACTAATGTGCGACTAATGTGCGATCGGCAGATGTTGCTAATCGAGTTAGAGATTACTTACTTAGTTATGTATTAACTTAGAGACGCGACAACTGTGTGACGGACAAATACTAAGAGTGTTAATTATTAAGTAATTGACTATTTGGTATGTTGTGACACTGTCTTGGCAATAATTGGGCAAGGCAAAATTGCTTTTAAAACTAAGTGTTTCGCAATCAGTTTGATTTCTTTTCCCTAAATTTAAATAGCATTTGAATATTCTGTATGTAATATGGCGTAGTAGGACACAAACGAATAGTTTGGAAGCAGAAGGTGTGGGTCTTCCCCAATCATAGAGAGAATACTCTGACCAGGATATATGATCTCGCCTGATAGACAGCAGTCAACCTCATTACATTTTAAGGCAAAGATAAGTAGCAATTTAAGTTCGGTTGAGGCTCTACCCTATTAAAAAAAACATATTATTTAATAACACTTTATTATGGAGTAATTATATTGTTAAAATAAACTACGGCCCAATTAGCTTTTTTTAATCATATTTACTTTATTATGAGATATAATTGAAGATTATATTTTATTAGTTAATTACAGCTAGGATTTATAGAAAACCTGTAAGATTTATTCTGCTCTTTTTACCTTAGGGCTAATATGTTTTTATATAACTTGGAATTTTATTTATAGAATCAAAGATAAAACCCAAGGCCAAGAGAAGTATGTGTCAACGGTAACGTGCATCCTTTTCAATTAGAAAGTTAAGTGATATAAAATCTTCTGTATTTATAATTTCCTTATCCATTTACACCGTGCCATCAGTTGACATATTTCATACATTTCCAATAATATCAGTAGCAACTCGTAACAACAATTTGTAAGCTAAAACGGCACGCGTAAACAAATTACCATATCAAACATTATTTGTACCTATCCATTACATAAAACGAATGATCGTCTATCCATTTGTATTCAAAATCACGATTTTTAACCATTCGATAAAACCGATCGCATACGACATATTAACAATTCATGACAACGACGGTATCAGTATCTATGTCGTAAAAAACAAAGCTGGTACAAACTGTTTATATGGCTGTCTAGTGTGATCCAATGGGAAATAACTAAAGACATCTATAGAACTTTCTGGGTCACTTAGCTATTGTCGAAACAAACAACACAATGCCTCGAATTTTAGCATAGAAGTTTTTAATTTTTACTGTGATTTAGACACTATTGGCAGTGTCCGAAATATTTACTTATTTATAGAATCACGCCTTCATCACCGAAAGGGAAGGCAGAAGTGTAATATTACACTCACATTTCGGCGTGAATTTTAGGTCCCACATAATAGGGTGCGAGCCTATTGCCGCTACCGGGCACATCACCAGACTCCTTGCTGCTACTGGGAATTTGAAAAAACCCAGTAACACTTTTGGCTGACCCGGGAGTCGAACCCGGGACCTCCGATCAGAAGTCGTATACGCTACCACGGAGGCAGTCAAGTCAGTCAGTGCTCAAAATAACAGCAGTTTTATAAAGATAAGCTTCAAATGACGGTTCGAGGAATCCAGCTGTGTAAGATTGACGTTTGTATTAATAGTTTAGGATAAAATCAAATTGTATGTCTCCAAATCTAGAACTATTACTACCATGTCTAATGCAATCGGTCCACTTTAACACAACACAAATAAAAGATAGATTTTACATGTGTGGTTCTCAAAGTGCTGTCTCGCATGAAACTCGAACGTACAGCATAGTGGCAAGCAGAGAAGTGACCCCTAAAGCCATTAATTACTTCATCTGTGTAGACAAAATAAATTCATTGCAGTCTATATTAATACAAAATCTTCCAAAATGCAGTCCGCAAGCTCCCTGACTACGACTGTAACGGTAACAACGGTTACGCTATTATCATTTTAATAGCAGCCATTATGGCAGATATTATTATCTTAGCTAGTCCGTGATCTTCGGGGAAGGATTAATTTTTTAATTTAGCTACAGCTACTTTGATAATTATTTTCAATTTTACTTCTAGAATATGCAAAAGGGTGTTTTACAGCAATTTTGCTGTGTTTGGTATCGAGACAAATTGTTTTAAGGCGTTACTACTGAGATATTTGTTGGCCCTTGAGAATTTGTGATTAAAACTAAGAGAAATTTATGTCTAGTAATGTTTTAAGGCTTACCTACGACTTTTTAGTCACAACAAGTTGTCTCAATTATCCACGACGTCGGCTTAGGCTAGTCAGTTTTTAGTCTAACTAGATCTGATAACATTTTAGCATTTCAGTCCACTTTGGTTTGGGAACTTTCGTAAATATTATGTTTACGTATAATAGTTTTATCCTGTACGTTTACAATTATATTTGCTTGTTATTATTTACGAAGATGGAACGAAATCTTACATTTGGCTTTTATTATAAACCATAGACTAAGTACATATAGCTCGAAGTTCAGTTAGTTATATATCGTTTAAGCTGCTTACAAGTTACCATACGTAAAACAAAGCAAACTTTTTTATAATATTGCATTAAATATCGAAATAAAATATATAGCCACTAGACACTATCAGAAGATTAGACCAAAGTCGACCAAGTTCATAGTAGACACCTCATGTCTTTTGCGAACATTATGGAGCTCAGGCAAGCAGGTTTCCTGACAATGCTTTCCTTCACCGTTTAACAAGATTTCAAAAAGAGTATGTAGTGAAGGCTTTGCACTCTAGACTCTATTTTTATAGATATTTTGAAATTGTTTAAATATTTGTCGCAAATCCATAATAATTCTTATGTGTTCATATTAGGATGAATTTTAATGCAATTTTGGAATGCCCTAATTTTTTTTGTTTATTTAACGATATTTTGTATTATGTTTTCGTTAACCAATATCATTCAAATTATTTATTATTTTAAAACGAAACTATTTTGTTATTCTACAAACAGTTTTATAACTTACTAGAGGACGCCAGCAGTTACGTCTGCATTTTTTTAAATTTACCCGTTTTGGCCGATCCCGTGGAAATTTCGGAAAATCCCTTCTTAGTGCACCCCTACGGTCCCCAAAGAACATACATGCCAAATTTCAGCTTCCTGTGCCCAATAGTTTCGGCTGTAGCGTGTCTGTCAGTCAGTCAGTAACGCAAGAATTTTATATATTAAGATTATTTCAGTTGAAAGTATTGATATTATTTATTATATTAATATAAAAATGGTTAAAACAACTTGCTGTTAAAAGTTACAAATCATACAATAAGAATTAAGTGGTTTCAGTTTACTGTTAGGTTGTTTTTAAAACTATTCACAGAAACAGAAACTATCTTTAAATATTATTTCCAGTCATGGAAAGTTATCATTAAAATAACTACGTAAACGTCTTTGTAACCCAGCAAGCAATATAATATTATGTATTTATAGGCGTGCAGGTACCTAGAATAAATAGGTAGTCAAAACACAATAGAACACGAAAGCAACGAAAGTTTTAGGATATTGACTATAAGGGTAGATCACATTAGAAGGCCAATTCTCTTACTTTATATATCATTGAAACTATATTTTGAAACAAATGAGATTAGATTTTAAAATTACTTAGAATCGGTATTCTGGTAATATGTAATTATCGTCTAATTTGACTTCTATAGCTCGACGTTGACACATTGTTCAATTTACGGTTTAGTCACGATAAAATTTTAATAACATTCAAATATCAGTTAATTTAGAGGAATACCATTAATCGTGTCATACTTCGAAACTGTATTTTAACAAAATATAATTAGGAGAATTGGGCCTCTGAAGTGACATAGTATTATGAAACAACTATTTGTTTTGTAGACCGAACGCATGGCGTAAACGCTTAACTAGTTATCTCAGCGCTTAAAGAACCCACAAAACTCAGTGTAGTGACACGGGATTTTGTGGGTTCGATCCTCGCACGAAAAACACTTTGGGTCACCAAGTTTCGAGACTAGATTTCATTTTGTGAACCCTGCTTGATATTTTGTAAACGTCTGCGATATTAAAGCCTTTATTTTTAGTGTGGGTTTTAAATATTCGTGAAAAATATGTCACCTTTTGCGAAGTAAACGAAATAGTGTGACCCACATGCATTTGGCCTCGGGTATACGATATTTTGAGCCAAGACAAGCGCCACATTCACGGTTCCTTGTCAATGTATAACCATAGATTGTTTGACTTGACATACCCAGTGTGCTAGTTCCTTAAGATTTATGAAATATGGTCAACGTGAACAATCGTTGTGACGGTGACAAATTGTGAGAACTTCAGCACTCTTTAAAGGCAGGAGTGCCGAAATTCGTACAATTTGTGACGAAACTTCGGACATCCCGAGAGGTCAGTGTTTGCGAAGACTTGAAGGTATTTGTTCTACGTAGGCTTTTGGGAAACTTGTCAGTAATAACTGATGATAAGTGGATTATTTAGTTTGGCTGTTTTATTTGTAATTCCTAAGGAAAGCGAGAATGCGGAACTTTTTATGATATCCAAAGATAATAGAATAACTTTTGCGTTAACATAACATAACTTCACGCCTTTATCCCCGAAGGGATAGGCAGAGGTGTATTACACACCCACACTTCGCCAGTTATGTTTCGGTCCGAATATAATAAGGGGCGAGCCTGCGAACAATTGTTTGTTTTATTTTCATAAAAATAATCTAAACAGTTTCATAATATTCATTGAAACATGCAAAAAACTTCGAATAAAATATTATCATATATCGGCGATAGCCTAGTGGAGAGACCGACAGACTGCTACGCAGAGGTTCCGGGTTCGAATCCACGGCACGCGTCAATGACTTTTCGGAGTTATGTGCGTATTAAATTGTAAGGAAAACATCGTGAAGAAACCTGCATGTCTAAGAGTTATCCATAATGTTCTCGAAAGACATGTGAAGTCTGCTAACCCGCACTAACGTGAACTACGGCCTTACCCTTCTCATAGTGAGAAGAGGCCCGTGTCCAGCAGTGGGACAGTTTATATATATGTAGGGCTAATGATGATGATGATGATATATCGGTATGACAATATTTTACAAGCTGACTGCTATTTGGTTATTTAAGTTTGTGCGGGCGCACATGCGGACGAAAGTTAGTATTATTATGATATCTTACAGATGAAAATTCTATGAGAGAAAGATCAAATGTCAGCTGAGACGGAAACTCAGGATTTCATGTAACTTATAAGCTCTTAAAAAGTATTTCAAGTCCTTTGAGACTATAAAAAGATTAAAAGAGGGTAAAGATATGCTAGCAATTCTTACTTACCATATTCTATAGCGGCACGATTCTATATTGTAACTGCGATATTTTTCACCTATACATTTTCTTATCCTTACCTGTAAATAAAAGAAACAAATATTAGTGCTTATCACAAGGAATATTATCACCAGCAGTCGTGAATTTAAAGTGTTACAATTTAATACGCAAATAACTTGCAAAATTCAACGGTTGGCACCGTGGATTGGAACCCGAGACCCTCTGAGTAGCATTCTGTTAATGTCATCACAATGCTATCACTGATTTTAATTGGTGGCAATACAAAAACTATTGCACCAGGCTGAATAATAAGTCTCAAGAGATATGATGTTCATTCAAATTCATAAAATTCCTAGAATTAAGCATTGGTAAACAAAGACAGCGTTACAATCATACACCCAGGACTAAAGTTTGAAATATAGTCTTACAAAGCAGATTCGACAGATATAGGTATATTAGGTTTTCTACAGAATGACTGCCGCCTGTCCTCCGCTACCCAAAGCGATAGCGATATTTCATGGCGTATTAAACCAGTGTCAATATATTGAAGGGATTCTCTGTACCTTCTGTAAAAGATCCTCATGATAGCCGGGACTATCGGCTCTCCATGATACGGTGCAAGGTATAGTTAACAGCTTTTTTTTTTAAAGAAACCTCCTGCATTATGACTAAAGCCGGTGTCGCGGGGGACTTTACAAACATACAACTAACGGATACAATGAACACCCAGACTCGAAAAAACAATTTGTAAACTACACAAAGTGTTGTCTCATGTGGGAATCGAACCCACAACACTCGGCGCAGTGTCAAGCGGCTAGGCGGCCGCTTAAACCACTACGCCAACCGTGCAGTCTAAAACTTAATACTCATATTATATCTTAATATATAAAATCCTTGCGTTACTGACTGACTGACAGACACACTACAGCCGAAACTATTGGGCGCAGGAAGCTGAAATTTGGCATGTATGTTCCTTGGGGACCGTAGGGGTGCACTAAGAAGGGATTTCCCGAAATTCCCACGGGATCGGCCAAAACGGGTAAATTAAAAAAAATGCAGGCGTAGCTGCTGGCGTCCTCTAGTTATTATATAATCAAAGGTTTGAACACGATACTTTCTGCATGGCAGTCTGTTGGTATCTCCTCTAGGTTATCGCTGCTTTCACATACCTTACATATGGCCTTACATTATTATTTAATTATTATGACTACCGCAACTTATAGCTACCCGTAAAACTACTACAACAACGTAAGACATTTCATAGATTACATTCTCTTGCGAGAGTGGCCTACATGTGTATACAATATGTAGTAGTTCTGTTATGTATGACTTGAATCTTACCACAAGACTCCGGGGAAAAGGCTCCGCGTTAATAGACAGAGAGATATATGTGCACTGTATATAAAGTTCAAAATGTGGTACTATTTATGTATTCACTTGCAAGGCTGGTTTTAGCACAGAAAATTGTCTAGGCGAAGTGAAAATTAATAAGCAGCTGATGTGTTCAATGTATGCCCTACATACAACAGATTTTTATCACCTTAAAGAACCATCAGCAAAGGTGTTGAGAATTTGATAGTAGGTAGATAAGTTTTGAAAAGGATTGACAGGGATTTGCTGTGTTCGCGACTGGTGGACGCTAGAAGTCGAGGCCTTTGCCCAGCAGTGGGACACAAACTAGACTCATAATAATAATATCTAATGAATACCAAATAGAAATACACAATAATAGATTCAAGCGATAATTACCAACTTAACCTATTAAATATTAATGGTTTTATGAGCCATTTCCATACATAGACTCACGCCTGTTTCCCCGAAGGGGTAGGCAGAGGCATATTAAACGCCCACTTTTCGCCAGTGTGTGTGTGTCTTTTGAGCCATTTCCAATACTAAATAATTAATACTGCAAATGAAAAAGAAGTGATCTAAAGGAGAATGAGCAAACCTGCGTTAAAGTACCATACACGTTTTATACACTCATATGTTGCAAGCGGTACTATGTACTTAATTTTGTTGAATAGCAGTTAAGGTGTAGTCCAATTCTAGGAATATTTAGCACACACTTAATTATAAATTGAAATATTTCAGTTTGGTTCTCGGTATAAACTCTCAACAGTTTCAGCAATATGAATCTACCTTATTTAATTACTACCGTTAAAGGTGGTGTCAATTCAATGGAATTTGTATCAAGATAATTTCTTATGCAAATTCATGTGGCATTGAGACCCAAACATAACTGGCGAAGTGTAGGTGTGTAATACACTACCCCTTCGGGGAAAAAGGTATGAAGTAATGTTATGTTATTATTATTTTATTTTAAGAAATTTAATGCAAACAGAGAGAACTTGGAGACAACACCTTAACCCGGTCATCAACCCGTCCCCCCGGATCTGGAAATCGAATGACGAAGGCGCTGCTTTCGTGACGACCTTCAGTCACCGTGAAAAATGAGTCTGCGCACCGGTGAGGCTAAGGAGCCGCTTCTCGTCTGCCAATGCCGAGGAAGCAGCGCCGTATCCTTGCTTACTAATGTAGCGATTTGGTGGGTAAACGGCGTGTCTTTGTGATGTGTAGTTTTAAGACGACTGATATGTTTGCGAGATCACATGCCGGTGTAAGAAGGCACCAAATGATGGGCTAAATCTCAGCAGGATTACAGAAATACAAATTGTTTAATAGGCCACGATCATCTTTAGAAGAGAGTCTCACACACCTACGCCAGCTCCAATGCGGTTGATAAAACTCAACGATCAAGCGACAGAGAGGCTGGTGCCCAAAGAGAAAAAAATTATATCCTAACTTGCCCACATTTTCCCAATCACTTTTTGCAACGTATTAAACCTATTGTAGTCATTATAATGGCATATTTTTAGCATCAAAATGTACTTCAAGCTAAGTGCTTTGTACTGTTAGAAAATATACGATGAAATACTTTTAGTACGCATTCTAAATAAAATAATATGATATTTTTTGGTTGAGTTTGCTTGTAGAATACAAATTATGCTTTGTGTAAAACATAGCATTGTTGATATGAAAAAATAAAGAAGTTTTCAATTGGATACATTTCAGAACGTTGTTGCTTACCTAGAAAATATATGTTTAACTCTTTGTTTTGAATATATGTAATTTTACATATGGTTTAAAATTGAGAGTGTTATCAAAGACATGGAATATCAACTGAGCAGTAGACAGTTTGAGCAAAGGTCAAGGTTCAAGATCAAATCTCAAAATTCAAATAACTAAAGTTGCTACTACTAAAACTGTATGACTTTCACATCGCCAGCAGTGATATTTTAAGTTACATTATCCCAACGTAAATATGTGCGATTTACAAATGCTTAATTTGGGTCTTGTGTTCGTTGTTACCCGTTAATTGAATGCTTATAAAGTAAATAGCATCAATCATGCAAAAAATATAGACAATATATTTTAATAGCTTACACTGTCCTACTACATCCTAGGCAAAGGCCTTTCCCTTTTCTTTAAATACCAAGCTCAATGCCTATAAATAACAATATAAGTACATTTATGTGAGATTTTATTTACTTGGTTGAACTGGTCATGAATGCAACCGGTATAACGCTAGGACGATGATGATGATGATTTTGGAAGGCACATTTAACCTTCCAAATATTTGCTGTTTATATTATTATAACTCATACACTAAAACCAAATACTTACACAAGCGAGAAGTTTACCAACACTCGAAACAAACCCTAATAATTAAATAAACGAGTAATTAATACTAGAAATATTAATCTCTACTACTCGTGGAAGTTCGAGCTCGGAATTATTCCGCGAACGGTTAAAGTGTTATCGAAAATATTAATTAAATAGCGGGGTTTGTTACCACGACTTAATTGTGCCACGGGACTAGTTGGTTTTATAAGTTTAGTCTTGCTGTAATAATGTAAACTGTGAAATTACGCAACATACAGAGTAACTTGTTATTTCTTGTGTTGCGTACGGGAATGGGTGGAGAGAATGGGGAACGCTGAACCTGGGGCTTGATTGGGATATTTCTAGCACAGATGTTGCATGATTTCTATCATCGGCATAAAATGGTAAAATGTCTCCATATTGAAAAATACTACTTTGGTGAGTTTCCTATACAACCTCATTTACTTCGTAAAGTGCTTTTAATACTCTATAGTTTACATAGGTAGGTAGTATATTAATTTCAATAAAAAACAAAATGTATCTTTTTGTTTTAATATTTATACGAAAATATTTGAAATAAAGTGGCATATTATTATCAAAGGATTTATTTCAGTAAACCCAGAAACATGTATACCTATATCTTAAATGTAAAACGTCGTGAAGAGCACTAAGTTCCAATTCCGCAACTCCGACTAGGTCTGTTCAAATTAAGTACTAGCCTATATAATTTCGTAATTCACCGATTTTTATTTAAATAATATTACCTACATTATAAAACATCCACTCGCTTACTAAATTTAAACAATCTCTATTCAATGGGGGTGTTATTAACCATCAGAAACCTTTCTTGATATTCACGCCACCACGATACTTTACATATTTCCACTACTGGGCTAGAAATCAGGCGTCTTTTTTATATTATTATTTTCTTGGGTTGACGCGAATTTTACACATTGAAATCAAACTACGGATTCTATCGCTATTTATGTTGTTTTCAAAGATATTACATTGAAACCGAATGATCTAGTAACTACATCTTGAAGAAATTCTTCCTATCTTCGAATTTCTAGTCAATTTTACCTAGCCAGTCGACCTACTTTAGTCTTGGTGTGATTATCCCGTGTCCAATATAACATTAAATCCGCCGTAACTGACTTCATAAAGTCATTGGAACGTGATATACAACTAATAGTAGGCCAATTCCTCCTTTCAAAGGACAGGCCTAGTCCAGCAGTGGACTATTAAAGGCTGATGATGATGATGAGTATTCTTGCGAATGTTACAAAACAGAAAAACAAACGAGTTAGTTTAAGCGAGCATTCTTACGAACGTTCTGGCGAGCATTCTAGCAAATTGACAGTAAATTTGCTTTGACGTTTTTGCTGATTAGAGCGTTTGCTAGAAAGATCGCGGAAATGTTCGTAGCAATGTTCAGCTCTGTTCGTTATTCAGTTCGATAAAACAATAAGCGCGAATGCTCGCTGTTCTGTTACAAGTGTATCAGCACCATTAGAATTGTTATTCTAATGGTGCTGATACACTTATCCAGTAAAAGAGATACAAGATTCCCTTCGATCCAATTATTGTAATTGCTAAAAGTAATCGAAGTTTAAATGATCTAGTCGTCCACCCCCGTGGAAACCAATTAAGTACATACCGAGTGGAAGTTACTCCCTGTGCAAATCCACAGATTAATTTCAAGAGCTCCTAAACACGAGTTAGACATCGCTTTGCAAAGGTAATTAATTTAATTCGAACGATTTGCGAGGCTAGGTCTCATCGCAAGCGTGGAGCGGGCAACAAATTTGATGCACGGTTTAGTTTTGTGGTCAGCCAATCAAGAATGGCAAAAGCAAGTGCTTGTAATCTAATTGTCACTTGTGTGGGTAGTTATAAACTAGGACTGATAATTGGAAAGGTCACATACGCAATAGATTTAGTGCAAACGATTTTACTTTAGTCAAATAAACATTTTCCGTGTGGTGACGGATTAAGAATACGGAATGTCACCACCCCATATCATCCCACGGGTGTCGTAAGAGCCGACAGAGGGAGCATATTATGCAGAGAACAACACTGTAAGAGAAGGAAAACTTGATACAAACCCTACACCAACCCGTTTGGCCAGCGTGCTATAGTGGGCCAATTCCTCCTTTCAAAGGAGAGGCCTAGTCCAGCAATGTAAGGAGCTGATGATGATGATGAAATCAACATTATGAAAGCTACAAAAGATACCTTTAATAAAATAATATTAGACCTACTGCTGGACATAGGCGCCTACTAATTTCCCCCCCATAAGATCTCCACCTTGTCGTGGTGGGGGGCTCAGTAACCGTGGGTGAGGTCCAACACCCACGGTGAAGCTAAGTGGGATCCCGGGAGGGGACGCTCCGCGTGGGCTTGCGTAGAGCCTGCGTAGGATGCGTCCCAGGGTGCGGGTGCGGGGGACAGTTCTGTCTGTCCCTCGCAGTCGGGTGCGGTCGCGGGAGGAGAGGTGTGTCGGTATTGCGCCCCGCGACCAAATGGGGGCGCACCATCGTTGCGTCGCGGTGGGGCCGCAGAGGAAGAGGAGATGCGGTGTTGCGTTTCCATCATCCCTATCCTCTGCGGCCGCTGGGTGTTTTGGCGGCGCAGCCCAACACCTTCATCTGCCGCCAAGGGGGTTTCGTTTGGGGCCCGCCTGACCATCTGGCGGGCCAATACTTGTCGAGGGATAGCGAGGAATGCAGAGATGAACATGGCAGATGTGTACTTACACAAAGATATTTAAATAAAATATTCTATTATATAATTATACCACTGAAATTGCACTTAATAGGTTCTTTATACATAAATGTTAATACGTTACCTGTTTTTGTTTGCTAAACGCTGGTGTTTCATAGCTTTACTCTTTTTCCTTTGGTCTCACATATTCTTGGATATGCAACACTTCATTTGTACCCACTAACAGTAATAATTATTACGTAATACATAATGTTTTGATCACGAGACACACATACTTGGTAAGCGCGGCGCGGCGGCCGAATGAAATGAGTCATGTGCATCGTTCTAGGTTGTGTAACCGAATGAGCGTGTCGACGCTATGTGCGAGTGAGACGAGAAAATTGATTAAGACGAACCTAACCGGTTTGCTCAGGCGTCTGGCCGCTTCGTAACGTGCAAATGGGTGCTGGTACTTTTTTAGAGTTGTTACATATATATGGTTGTTTACATATATATGTATGTACGTTAAGCTACATTGCATGAGTACTTATATATAATTATATGTTGGTCTTATATATATATATATATATATATATACGTATACTTTTCTATGTACTTATTTATCTTAATTTTAAGTATATTTGTTTATATATTTAATTAAATAACAAACGTAGCTCATGGGTGTTACATAAAATCATTGCAGGCGACGATATTTATTAGGATATGGTTTTCTGTTTATTTTTTCTCTGTATTTTACGAATAAGTATGTGATATCTGTATCGTCATTTGGGGTCACCAAATAAAATCAGGGTTGGTTTGAGGTGTAGCCTCAAATCAACAATAAGCCTGAGTGGTGACCTCATTTTCACAGCATGCATTTCACTTTGTTCGCTGTTTTTTACAACTTAGTATGTAACCTGTGCCATAAAAAATAATTATGTATGTTGTGAAAATAAATGGTTTCTTATTCTTATTCTTATTCTTCGGTGAAACCGTACCCTCCGACACATGGGGACATGAGGAGCATGGGTTGGTTTTTAGTCAGTAAGAGTCTGACAGTCCCCTTCGTCCTTCCCCCTCAGGGCGGAGGGACTCCATGAAGATTTACCAACCCAATACAAAAAAAAAGCGCCTACTAATTTGCGTCATAGGCATTCTGACTCAATAGGACGATTTGGCCTACTATACCATGCTGGCCAGATACGGAAAATATTGATCGTAAAACAATAATAAGTATATGCGACAATAGCAGTGGTTTTATACAAGAACTTAAAACGATAAATACATTTGCACAGGTGCAGAAGTGTAATATTACACCCACATTTCGCCATGAATTTTTAGGCCCCACGTAATAGGGGGCGAGTATTTGCATATTTCAGTCAATAAATGAAATATGCATGGTTAAACGTGAGGACACATAATTCTGGCTTAAATATACAATAACTGAATTACAACAAAAGGCTTAATACACATATTAGTGGAAGTAATATGGAATTCGAGGCTGTATCTAGCGATATAAAAAATTAATCATTACTCTGTAGACAAAAATTCAAACTATATATTTTTTTGTAAGTATAGGGGAATTCTGTTGCCTCGGGAGAGAAATAAAAATTAATTATTTAAGACAAAGAACTTATTCTATTCAATAGAAGTCATATAAAGACTATCACACATTGCAATTAATTTTGTAAGTGGAACCTTTTTTGTAACGATAGTGGTTGTAAATTACAGATAAGAGTTTATAGTTTTATAAAGAATGCGTAGGCAGTGTAGGCGACCACCTAAGGAAGGTTTTCTTTATATTTCATCCCAACGGAGCAAAATTACTGTAAAACTATGGGCGGGCAAAATCACAAGCTATTGCTAGTATTAGGTAATATTAAAGCTTCACTCACTAAACAAATATATAGACACTTAATAACAGAACGGCGAACTAACTAGCAAATCGTACAGTTTGTGCTTATTCACCATCATAGCGACCAAACACGCTCACGCCTTCAAGCGGACCAATTAATTTTATTCTATATTTGTTTCATCATCATCATTTGAGCCTAGTGGCGTCCATTACTGGCCATAGGCTCACCCGCTTTGGGTGAGGCCTATGGCCAGTAATTAGGTAGGTTCTCAACATAGACCATCGCATACGCTTCTCCTCGAATTGTTTTCCCAACAGAAGACAGAGAAAGGCTATGCGATGAGACCGATGTTGTCGCACTAGAATATTATACTAGTCACATTTTCCCACCGCTGCAGAAAGTAGCATTCGCCATGGTGGTTTTAGAATATAGGGCTCAAACACCTAGGAGAGACTTATATACTTACAGCGCCTTAATTTAAACCTTATGGCAAAGACATACAGTAATAGGCTTTTCTTTGCGAGACAAAATAAGAAACTGATGTGACGTCGATAGAATTGTGGGCAAGGTTGTCATCATTGTTATAATTATAAAAAAAAAACTCATAGCTGGCATATCACACTATTCCCGTGCACTATTGACGTAAAATCGCTTCAACCTCATTCCTTATGCCACTGCACACCTATATTCCCTTCAAGGTACCTCCTGCATCTCTCAGTATTTACTTAGCCAACTCAACTTTACCTCCGAGGTCGATAAACCAAACTTCACTTCAGTTCTACACCAATAATTATTTGTGCTGTATTGATCTTTCTTCGGACGTCTGTCGGTTCTGTAATGAGTTTAGCAAACGAAGTGATCTTAAACTGCTCCAATAAATGTCTTTTTTATTTGTTGTATTATTCTCGCTTAACTTTACATGGTTCTTGAAGTTAATACATTTGATTGCGTTGGCTTAAACATTGCAGGTTTTTAAGAATATCTTCCAAGTTTTGTGTTGTTGTGGCAGCATGGTGATCCATGCTGCCACAACAACACAAAATTTGTTGAATATTTTGTTCTAACGTGCGTAATAGTCTGCTTACATCTGCTACATGGCTGGAAATCCCGGAAATCAAATGCCCCAAAGGAGGCTGGAGAGGTGACGTATAATTTGTTTATCTAAATATGTACAAAAGTTTATGATTATATTGCACACAAAAAGTAAATAAATACGAGATAGGATTTACTAAAATTAAAGTGATTCTTCTAAGTATCAGAGTGGTTTAGATATAGGATTACATAGTTCGCTTGTTGGTTTGCTTTTTCTCGGGAGAAATCTAAGACCTATCCATAGGATATCAGCATTTTTTATGAAGTAACTACTAAAGTATTTTTTGTATACTATCTGAGCAATCCGAAGTTACAATTTTCACTTAACATTAAGGATGCTTTGCAAGAACCCTGTTCACGAAGAATTTGTGAACATATTTCAAAGTTTCCGATCAACGTTGTTCTTTTAGTGTTAATATTTACGCAGAATAACCTCAATGGACTTTGAACCAGTGAGCCGGAAAACAAAGTGGAAAACCAAGAGCTGTAAGATGATTCCTAACTTTCTTAATGCCATTTTAAAAAGAAATATGATGCATTGACATGGGTATTTAACTAATTGAGTATCTTTAGTATACCTTATAGGTACCAGAACCTTACTGATTTCAGTATGAATAATCCAGTACGACCGGGGAAGTATTATCTCACAGAATATTGACGTCAATCGACCATAAGATCGTTGCCGCGTTCTTCTTTTGCCGCCTATTAAGTAAAAAAAGCTGGTGAAAAGGTACAACTAATTTATTACCATGCTCTTAAACGCTGTCATGAAATTATTCAATCCACAAACTAACCACGACTGTACAGAATTATCCTGGTTGTTTAAGTCTTGATTACAGTTAATCAAGTTAATATGTACTCAACTTTGAACAATTATGCATCATTGTTTCTGCGGTTGAAGGGAGTTGGAGTGAGACAACTTACATAACATGCAGTGGTCTCTGTTTAACGTAGAACTTTAATTGGCTGTTTGTACGTATTTGATGTGAGGACTAGCTTTTAGCAGTTTGGTCTGCTTAACTGCATGCTTTGTCGTTTCGGCTGTTTCCTGTTTGCTTAGCACTATTAGTATCACACAAGAGATAAGACCTTCTATGACAGGCAACGTTTTGTTTAGTCTTCGGTGCATTAGATAACCGCTGGTTGTGTTTGTAAATACCAAGCAATGCAAATTTGATTTAATTTTACAGAGCGGGCTACTTCTTTTATTTACAACGGAATATGGTTACTTTTTTACTACCTCCGTGGTCCAGTGAATAGCGTATGCGTCTACTGATTGGAGATCCGGGGTTCGATTCCCAGGTCGGGCAAAAGTTTTAATGAGTGATTTTCAGTAGCAGCACAGAGTCTGGTGATGTGCCCGGTAGCGGCAATAGGCTCGCCCCCTATACTTGGGACCTAAAAAATCATGGCAAAATGTGGGTGTTCTATCACACCTTGGCCTACCCCATCGGGGATACAGGCGTGAGTCTATAAAAAAAATATTGTTACACTTTAGTATCATCATCATCATTGTTCTACCGTTACACCGCAGTCCAAAGGAATAACGATTTTCCAGGCCGGAATAATGGTATTCTAGACCAGTGTTATAGTATTACGACGACCGGTTAGCGCAGCGGGATTGTAAGCGACTGCTACGCCGTTGGTTGCGGGTTCGATTGCTGCTCAAGTCAAACATTTGTGTGCATGAACATGGATGTTTGTCTTGGTCTGGGTGTTTCTATGTATAATATGTATGTATTTACAAAAAAGTATCATCATTGTCTTGCCCTGGTCCCAATTTATTTGGGGTCGGCGCAGTATATCCTTCTCTTCCATACTTCTCTGTCACCAGTCATCCGATCATTTACCCTTTTTTCTTTCATATCCATCCTCACACAGTCCATCCATCTTTTCCTTGGCCGTCCTCTCCCTTTTCGTCCTTCTACATGCATATTCATAACTTTTTTACCTACATACATCTCATCTCTCCGCATAACATGTCCAATGTCAATCGACTCCCTTTTATATTTTCATCAATGGGCGCCACAAAAAAGTATATATGTATGTTTATCCATGATCTAGTACCCATAGTACAAGCTCTGCTTAGTTTGGGACTAAGTGGTGATGCGTGTATGTGGTAAAATATTATTATAATTATATTATTAATATTTAAGGCTACTGACATTTACGTTTACACCTCAGTAGGTATGCCCATGGCTTTTAAATTCACATTGATTTATTTGTTGTTACCAAGTTACACATGATTATTTGTTTACCATACGATGGACAATGTTTCTATGCCTATCTGTCCGTTGCATCGTCCTGAAGTTTATTTAATATCATTTTTAGTTCTTATAGACGGTGCGATACGAAGGCACGCCATTTATCTATAACTGGCACCTATTTAAATCGCAGAACACTGTGATCTAGATACAGTTTGCGATAAAAGCTAAATTTTACAGTGTGATTGTATGAATCAATTTGTCAAAGTTCTTTACAACTTCTTTCAAAGTGAAAATATTAATAGACGTTGAAATGGCGATTCCAATAAATAATATCATGAAAGTATCAACTTATAAACCTACACAAAAGGCAGTACTTTAATAAAATTGCGCTCCCTTGCCTTTTGCACCCACGCATTACTCGCATTTTCTGTATAGGTATACAATAGTACCACCAGCTTCAATTGAGCTTCTGAACTTTCCAAAGGCCTACACAAACACTTATAAAAAAATTATCATAACTCAGCAGATCTAATCAATTAGATGGAGTTAGGGTAAACTGTAAGGGTAAACGCATAACGTTTACCCTTACAACATTACGTAATACCGTGCGTCTGTTTAATGTGTAAGTTTAAATTGCTTGTGACTGACTCAATATAAAAAGCTATTACCGTAAGTTTTAGCTACGCAATAAGTATAGATTTTTAAATTTTGATATGAAAACGTATTTAGTCAACAACACTACTGTTTCATTTTTTTTCATCCTCGCCTCGTGGCTGAAGAATGAATTGTTAAAATTTGGCCACACACTCACACGAAAAACAAACAAAAAAGACCAGAGGCCCAATTCTTCTAATTATATTTGTTAAAAATGCAGTTTCAATTTAATGTCAGTGTTTACTCATGTCAGAAATGGTATTCTCCTAAATGAACTGATACTTGAATGTTATTGGAATGTTATAGTGACTAGATCGTAAATTGAAAAATCTGTTAACGTCGAACTATAGAAGTCAAATAAGACGATAATGACATTAAATTAACAGAATACCGATCCTGAGTCAGTTCAAGATCGAATCTTAGTTTGTTCAAAATATAGTTTCAATATCATATGAAATACTACAATTCGCCTTCGGAAGAAAATCACAAATTCAAAGTAAGATATTATCACAAAATGTGTTTAAAAAAATCTTTCAATAATATTATTCGTCGTCGCTTACCGCTATCAGTCGCAACAAGCTTCTATTGATATACAATGTAAAGACGAGCTAAATAAAAGTACCTAATCGTTAAAAGCTCCAAAAAGTATCTAAGTGTTTTTTACTGAAGCGCTGTAATAACAATTTATTGACAATTATGATAATAACGGTTTAATTTGCCGTGTGGTTGACGGCATAGAATACAAGTGTCACCACCCCCTACCACCACGGGAAGACCGTGGGTGTCGTAAGAGGCGACTAAGGGATAACACGATGCAAATACACTGAAAACTCGACATCTAACCCTATACGACTGCCTCGTTGGTCTCGCGGCATAAATGTGCGCGTGGGATCGGGAGGTCCCGGGTTCGATTCCTGGGTCGGGCGGTGTTATTGGGTTTTTCTGACACGAAATTCTCAGTAGCCGCACGGAGTCTGGAAATGTGCCCGATACGGCAATAGGCTCGCCCCCTATTACGTGGGACCTAAAAATTCATGGCGAAATGTGGGTGTAATATAACACCTCTCCCTACCCCTTCGGGGATTACAGGCGTGAGTCTATAAATAAATAAAATAATAGACCAGTATCAGTTCTGTTTATTTGAGGGTACTGACTCCCCAGCAGTCAAATTTCTTCCGGGACCGACGGTTTAACGTGCTCTCCGAGGCACGGGGCAAGTGATAATTAACAAATTGATCATAATATGTCTAGGGCTATTAATTATTGTTAGCGTAATTAATAAGCTATCGACACTTTAAGCTATGTATATTAACCTACGCATATACAAATAACATCATATTTCGTCTACTTTCGTTCATCTAAAAGAGTTTCACACACAAAGAATAAACCTTTTTGTAATTAAAATAAGACAAAAAAGTGATCTCCGTTATTCTTAAAATGGGAACTCATTATACTATGATTAGAACTATAGGAAGCATTGAAACAAAACAAAACACAAAATCCAAACCTTCGATCGCCAATTCTAAAAATCGTCAAATACATTGGGAATTATAAAAATTTGGCCATCAAAGCTGTATGTTAAAAGTTGTGATCCAGGCGTATTTATTCATCATCACCGTGTTGTCATGACAACTGGACGACCTTATTGAGGCTGAACCTCCCAGGGCTCTCTGGAGACGTAATGTGGTGATCCAGTCTTAGACTTAAAACGACTTGTATACGGGTATGTTATTTAGTAAGAAGAAAAAAACAGTTAATGATGTATCTTATACTAATATATAAAGCTGAAGAGTTTGTTTGTTTGGTTGAATGCGCTAATCTCAGGAACTACTGGTCCGATTTGAAAAATTCTTTCAAACTTCAAACTTCAAACTGATTTATTGCGAAGATGGGTACATACAATTAATTGTGATGACAAACAATACATAGTAAAATAGTATCTCCATATTCAGCCAGAAGGCATGCAATTTTAAAAGTAAAATATTATTAATTAGTTATAAAACAGGCAATCGATTCGTAATGCTATAACAGAGGGACTATTAAAATTTATTTTATTTAATTAACAATAATGTCAATGTTAATAATAATCTCGAAACATCAATTATATTACAATGTCAATATCATTAAAATAATAGTTATGTCAATAGAAAAACAGGCATCAGTATAATTATGTCAAAATATAATAGGTAATGCAATAAAAAATGGATTGTCAATACAGTCACAATTCTAATATGATAAGGATGTACATAGTTTATAATAGCATACTTGTTTTGATGTCATTTAAAAATTCATTTACGCTATAATACACTTTTGCTAGTAGAAATTGCTTAACTTTATGTTTAAATTGGTTTATGTTAATTATTTCTAATAAATTGTTCGGTAGGTGATTATAGACCCGGGGTGCCATACAAATACACTATTAGTCATCATAGCACTTTTGTGCTGAGGACAACAAACTTTAAATGGTGACGTTTACTTTTATAGTGCTCGAACATAGTGATATTCGTTCTTACAAATAGCACTAATTCATATATGTACAGACACGGTAGCGTTAATATTTTAAGATTTTTAAAGTAGGGTCTACAGCTATCTGTTTGCTTGAGCTTACACATTGCCCTTATACACCTTTTTTGTGCCCTAAATACTTGCTCTTTTTCCGTACAGTTTCCCCAAAATATGATTCCATATCGTATTATGGATTCGACGTTGCCATGATATGCAACCAAGACTGCACTTTGATTCAATTTTTTTGACAGCATGTACAGCGCATATGATTGAGTACTTAGTTTTGCGCATAGGTTCTCTGCGTGTACCTTCCAATTCAAATTATTGTCTATGTTAAGGCCCAGAAATTTTGTTGCATCCACTTCATGAATAGTTTCGTCTTTAAAGTGAATATTAATATTGTCAAGTAACGGTTTTCTATTTCTAAATGTCATTACATGGGTTTTGCTTAAGTTAATTTTAAGATTATTCGCTGTCAACCATTGTACAACGTTGTCAAGTGTGTTGATTATGTCATATTCAAGACGCAAATTATCTTTTCCCATAAATACAATCGTGCTATCGTCAGCGAATAAAATAGTTGGATGTTTTGTTATTTTTGGGAGATCGTTTATGTAAATGTTAAACAAGAGCGGCCCTAGCACGCTTCCTTGTGGGATTCCTAGTTTAGTGTCTCTGTATTCTGATAAATAATTTATCTCCCTTTTAAACTTTGGACATAGGCGTCTTATTTCAGTACACTGTTTTCTTCTAGAAAGGTAAGATGCAATAAGATTATGCACATTACCCCTAATTCCATATGCATTCAATTTATTTAATAGGACCTCGTGATCCACACAGTCAAAAGCTTTTGTAAGGTCCATATAAAGTGCACAGGCGGGAGTCTTTTTATCTATACTTTCTATAACGATTTTTAAAAAGTTAAAGATGGCCATATTTATGCTCTTGTGTTTCCTAAAACCCACCTGCTCGATTGCGAATAGATTATGTAGTTCGACAAATTGGTATATCCTATCTTGTATAACCTTTTCAAAGATTTTTGAAATGGTAGGTATTAAGGCAATCGGTCGATAACAGGCCATCAAACATGAGTCGCCTTTTTTAAATAATGGCTTAATAACCGTAAATTTCAATTTATCATAGCTACTATTTAAGTTCGTCGTCGGCTGTCGGCTAGTTTTTGGGGTTTGACAGTCTACAGCAAGATGTCCGAGCCAAGCCAACTTTCATATTGGTATATTTGAATCGTCTTCGATATTGCGGCGAGTAGAACTTGAGAGGTGTGACGTTATTCATATTACATGCTTCTGTTGCGCCTACAGACTACCTACAAACTTCATAAGTGAAGTTTGATTTTGTGTTTATAACTATCTATTTCCTTTTTTAATTTTATGTTTTCGATATTTAGGTTTTCTATTTCTGTATTTGCACTCTGTAATTCCGCTGTCAACTTGTTAAGCTTCTCTGTTATCGCATTTATTTCTTCATTATGGCACCCAATACTTGGTTGACTTTGATAAGACACATCCATGTCGAACTCGCTATCGTTAAAAACCAAACTTTGTATTTTTGGTCGCCTTTGAGTAACATTCTCTAGTTCAAAGCTTGACATATTGAATAATACTGTGTAATAATCACAAAAAGTGCACCACCTTGTTTGGTAGGATTCGAACGTACGGTTACCTGTTTGTTACTAGCTGCTTAAGCTACTCCGCTAGCTAAGCCTTATTAGTATGTCACGAAATAGGTTACTGGTATTGGAACTTCGAATGTTTGTCGTTACGAAAGATAGATGGCATTAGTTGTCATTTTCTTGCGTTATTTGCCCAGTTCAACAATTTTTCTTAATGTATGGCAAGCCTTAATATGAATGAATGAAAATAACAGTATCACTCTTTTATTTATGGCAAACAATTTTTGTAGTAATCTGTGGTAATCAAAAGCGTTTTCTAAATGTTGGTAGATCCGACATAGTCTAATGTCAATTGAGTGCCAATCAGCTGATTACATTCATTTGTGTTCGGAGTGAAAATTGACCAGTAATATTCTTTGTTTACAAATCCAGGGTTAATCTTAATCGTTGGTATTGTTATTTGAAAGTTAACAGCCACAAAATTTCTATTTCAGCTGATAGTTTTCGTGAATAATGCTAATATTTATAGGTAATTGTAAGTGACTTGCCAGATGTGAGGTTATGTGGATGTTTTCTTGCAGTTTCCAGGTAATTTCAAGTTGTTTACTGTTTATTAAAATTAATTTTCAACACAACGATTGACACAGGTGTCCACTTCTTTAGGTCCAAACCGGAAGTCTCTTTCAGTGTTAGATAGCACATTTATCGAGGAAGGCTGTGGGTTATATAAAATTCCACTATGAGCGACGGGAGCAGAGGAGTAGCCCTAAATAACGCGGGTGTAACCGCGGGCATCCTCTAGTTGGTTATATAGTGCCTTTGCCGTTTATTGCGTTAGCTGTCGCCAGTACAATTCCCACCAGCAATAAAAATTATTAGACCCTGTTTGTTCTTTCATTTTGCTAAAATCGTTTATCGGTTTAAAATTGTTTGGTTTAAAATTTTATCCTCCATAAATAAAACCGTGATAGAGATCGTTATTGAATATTTATGGGTCATGAAATAAATCTATTGCCAGCAAAACAATGTTTTTAAGTTTAGATTTTATGCAAATGACAAATGTAGCATTCATGGTTTCACAGCGTTGTTGGTTGCCAGTGCCTTGCTTAAAGGTCCTCCCCATGGGATCTGTACCTTGTCATGGTGGAGGGGCTCAGTAACCGTGGATTGGACACCCGCGGTGAAGCTAAAAGAGATCCCGGGAGAGGACGCTCCGCGTGGGCTTAGCGGGGCCTGCGCAGGATGCGTCCAACGGTGCGGGTGCGTGGGACAGTTCTGTCTGTCCCTCGCAGTCAGGCGCGGTTGCGGGAGAACAGACATGTCGGTGATGCGTTGCCGTCCTCCTTATCCTTTGCGGCCGCTGGGTGTTTTGGCGGCGGCGCCCGACATCTTAATCCACCGCCAAGGGGATTTTGTTCGGGGCCCGCCTGCCCATCTGGCGGGCCAATACCCGTCGGTGGGTAGCGACGAATGCTTCGGCGACACCCTATCCTTCGACAAACGGGTACATGAGAAAGTCGAGGTGGTTGTTAGTGGTAACACCACATACTCCGGCTCTCATTTCCCCCAAGAGTCGGAGATCCGAAGGGATTTTCCAACTCGTAAAACAAAAAAAAAAGGGCCTTGCTTAAAGGTGCTTTTACACAGGCGTGGAATGAAATCACTAACCCTTTTAGATAGATAGCACGCCAGTGTGAAAACTTTTCAGCTATTTTCTTGCTTTAGAAAAGTACAATTAGATATTTGCGTCATCATTTGCTCCATCAAACTGTTCCAAGCTTATAACTACGTATTCTGAGCTTTGATATTCCAGATTATATACAATCCCATACAAAAGTATGAGCCTCTTTTCATTTTCCTATTACTATCCTCTGTCAACAGCTTTATTTCATCGGTCTATTCAGTTTTATTCAATATAAGATATTAGTACCAAAATAGCCCTATTGACAGTATAAGAATATTATTTCCTGTTGCCATCCTAAATACACATAGAAGTGTCGACGTTGTATGGTTCATACATACATACATATACGTTTGGGAACAAGATAGTGTCATATATTGTTCAATCTGGATAATATTTTCTGAGACAGAGATAGCACCTTGGAGTTTGACATACGGGGTCAATGATATACATACTTTCAGATCGGTACCATATAGACTTTGTTCATTCTTCTTTCATTTCGTCTGAGTGTGTGGCCACCTCTGGTGTCGGTATTGGCAGACTACCCGAAAGCCTTCGACAATGACAAACGAATCTTGTCCTAATACGAAAACTGCCACCAGCAGTTTAACGTTCTCCCCAATGCACAATCGAGTTCGGGTGTAGAAGCTACACGCACCCATCAAAATTGTGACTTACGCAAGCGTTCCTTAACTTCACCGACCTTTTACGAAAGGCAAGCAAAGCGATACCCATAATATTGAAGCTACTACCGAACCATTTTCAACAAAACCTCACTTCGTTGAGAACGGTTCAGTAGAATCAAATATCTGGAATACTCGGAATAAGTATCCAAATAACCAAAATTGCATAATAATATTTTCCAATAAAATAGTGTTTATTGTTTTGATAATATTAAGCCCAAGGCTGGAAAGCACATAGATTTCAAATTGGTTAATGAGTTTTATTGCGTAGATGATCAGAACACAGGATATAACTTCATAATACCATTAAGAATAGGTTATACCGTGGAATTTCATAAGATAAGTGAAAATACCGGGAGACGTGACGAGTTGTTTTTATTTTCTTGTATCTGTTCTTTTTTCGTCAAAGCTGTTTATGCATATCTGCATTTGGTTAGTTCTTTCTTACTTTCTTTTTCGTGACAAAGTGAATAGTTAAGTATGCTGTCTCATTTTGTAGAAGCGTAATATTTATTACGACGTTCCAGTAAAGGAAAATACTTCAAATTAAAGACGTATATTTTTTGCACCTCTCAGTCATAATTATTTATCAGTTTCAAGGAAAATGAATGCCAAAATCTTCATGACAGCCGGAATCCACGACACACAATAAGCAATAATTCTATACGTACGTAACTTCGCTTAAACCCGATAATCTATCCTTTACAACCCAAAGGAAAAGCAATATTCCATGGACTAGAGTCATTTTATTCAGAGGTACTGATTCCTCATAGTGATCTTCATGACAGACTGTTAATTAACGCTTGCCCCTAGCGATAATTGACAGTTGAATACGCCATAGCTTCGAAAAAGTTTGTGGATTCGAATTCGATACCCTCTACATACTAAGCTATGGCTGCCTCAAAACGTTACCTTTAAAATATACAGCATAATGTTTTTGGCAATTTATTGCATTTCGGCTTACCTCTTCTAACATAAAAAGCACTATATATCACTTTCTAAATAACCATATAAAAGCCGCTAATTTTGCTGAATTGGGCCCAAAGACGACATCTCAGCATTCACAGCAATTGATCACTCTGTGCCTTGTAATGACAAGTCTTTTATAAGTGGATCCTATTATCACAGGTTTCTTTGTAACGGGATCCAGTAGAAAAATTGTGTCCCTTTCATAGATAATTTATGTTCACAGAATATTCAATGAGACTTGAATAAAATTTAAAGTTTGGAGACGAAAGAAATTACTACGATGTATTATAGATGTTTTATGTAGTTGATACGGTTTGAAATATAAGTAACTTAAATCTAAATTTTATATAACATACATACATATCATCACGCCTTTTATCCCCGAAGGGGTAGGCAGAGGTGTATTTCTACACCCACTTTTCGCCAGATATACTTTAGTCCCACGTAATAAGGGGCGAGCCTATTGCCGTACCGGGCACATTTCCAGACTCCGAGCTGCTACTGAGAATTTCGTGACAGAAAAACCCAATAACACTGCCCGACCCAGGAATCGAACCCGGGACCTCCCGATCTCACGCGCATATTTATGCCGCAAGACCAACGAGGCAGTCGTATAGGGTTTGATCTCGAGTTTTCCGTCTCTACGCAAAGATGGTATTTGCATCGTGTATTTATATAAAAAAATTATTTATTTTATATAAAAGTTTTAGATTTAGAATAAGAAATAAGTTTCGTACTGGTCGCTATATATTTTAAAATTTCTGAGTACTTGGAGTTATTCTGTGCCATCATATTAATTTGTTTCATAAATGATTGGAGTATTGAATATGATTTACTTATTTTTTACACACATTCAGTCAAAAAAGTATCAGGAATTACTTATTTATTTTGTTTATGGTTCTAAATTCAAATTTTTGTTTTTTTTATTGAGATAGATTGTCACAACTGTTTTCCATTTTGGCGCGGAGTTTATGTTGCATCTGTTATTTATTTTAAATACAGTGCCGTTTTTTGTTATATCATATCTAGTGTGTATTGCGAATTTCATAATGGACAAAAACATCGAACAAAGAGATTGTCTTAAATCTTGCATCGTCAATGGAATTTCGTGTTCGAAGTTAATGAATATGTCACAGAAGGTGAATCGACTTTATCAAAAACTCGTGCTTATGAGTGGTACAAAGTGTTCAAAAGCCGTCGAGGTGTGATGGAAGATTTGCCTCGCTCTGGTACGCCATCAACGTCTGCAACTGAAGTTAACATCTCAAAAGTGAGGGAAACAGTGACTGAAAATCCTCATTCAACTTTGAGAGAGATAGCCGCCTAACTTTCTGTATCTCGCGAGTCGAATGGTACGGCCATTTAAACTAATCATTTGGTCTGAAACATTTTGCCGCTCGGCTAGTCCCAAAAGACCTGAATTTTCTCCAAAAACTAAATCGCATGAGAGTCGCTGAGGACATGCTAGAACGAGTGAATTCCGACCCAAAATCCAGGAAACGTATTGTTACTGGTGACGAAACGTGGGTTTACGAGTTTGAAATGCAAACTAGTCAACAAGCTTCGGAGTGGCGCCTTCCAACTGAACCGAAACCGAAAAAAAACACGCCAAACTCGTTCAAAAGTAAAAGTCATGTTGTTTTCTTTGACTATCAAGGTGTGTGGTGCACTTGGAATTCTTGCCGGACGGTCAACCGGTAAACAAAGTGTAGTGTCCACCTACCTAGTTTTGTATACTTATATTTATGTTATACTTATAAATATATAATTATGTCATACAACAAATAAATAATATAAGTAATAATTTAGAATTATATAAATTACATTTAGTGTAGCTATATTAATTTTAGATTGTTATGTAAAATATTACGCGTAATTAACCCTTTGAAAGACAGTGAACGCCGATAGGCGTCACAATAACAAAAGTTTTATAGTTTCATTCAAAGTGTAAATTTATGCGGACACACAAACCTAGTTTGTTATTAGACAGTTAGTTCGCCGCGCGGCGATGCTGTGACGCGCTAACCTGCTCCTGCGCACCGGGCACGGGCCACCCCCACCCGCATTCCACAGCACGGTCGCGCGGACAGTCGATATCTGGCTACGGACGCGAAACCTATGCTCGCTTGCTTATGCGCCGCGCTGTACGATACTCGCTTACCTACCTGCTTTTATGTATGCTAAATTTATATCATCGTAAAATAAGACTTTCCGTTTTCTCCTTCCGTGTGCTGTCATTACTGTTTCATTCTTACTCCTTCTGTATTCTATTAGTGCTTCTACCGAAACAATAAACTGTGTTAGCGTGGACTTTAGTGTTTTCTTCACAACACCGTGCCTGAGAACCAGTAAGTACCAGCTAAGCACCTCCAACACAGCTAAACTGGTGACCTCCGAACGAGCACAATGGCCGACAGCAGCGATGACTCGACACATACCGCCGATTCTCGTCACGAGAAAAATGTTACGATGAGACCGGCTCAGAAAGCTAGACTGTCCCCTCTTGCCAAGGCTGAAGAAGTTACACCATTGGATGCCAAGAAAATAAAGATTAAGGTGCCACCTTTCTCCTCCGAGGATCCAGAACTATGGTTTGCATTACTGGAAGGGCAGTTTGAGAACTACGCAATACGCGATGACACAGCAAAATTTGCGCAAGTCATTACCAATCTCGACCTTATTCATGCGAAAGCCGTGAAGGATCTGATCGTCAATCCTCCTGATCGTAATCGGTACGCGAAAATCAAGGCAGAATTGATAAACCGGCTCTCGGCGTCACACGAGAAGAAAGTGAGACAACTGCTGACTCACGAAGATCTTGGAGACCGGAAGCCATCAGAGTTTCTACGCCATCTTCAAGACCTAGCGGGACCGTCTGCACCAGCTGACTTCGTCAAGACCATCTGGAGTCAACGCCTGCCAAGCAGCATTCAACCACTGGTGGCGTCACAACCGACACTTGCCTTAGAGCAATTAGCTGATCTGGCAGACCGTGTGCACGACATTGTTACACCTTGCAATGTGGCAGCGGCATCGACGACAGCGGTATCGCCAGTGAAATAGCTGAGCTGAGGAACATGGTGGAACGACTGGCAATCAAGGTCGACGAGCAAGGTCGTGCTTCATATCAGAGAGACCCTGCGACTAGATCCAGGCCAACGCAGAGAACAGGACGACATCGCTCCAGATCTCGTTCACGATCGAGGTCCGTCTCCGAATACAAAAAGTTTCCACTGTGCTGGTACCATCATACTTTTGGAAACAGGGCAAGTAAGTGTATAAAACCATGTGATTTTTCGGAAAACGCAACGGGCAGTCGGTAATGGTGGCCGGCGACTGTCCAGGTTCGGGTCGCTTATTTGTAACCAACAGGTGTTCAAATATAAAGTTTTTAATAGATACCGGCAGCGACGTTTGTGTTTTTCCTCGTTCTTATTTAAAAGAACCCCGTCATAAAACAACGTTTGATTTATGTGCAGCAAACGGTTCAACAATACACACATATGGTTTTATGCACTTAGTTTTAAACCTAGGCTTGCGCCGCGACTTTATCTGGAAATTTATTGTAGCGGACGTCACTAAGGCGATTATTGGTGTTGATTTTTTATCACATTTTAATCTCATTGTAGACATACGTGGTAAACGCCTTATTGACGCCTGCACTAATTTGTTTGCCGTGGGTATGCCTGCATTATGTACTGAGAATATTTATGCAGTTAAGGCTGTTACGGGTAATACATTGTACCATAGTATATTATCTCAGTATCCTGACATAGTCAATCCATCTGGTATGCATCGCACACACAAACATAACACAGTACATCATATTCGCACTACACCGGGTCCGCCAGTATCATCTACACCACGTAGGCTAGCGCCGGATAAGTTAAAAATTGTCAAAGCCGAATTCGATGCTATGTTACAGATTGGCACTTGTAGACCATCAGACTCTCCGTGGTCTTCACCTCTTCACCTCGCTCCAAAGAAGGACAACAGTTGGCGTCCGTGCGGTGACTACCGCATGCTAAATGCGCGCACTGTGCCTGATAAATATCCAATCAGACACATCCACTATTTCGCCCACAGTCTTGCAGGATGCACAGTTTTTTCAACAATTGACCTGGTCAAAAGCTTCAACCAAATACCAGTCCACGTTGATGATATTCCGAAGACTGCAATCACTACTCCGTTCGGCCTATTCGAATTTCCTTACATGACGTTTGGACTTCGAAATGCCGGACAGAGTTTTCAAAGGTTTGTGGACGAAATGCTTCGGGGCTTGGATTTTGTCTATGCATATATCGACGATTTTTTGGTCTACTCACCAGATGAGCTGACGCATCAACAACATCTGCACCAGCTGTTTACCAGGTTACAGGAATACGGAATGGTTATAAACGCAGGTAAGTGTATTTTTGGTGTTTCTGAGGTTTCTTTTCTCGGATACAGTATCTCTGCTCAGGGAACTAAGCCACTACCATCTAAGGTTGAGGCCATTCAAAATTTCCCAATTCCAAAGACCGTCAAACAATTACGACGATTCCTGGGCATGGTGAATTTTTACCGTCGTTTTATCCCAGACGCAGCAATTCATCAGGCAAAGCTTAATGCTCTTCTCACAGGCTCCGTGAAAGGTTCCCATCCAGTCCACCTCACGATTGAGGAGCTGGAGGCTTTCAACGCCTGTAAAGACAGCCTATGTAAGGCAGCATTGTTAGCTCATCCCGTTTGTGATGCCAAGTTGGCCTTAGTTACCGATGCATCGGATAAGGCTATAGCTGCTGTTCTCCAACAACTGAGAGAGACTTCTTGGGAGCCACTTGCGTTCTTTTCTCGTAAGTTGAGTCCATCCCAGCAGAAATACTCTCCTTACGATAGAGAACTCCTCGCAATTTACGAAAGCGTTAAGCATTTTCGTCACATGCTTGAGGCTAGGGTATTTACGATCTTCACTGATCACAAGCCGCTGACCTTCGCCTTTAACTCTCACAGAGGGAACTGCACGCCTCAACAATTTCGTCACTTGGATTTCATTTCACAATTCACAACTGACATTCGACACATATCAGGCAAAAATAATGTGGTAGCTGATACGTTATCTCGTGTCGAAGCTGTAGAACCCCCCATTGAGTTGCAAATTTTGGCTGAAGCTCAAAATGTGGATTGTGAACTGAAATCCCTATTAAACAGTAGTACATCACTACGTCTCAAAATGGTGAGCATGCCCGGTGTAGACAGAGGGCTATACTGTGATGACAGGGACGGAAAGTTACGACCGTATGTAACGACACAGCTCAGACATCAAGTCATCAGTAGCTTGCATTCACTGAGTCATCCCGGTGCAAACGCAACAGCTACGTTAGTGTCAGATCGCTACGTATGGCCCGGCGTGAAGCGTGACTGTCGTGAGTGGGTGCGCAATTGCCTTGCATGCCAGCGCTCGAAAGTCTCAAAACATGTTTCTTCTCCTTTGAACACCTTCAAGCTTCCCAAAACAAGATTTTCTTTTGTCCATATAGATCTTATTGGACCACTCCCTGTTTCACAAAATATTCGGTATTGTCTTACAGCTGTTGATCGCTTCACGCGATGGCCTGAAGTAATACCAATTACCGATATTACAGCTGAGACAGTAGCTAAAGCGCTATTGCAAGGTTGGATCTTACGTTTCGGTTGTCCAAAAGACATCATAACCGACCGTGGGAGACAATTCGAATCATCTCTGTTCAGAAATCTGTCTCAACTTATTGGCTTTCAGCATCGCAGAACTACGGCTTATCACCCACAATGTAATGGGCTAGTCGAGAGATTTCATCGACAATTGAAAGCAGCAATCGTGTGCCATGGCAGCATTTTTGGGTGGACGCGTTACCACTAGTTCTTTTAGGCATTCGCAGTGCCATTAAAGAGGATCTCAAAGCATCAGCAGCTGAGTTGCTATATGGTGAACCTCTCCGACTTCCAGGCGTTATTTTTGAGCCCAAAGCAGATCAAGTCTACGACATGTCCGATTATGTATCCCGGCTGCGTAAGTTCGCTAAGGAACTGCAGCCTTCACCCACCAATCAGCATTGCGGAAGACGTCCAACCTTCATTTTTAAACAGCTTGCCACATCGTCCCATGTATTTCTGTGAGACGACAGTAGGGTAAGTTCACTGACACCAGTGTATTCCGGTCCACACGAAGTTTTGGAACGAGGTGAAAAGGTATTTAAAATTTTGTATAGAGGCAATCGGGTAACAGTATCCATATACCGCCTAAAACCGGCCTATATACTGCGTGACCCACATACCACTCATACACCAATCACACAACATACAACAGACACACCTCAACAATCTCTCAGATCAGACATAAGACACAAATCAACTACCTTACACTCCCAACAAACACGTACAGACTCACCAAGCATACCAGTTCACACAGACGATCATACAACCAGAACTAGGTCGGGGCGCAGGGTTAGGTTCCCTGACTACTATCGCCCGTAGTGACGGTCTCAAGGGGGGGCTGATGTAGTGTCCGCCTACCTAGTTTTGTATACTTATATTTATGTTATACTTATAAATATATATGTCATACAACAAATAAATAATATAAGTAATAATTTAGAATTATATAAATTACATTTAGTGTAGCTATATTAATTTTAGATTGTTATGTAAAATATTACGCGTAATTAACCCTTTGAAAGACAGTGAACGCCGATAGGCGTCACAATAACAAAAGTTTTATAGTTTCATTCAAAGTGTAAATTTATGCGGACACACAAACCTAGTTTGTTATTAGACAGTTAGTTCGCCGCGCGGCGATGCTGTGACGCGCTAACCTGCTCCTGCGCACCGGGCACGGGCCACGCCCACCCGCATTCCACAGCACGGTCGCGCGGACAGTCGATATCTGGCTACGGACGCGAAACCTATGCTCGCTTGCTTATGCGCCGCGCTGTACGATACTCGCTTACCTACGTGCTTTTATGTATGCTAAATTTATATCATCGTAAAATAAGACTTTCCGTTTTCTCCTTCCGTGTGCTGTCATTACTGCTTCATTCTTACTCCTTCTGTATTCTATTAGTGCTTCTACCGAAACAATAAACTGTGTTAGCGTGGACTTTAGTGTTTTTTTCACAACACCGTACCTGAGAACCAGTAAGTACCAGCTAAGCACCTCCAACACCGCTAAAAAGGAATATTATTTGAGCGCTATGCGACGTTTAAGGGAGCAAATTCGAAGAAAAAGGCCAGATTTGTGGAAAGAATATCCTTTTTTCTCTTTTCATCTTTTGATTTTGCGCCACGATAATGCGCCTGTGCACAAGGCCATGACTGTCAACGAACTGCTCCGGCCGATTTCTTTCTTTTTCCTAAACTCAAATTACCACTTCGTGGCACCCGTTTTCAACCGGTGGAAGACATAAAGGAGAATTCCCGACGAGAACTGAACTCAATTCTGGCAACAGTGTTTAAAAAATGTTCTGATGATTACATTATTCGTTGGCGTAAGTGTATCGATTCTGAAGGAGCATACTTTGAAGGTGATAAAACTGATAAAATTAAATTTGGATGAGTAACAAACAGTTTGTGTATTATTGATATTTTCCCGGTACTTTCCTGACGGAGTATGTTGAGACATGCACTCAACAGCTATAACGAAACGTCGCCGCGGGGTCTGCGGTGCGGGGCGAGTGGACGGCTCGCCGGCTCGTGCGCCGCTGTCATCGACAATCAGCTGTTACACGTCATTACGATCAGCCGCTCTCGCGCATCCTAAATACTTTCTTGTTTGTTCCGTTGTAGACGCGACTATAATATTGTACAAGTAAACCTCAGTAGTACTTCAACAAATATAACATCCTAGTATTACAGTCCACTGCAGTTTTATTCGACACTACACTCTTTCTTCGGGAACCAGCACAACGACGCCGCACCAGAGTAGTATAACAGAACCTTCAAAGATCAAATAAGCAAAATATGATGATGACTATACGCTTAATTATTTCCACAAACATGAAGTGATTTTGCTCTCAAAATTAGACACACACAATTTAAGCGTTAAGTGTACCATTTAAACAGTTTAAAGTGTCTACACATAACACTACAATAAACTCTATATAAAATTCTCGTGTCACAGTTTTCGTTCCCATACTCCTCCGAAACGGCTTGACCGATTTTGATGAAATTTTTTGTGCTTATCCGGTATCTATGAGAATCGGCCAACATCTATTTTTCAAAAAAAAAAAAAATATTGCAAAACAACGTTTGCCGGGTCAGCTAGTAAACTCTATAAAAATAACAAAGGATGTATATTTTAATATGTGTTTCAAAGGCCGTTTTGTTACAAAATATATAAGCGCGCTCGCACGTGCCACGCAATGTATTGGGAAAATTACGGAGTACACGTAAAAACCGGCAGAATACGATTTTCTACAATGTCTGACTTCGTTATCTATCTAGCCCAATCTTAGTATAAAGAAAATTGATATTATATTCTACAAACAGAATGTTTTTGCGTCGAAGATATTTGTGTACAAATGAAATATAAGGATTCATATTTGGGTTATAGAAAACCTATATTATTTTTGGGCCGCACTATAGTTACTATTTCTTTGATTTGTTACTTTTATATCACTTGGGTATATAAGACCTCACTTAAGCAGAATATAATGCTAAGATATAATAAAAAATAATAACGAGATAGTTAAATTCAAAGATAAATCTTAAGGAACTATATAAAATCAAAAAGTTTTTTTAAGTAAGCATTATATTCTTCTGTAAATATGTGCAGACTAGCAAATTAAACTTGATTAGGATTCGATTACACGAAATAATTAGAATGTGTCAAAAATTCTAATCCTCGTCTTTATTATACATCGTAATATAAATTAATAGTCATCATGATAATATTAAAGAAAATTCAGTACTTAAGATTAAATAGAAAACAAAATAATGTAAGACAGAGCGAATCTTATAAAATATCTGTTTGAACGAAATTCAAAGAAAATCTCATTTTCAGACAACTTCCTTCATATTACTGGTCAATCATTTAACTACACCTAAGAAAATGCACGAAAAAATAAAACAAGTACCTACTTTAAAACACGTTACTTGAAGAAAATATTTTACTTCCTACTAATAAAGTCGATAAAATTCAATACTTTTTCATCGTCTACTTTCCGTATATTATGATGACAGATTAATGTATCGAGAATAATAAAATTCCAGTTTCAAGAGCGTCATTTACATTGTGCGAAATACTTTTCGGTCGTAAACACATAATCTTAGGCATTATGTGAAAAACACATTAGGGTGAGCTCTGAAAACATATTCTTCGTACATTTTCTAGAAAATGAACATAAACAGTAATTACCCTTTAGGAGCGAGGCTGCATTAGATGAACGGGACGGTGTCTTAAAAACCTATCTCGTTAAAACTCATATTCACTTCACCTTACGACATAACCAGTAATTCGAAACATTTCTTAATGCTCTTTTCACCAAAATGCCTTTCACCTACCCACCTACCTAATCTTTTAATTTATTTACTCAGAATCAATTTTCAGCCGCAAATAACTTGCCTTGAGGAAAATTATCCAGTTAGTTTCGGTTAAGATTTATTTGGTAATTAAAAAATAAAATTGATGCTGAAAGGCAAAAATCCGATGAAAATACAGAACTTAATTTCCGATTAGGTAATTATATCCAGAGGCAGAGTTGGGCGTTAAGAATCATTGGGCGGGTTAAAGCAATGAAAGCTAATCAAATGAAAGTAAATTACGTACATTTATACTTTGGATGCCAATAGTCTGTCATTTCACCTTTAAAAAAATCACCAAACATTTAATTTACATATTATAGGCATTCCTAGCAAAGCAAAATGACAAAATAAAATGCTTTAAAACAGTAACAGTGTTCAATTCATATTATACGTTATGAATGATATGCAAAATTTTATTTTCCATCTGCAGCCAAAATCTGTATGTAACGTCATAGTATCTACTAAGAATATTCCTTACTGGTAACGACACTTTAATACTCCGCTCTACGCGCCTCCACTGCATCGGGACCTCACCCTGAAGCTTGCGGGGAAATAAATGGGCTATACTGGTTGAGCTTAGGGAAGAAAAGATCGGTACTTTGACGACTTAACTGTTTCATCGATGGCACTTTAGCCCGTTTTACATTCAGAAATGAGTACTCTTTAAATCTATTGTGGAGTTACTATAACGATAAGTGCGGTATTAACTAAAAATGAACTACCCTGTTACTAAACGTGTTCGTTTGAGCTGACTAAGATATCGTAGATGATGTGGTCATCATTTATTATTATAAGCTGTGGAGGTAAGATTGTTGCACTTGAAAATGTTCTGCTTAAGATATCAAAAATGAAATGATTTTGTTCTTTGGTAGGGACTTAGCGTTATGTACTATAGTGTATAAACTTGTCATAATATATAACCATAAAACAAAAGTATTGTAAAATTAAATAGAAAAATCAAATGAACCATCAGTTTGAGAAAAATGTATGTGAAAATACTGAAATTATTACTAAAACTGCTACTTATGTCCATCCCCATTTATTTTAAAACTACAAATATGCAATAATACTTGATATAACATAGAAGTCTGTTAGACAGAATCTGTTTTCTGATACTTATTACGTACCCTACTCAGAAAACACTCCAAAAGCAGCACTTATCGATCTAAAACGGAACTACAAATTGACCTATTCTAACACATGTAACCACAAAAGCTAAAAGATAAAAAGCCTTTCTTCTAAAACGTGGCGATACACAACACATTTACTGTCACTGTTCACGCTTGGCGAACTTCCATTATTCGTGTCAAATATTTTGAGCGTGCGGAAAGGTCGAAATCCTTTCGCTTAAACGTTAGTGCCTATAAATCGATTACATTATTATTGTTCCTAACATAAGGTGTACCAATAAGGCCTTGAACCAGGGTGAGAGAAACTCGCATTAATTTATGAATTTCATTTCTTTTGCGCTGCTAATTTATTCATCGCTGCTCCATATGCTATCGTTAGAGATGTCTGGGTTCTTTGTTACTTGTGTTAGCTTAGAGCAAATCCGTAATATTTTTCGTATATTTAGGGATGTTTCATGATGTCAATAAAATTTAGAGAAAAATGGTCAAACGGTTATCCGCCAAAAATAGACACTTTCGATTTGGCAAAAGTAATAATTATCTTTTTTCATGTGATATTAGACTACTTATTCATATAATTTCAATTCGATTATAATTAGATACGAGAACAACCAATATAACGTAGGATTCTTCAGAAATAGGCCCGGACTTCTTCGTAATATCATTTTTCGTTGGATTAAATTCTTGTTTAGAGGCTTAGGATTCTATCACGGTATCGGAAATAGTAGTTATTTAGTTGCCAGCCTGAAATTTTTAGAAAACACTATTTATAGACGCTTTCAAAATCTTTTTACAAATATAATTATTATGTATTTAATGTGATCAGTTATTTTTATCTTTATAAGAATATATCATTAACAAGTTACATTTATTACTTTGGAGCCCGCTGCAGTGGCATGTTAATTCAGTTGTTTTATATTCATATAAATTTTTACCCATTTTAATGTTGAAGTCATTCAGTCAGTATTTTTATTTTTATTTACCATTGCAGAAATATGTGTAAACAAAAAATTGTAGCAAAGTTACGTCTAACTCATTAAAATGAGGTGCCTCAAGATAGTATCTTGGCACCTAACCTATTCCGCTTAGTTTTAGCTTATGAACAAGACCCGATAAAAAACAAGTTACTTAATATTGTTCAGTTTGCTGATGATTGCAGTAACAAAGCTAATGTGATTGGTGGTGAGCTTGAAATATTTTTAGTGCTTTCAGTTTGCTTCACTTTGGGCACTGTTCCAGCATTGAGTAATAAAACTAGCGAGAAATTTTTCTTACAGGAAAACTCAATCACCGTTCATGGTCCGTCTGTAATTGGTAGCTTATTGTTTCTGAACTTGTTTGGCTACTGATATTTTAGTCTGTAAATGCCAAGGTATTCCCAGAAGAAATAAACGTTCGTATTGATCAACTATGTCGAATTCTGATGAAAAGCAACATTCAATTTGTATCAATGATTTGGTAGGATTCGTTTCTCAGCATATTTATTATTCAAAATAGTGAAGGTTGATACAATTTAAATTGAATATTGCTGTTGCTGATAATATATTTTGTTTTTCGAGATTTCTTGAGTTTACTTATGTAATAATATTTATTACTAATATATTTACCGTGACTTCTCACGAAGAAGACAAACAACAATTTACGTTTAAACTCACAATAATTTTCAAATGCAATTTGCTCATATCCAGGGGCTCTGATATATCTACTGAGCTATCAAAAATTATAAATCGTTTATCTCTTTTTTCGGGAAAAAAGTGTGAGTATAATGTATGTATATATTTTTATTAACAACAATCACGTGAGATTTGAAATCATTTATTTATTGTACGGGAATCAAATCCACAATACATACGTAATATAGAGGCAAATAATATACATAGGTAATTACGTATACGATACAATCAAACCCAAAAACCAAACTTTAAAATACGTTAATCATTTCGCTTTTTCAAATCTTATAATAATAATACAGTATAAATTAGAATTACAACGTAAACAATGTACGCAACATAAACAAGCTTAACAATAGAATGCGAAAATATATTAGTGCACATTTCATTGTTAAATTGTAAAAAATACCTGAATATGTTTCAGCAAACAGTTTGCCTGAAATCCAGCAAAGAATATAGGATAAGTTTTATACAGGAAAATTGAATAGTATTTCCAGAGCAGTGCAGATTTTATACGAACCAAGTCGTAAGTAAAAACTAAGCAATCTGTTTTTGGCTTTTAGTCTACGACCACACCAGGCGATGCTGCAATATTATGCAGAAATCTTTTTACGTCAGTGTCATTATTTTTACATTAAATTGGAAGATTCTTCTTCTTCGTCGTCACACTCTTGGCAGAGTGGTCGTGATCGTCACGTTAGGGGTGGTGGCAAGCCTCACAATCCGTCGCCATTCCTCCCGTACTGCAGCCCTTCTCGTACATTCATGGAGTGGACCATTTTGGAGGTTTACATTGTCTAAAAATTGGAGGATTACATTGTCTAAAAAGTGGATATTTTTCGTATTTCTAATGTTAATCAGTGCTTTGTAATTCTTTCGATGTTTTACTTGTTTTGCTTTTCATTTTAGTAATAGATGCATTATCGGTCAAGACAAAGCCATATTGCTTACTGTGCTGGCTCATCATCATCCTAGCGTTATCCCGGTATCATACAATACTTAGAATTCACTGTCCACTTTTTGGTCTTTCTAGATAACAGTATGTAAGGTTTCATCTATCTTTCTATCCATTACGCGCCGCAAATAAAGGATCGTCATCTATACCTAACGCATTATCAATTTTTCTGCTGATGATGTCTAAGCGATATATATTCTAGCGATCACCCTCACAATTTCTAACATAGGAAACAAAGTTTTTCACATAATATAAACCTAATAAACCCAAGCGTTTAGGTGAAAAATGATTCATTACACGGTTAGGCTCCAAAACAGCCTATAAATGTCGAAACAGTTGTAGGATTACAAATTCATGCGAACAACCCGTGTAAAGCATCCCTAATTATTTTCTCAGTAAAATGAGGATATTTTAATTATATTCAAGAGGCACGCTAAAGGATTTAACGCCATTAAAATTTTAATATCCTGTTAATTCGAAAATAAAATTGACGAAATTCCGAAAGCATTTTAATTTTTAAACCAGCGTTATTAAAAAGACAGGCGTTTGTGCCGATGTTCTAGTATTTTTATAACATTCGCTCATTTGCGGATTTTAATGCAGTTGAATATTTGCATTTCGCATTAAAATGCACATTGCAGAAGTCAGTATTGTGAAAGTCAACCTTTTTGGCTGACTTTCAATACTGACTTCGAACATGTTTCTTTCCTTTGTTGAATATTTTCAAATTTTTTGTACCAAACTAATCTCACCAGTGATTATTTTTCCCACGTGCGTGCAGGCTTTAGAATGAACTACCTACCGCGGTGTTTCTTGAACGCTATAACCTGTCCTTCTATTTATAAACGAGGCATAAGGAGAGCATTATTTACACGGTTGGCAGCTGCTTTGTTGTGTATATCCTTCATAATCAAATCATTAGCGAAGTCCATAGGCAGCGGTTATCATTTACGATCAGATGATTCCTTTCATGTAATTAAGCAACAAAAATGTTTATACTTGCATGGCTAGTGAGTCTTAGGTGCCATCTTGTGATTAAGACCATTTCACACATTTTTTGTAAATAAAGATACAATTATAACTCTTTCCTTACACACATCGCAAACAACAAGCTCAATATAAAAAGAAAAAGGGACGAAAAATCTGCAAGGTATTCTTGCCAGTCGTATCGAACTGAGAGCTAACAATTGTCGTGTACAGCTGGTGTTTGACGTCAAATGGCGGCCATTATTGGCGTATTGTGATGACTCGAGAGCCATTGCAGTAATGACATTTGTAATGTATAGTTGTGCCGTTGAATTTAGCTCAACGATGCCTTGCCTGTTAGTAGTACCAGATGTGCTCTGAAATGTGAATCGTCTTCAAGATAATACTTCGGCAAATTACTGTATCGTAGGGACTTAAGGAATATTCAATCAATCGACAAAAGCCATGATTTGAAACGAGACTAATTTGTTGTTATTTTGTGTATAATATGTATAATTTAGAGAAAATTGGTTCAAACGTTAATATAGACACTTTCGTTTTGGCAAAAGTAATAATTATCTTTTTAATGTGATATTAGACTACTTATTCAAAATGTTCCAAACATAAGGTGTACCAATAAGACCTTGAGCCTGGCCGCAGACATCCGATTTTCAGGACCGATTTTTCATGGCGGAATTCAGTGAGACTAGCGAGCTTCATTTGTCGACTGTATCAAATGTATTTTGTAAAATAAACGTACTTACCACCGCAAATGATAGATTTTGCTTTGATCGGAAAGCACGCAAAAGTTTCATTCCGTTCCGGACTGAAAAAATTCAGTGCCCGTTTTCAGGGACGACTTTTCAGGTTTGTAATATTTTCAGGTTCTCAAAGTCATCTAATTAATAAAAAATGAGCTTACTGTCTACCACGAACGTTTGATTTTGCTCTGAACAGAAAACATTCCGTGAACTGAAAGAAATGAAAATCAAGCGCGCGCGGAACGGCTCGTGACGTCATAACTGAATTTAGCGCATGCGTACATCTTGTCATGTATCGATATATAGCATTGGTTTGAAGTTTATTTTGTCAGAATCACACGACAATGTATGCGTAGTAGACATGTAGTAGACGTGTATAAACTCTTGTCTGGGGTCTTCAAATTTACGCAAAAATCACATACCTACGGACAAGAGGATAATATAATAATATAAGTTATTTTAGCATTTTCGTCAGATCATCATAATGTGTGACGTGAAAGGTTTATATTGACTACTGAATACCACTCTGCTTAAACTTTCTCTCTTTATGACTAGCCTATTGGTCTAATGGTTAGTGACCTTGACTTCTACGCCGGAGGCCATGGATCCTAGATAATCTTTGTGTGATAGGCACGATGATATTTGTTCAGTGTCTGGATATAATCTATCTATAATATGTACCTATATGTTTAGAAGTATATATTTATCAGGTGTCTGGTTACCATACTATAGGCTCCGCCTATTTTGGGATCACATGATTGGGTGTAAGTTGTCCAAGAATATTATTATGGAATGTACACAATGGCATTTTCGGTCATACAAAAAAGTTGGTCTGAGACCCGTTATGCAACTAGGTTTTTGAAGATTGGTATCCTGTATAAAAGTGGTAGAGGGAATAATATAATGATTTATATCTACATAATATACTCTATGCGAGATGAAAACAATTAAAGAACGTAAAACAAATCATACTCCTCAAATTGTATTGTTTGCTTTGAAATTGTATGATGCATTCACATTCACACATTAAATTTGACAATATCATAAAACTTATTCTGCATAAATCAGACACTTGTTAGAGTGGTCGTGGCTGTTTCTGATGGACAGGGTTGCGACGCCGTCGCCATACAAAAATTATAAAACTTATCATAGAATCCACCAAAACACCAAATATAGGGCCTAAATATTTAAAAAATGGGTAATGAAAATTTTTATTACAGTTGTCCAACTAAAATTCTCTATTAAGGCTAGCGTCCACTAGGCTCGCCGAGCCGAGCCGAATCGAAACGCAGAAAGTCGCCTCCTATATATATTTCTATGAACCTGCGTTCATTAGCGACGAGCCGCGGCGCGCCGAATCGAATCTACCGCGCGCATCGCTCGTCAGGCGAATTTCTGCGGCAACGCGTTTCGACTCGACTCGGCGCACCTTAGTGGACGCGGGTCAGCGGATGAGTGTAGACGGGTACTACATTGCGTAAATACCTATATGAAAAGTTATCGAAATGAAGAGCTGTTAATTTCCCTAATTTAGAAATATACTGAACTTAATGATCATGACTGCCTCAGTAGTCTCGCGGCATAAATGTGCGCGTGGGATTGGGAGGTCTCGGGTTCGATTTCCGGGTCGCGTAAAGTGTTATTGGGTTTTTCTGTTAGGAAATTCTCAGTAGCAGCACGGAATCTGGTAATGTCCGGTACGGCAATAGGCTCGCCCCTTATTGCGTGGGACCTGAAAATTCATGGCGAAATGTGGGTGTGATATTACACCTTTGCCTACCCCTTCGGGGATACAGGCGTGAGTCTAAAAAAAAATTATAATCATGAAGATACTCATTATCATGACGAGCAGCGTAGACAAAATACATGGAAAGAAATAGCGGGAATAATGAAAGAATTTGAAACAAGAAACCAACACAAGCAAAACCTACAGCAGCTAGTCGCCGACTGCTGGCTTCGATTCGATTCGTCTGTAATGAACGCACACGGATAAAATGCGAATCGGCGCGATTCGACGCGGTTCGAATGAGTCGACGCCAGGCTCTATAGACCTCTGACGCATACGTGACAGGTTTTTACGCAGACTATACCCTGCTTGCATATTTTTTATAAATAATAATCTACTTTGTCAATATAACCCTTTAAAAAGTTTTTAATAACAAGGTAGCAAAAAGGTTTTGTATTTTTAATTAAATGGGGCTATCGTAGTGGCTGTATACTGCTTTATGCAACCGATGCTCAAGCCGAACACGTCCTCTCCTCCGTTGACTATACTAACCAATGCACGGAAAAATATCGATACTCTGTGGTATCGAGTATTTTTCCTTTCGATATCCATAACTTTGTACTGGATACTTTGCACTCAATGCTTTTACTCAATAAGTACTTAATGGCACGGTAGTACACGTAAGCAAGGGAGTCTCGGACAATAATTTAAAAAGGTATTGTCGATTTGTCGAAGTGACGGGTCTCTCAGACCCACCAGGCGCCCGAAGAGTGAAAATACTACCTTCAGATTAATTATATTATATACAAAAAACCGGCCAAGTGCGTGTCGGGCCACGCGCAATGTAGGGTTCCGTAGTTGCCCATAATGACCATTATTGATAATAACTTCTGTTTCACATGGGACTAAAAACGGGCCCACTTTGTACCCCGAAGTACATTACATACCAAAGTACGTATATCTTTAAGATTAAGCCAGCGCTCCCAATGTAAACTCACAGAAATAGGTATTTATAAGTTAAACGACGATTACTCGTAAACTAGTGATGTCTACTTAGCCGTGATAGTTTTCCTTTTAAATTCGTTACATCTGATTTTTTTCACCTCTTCCAAATTAGTAGTTTAGCCGGCAGAGGGGGGGGACACTTGAGTATAAAAAATCTTTTCACTTCAAAGCTTGATATTTGACAAACCAATCACTTGATCGAAAAATGATTTGAGCAAGCTAATAATATTTTTTAAAACCTATCCAATGATACCCCACATAATGGGGTACTCAACCAAAAAAAAATTCAACCCCACTATATAATTATGTAGGGGAGATACCCTTAAAAAAATATTTTCCTAAATTTTATTCTACTGTTTTGTTGCAATATCTTAGGTCTATATTTTTCTTCGGTATTCAAAGACAATCTCATCCAGGTATTTTGTTTCCTTAATTTATCACGTATTCCATTATGAAGTTCATCAAAAGATTTGATAGACATCCTATAGAATTCAAAGAATTTGTCTGGGTGTGCCCGTAACTTAACTTGCTTTAAATAAAATTGACTCTCGTCGATTCTTTGAGTATTTAATGGGTGTACCCAATACCGACGATTCCTTTTCTTTATCATTGATAGTAAAAATGCGATTGCAATTAGATCGTCGTCCTCCATTGTGTCCGTTCATTAGGCTATCACTACCTGTACTGGTAGAATAATACTGACATAGTTACAGGTAAAATACTATTTACAAAAAGCGACGAGTGTCACAGCGACGAGGTTTCACCCATACCTGTGAAAGTTATTATACAATCATATGTATCTGGCATTACGTACCAGATAAATGTCATATATATCTGATACGTAATAAATACTCATTTTATGAATGACATTTGACACCTTGGCTCTTCAGAATACAGTCTTCCTCTGTATATGCTGTTGCAGTAACTATCAATTAAATTCTACCGAATTTCGTTAAATTCGATTATGGTGCAAAATTAATTGACCAGGAAATGTAACCGGTCAAACACTTATCAGTTTTCCTAAAATCTTGTTAGTCTCCGGTAATTTGATTTGATTCAGTAGTTCTACGGTTTAGAAGATAAAGAGGGGTTCACTTTGCGATTGTTTTTTTGCTAAATATTTCGTAAAAAGACCTCTAAATGATAAATATCGGTAAGGAGAATAGTAACGTCAGCAGAATTCCAATATGTGCTTAGCATATTTTAAGATATATCCAGCGACTTTGACAACGTATAGTGGCCAATGCTATGATTGCTTACTCGTAATTTCAACATGGAACAACAAAGTTACAGTTAGGGCATTATGCTGTGTCGAAGACGCCGACGATGAGTTGTCCTCAGAGCTCACTGCTAGGACGTAATTGATGACTTTCTTAGAAAGCTTCTACCGTCTGAATATACTTTGACAGGTCATGCAGATGACGGTATATTCCTTATTTAATCAAATACAAGAGTAGGACTTGAAAGGTTAGTATACATGTTTAAGGATGATCAACAATTGGGGTGAAACTTACCTATCGTTTATCTTTTGCTCCTCAGAAGACATTTCAGTTACTTTTAAAAGAAAATTTAAAGACAGCGCCTCGTATCATATTCAATAACGTCATTATTTATCATCATCAGCAGCCCTTAACAGTCCACTGCTGGACTAGGCCTCTCCTTTGAAAGGTGGAATTGGCCTACTATAGCACGCTGGCCAAACGGGTTGGTATAGGGTGTGTAGCAAGTTTTCCTTCTCTTACAGTGCTGTTCTCTGCATAATATGCTCCCTCTGTCGGCTCTTACGACACCCATGGGATGATATGAGGTGGTGATATTCCATCTTCTTAATCCGTCACCACACGGTCACTATTAAACATAAAGAATCTGTTTTTTACTTCGGATTAGTTTAAGGGAGGAATTTTCTTTTGTTGAACACGTAATAAATGGTACCTAGGTGAATAAAAAAAACCTTTTACGCTCTGTCTATGATGTCAACTGCGACATGGAGACTGCCGTTCAGACCTATAATTTCACAACTTTAAAAATAATTGATGCAACCTATTTAGATTGTATGTGTGCGCCTGTATGAGTCGATAGGCCTACTATTTGTACTGTACGTCGGCAATCACTACAAGAGTCAACGTCTTGCGTTGATATTTTAACATTTTTGTGCAAAGCTCAGTTAGCACTGAAGCTTTATCAATACTGGCAGGTGTACTTTCGGTTGATCTTGAGGTCCAAAGACGTGCATCAATGTATTATACCATACGAGAAAGCATGAATTTCCTAGCACCTCGTGATAGAAATAAACTGCTTAGGTTGTTCAACCAGCAAGCCGATGTCTACGTAGGCCTTGTCAACGAATAGCAGTTTCATTGGAATACATCAACCAAGGGCCGTCACCTCGACCAATTCTTTCCAGACGTTCGTGAGCGACTGGCCGGACCTGGTTAGGGGGAGATCACTGTGTTGCTCTATTTCGTACGGGGCATGGTAAGTTTTGGAGGAAGTTGCTTTGGTTTTTAGTTAGTTTATTGACAATTATTCAAGCTCTGACAACAAATGTGAGTAATCTGCACATCACATTTTGTGTGTGAGTGTGGTCTTTGCCAATCTGACATTAACAATATGCCTAGTGATTTTCATAATTAATCACTTCTGGTCTAGCGTATTATGCGGCTCTTGCGGCAAGCTATCGAATATCAGTGCGTTGAGGCGTCTCTGAAATGAAATGAAATACTTCTTTATTTCGTATTCTCTGCCATGCATATTACTGAAAATAGGCACAGCTCGAAAATTGTCGGTAATAGAGGCATGTTGATTTCAGCACAAATGGGTTGGGTCGACCGAAGAAGTACTACCGTCTCACAGAAGATCGATGTAAAGTAACAGTATCTGTTATTTTGTGTTTTGTTCAGTGAGTGAGAACGCCTGAGGCCCAGTCACCTTTCCTCTCCCGGTCCCCATCCTGATCGCTTTCCCTTCTCCTCTTCCTTCGGGTAGGCAGCAACTTGGCTGTACTTATTTGACATTGCTTCTGTAATGCTAAGTAAACACAGCTAAGTATGAGCCACGGATACCACTTACCATATCAAGTGGGCCATTCGCTCGTCTGCCAACGGTGAAAGCAATAAAATTTTCGTAGTAAGATCGCAGTGCCAATCAGCTTGTGACCATGGGACTTACAATCGTTCCGAAACGTCTAGCCTTTCATGGTATGTAAATACGTATAAAAGATCGCGTTAATTCCCGTGTCATGAATAATTAATCATACTTAATGCACTTTTAATGAAAATTATAAGGGCTCATTAGGCTTTACAATTAACTAGTACCTAATATTCGATTAACTTAAACTTACGCAATTAAGCGATTAAATTAATAATTGTGCTTGACTTCTTTTATCCTTAGGACACTAGATAAAGGCTAATACGGGACCCTACATTGTGCGTGGCTCGATATACATTTGTCCGGATTTTTTAGTAGGTACCTAATATTTTGTCACAGGTATTTTTCACACAAACATTTAAATCACAGTCATGTAATACCTAATATTTTAATTACCTATTTAGCCCATGTCTAAGCCAAAGGAAAATAAATGAAAATCGCTTTGCTCACGGAATGAACTGAAAACGGTTCTGAAAATCGGACCTGAAAAACGGGCCTGAAAACGGATGTGTGCGGCCAGGCTGATCCAGGATGAGAGAAACTGGCATTAATTTATGAATTTCATTTTTTTTGCGCTGCTAATTTATTTATCACTGCTCCATATACTATCATTAGAGATGTCTGGGTTCTTTGTTAGTTGTGTTAGCTTAGAGCAAATCCGTAATATTTTTCGTATATTTAGGGATGTTTCATGATTTCAATAAAATTTAGAGAAAAATGGTCAAATGTTTATCCGCCATAAATAGACACTTTCGATTTGGCAAAAGTAATAAGTATGTTTTTCATGTGATATTAGACTACTTATTCATATAATTTCAATTCGATTATAATTAGATACGATAGCAACCAATATAACGTAAGATTCTTCAGAAATAGGCCCGGACTTCTTCGTGATTTCATTTTTCGTTGGATCAAATTCTTGCATAGAGGCTTAGGATTCTATCACGTTATCGGAAATAATAGTTATTTAGTTGCCAGCCTGAAATTTTTAGAAAACACTATTTATAGACGCTTTCAAAATCCTTTTACAAATACAATTATTATGTATTTAATGTGATCAGTTATTTTTATCTTTATAAGAATATTTCATTAACAAGTTACATTTATTACTTTGGAGCCCGCTGCAGTGGCATGTAAATTCAGTTGTTTTATATTCATATAAACTTTTACCCATTTTAATGTTGAAGTCAATCAGTCAGTATTTTTATATATTTGTGCATATGATGAATGTTATCTCGCCTTAGTAGTATACCATTGCAGAAATATGTGTAAACAAAAAATTGTAGCAAAATTACGTCTAACTCATTAAAATGGGGTGCCTCAAGGTAGTATCTTGGCATCTAACCTATTCCGCTTAGTTTTAGTTTATGAACAAGACCCGATAAAAAACAAGTTACTTAATATTGTTCAGTTCGCTGATGATTGCAGTAACAAAGCTAATGTGATTAGTGGTGAGCTTGACATATTTTTAGTGCTTTCAGTTTGCTTCACTTTGGGCACTGTTCCAGCGTTGAGTAATAAAACTAGCGAGAATATTTTCTTACAGAAAAACTCAATTACCGTTCACGGTCCGTCTGTAATTGGTAGCTTATTATTTCTGAACTTGTTTGGCTACTGATCTTTTAGTCTGTAAGTGCCAAGGTATTCCCAGAAGAAATAAACTTTCGTATTGATCAACTGTGTCGAATTCTGATGAAAGGCAACATTCAATTTGTATCAATGATTTGGTAGGATTCGTTTCTCAGCATATTTATTATTCAAAATAGTGAAGGTTGATACAATTTAAATTAAATATTGCTGTTGCTGATAATATATTTTGTTTTTCGAGATTTCTTGAGTTTACTTATGTAATAATATTTATTACTAATATATTTACCGTGAGTTTTCACGAAGAAGACATAAACAACAATTTACGTTTAAACTCATAATACTTTTCAAATGCAATTTGCTCATATCCAGGGGCTCTGATATATCTACTGAGCTATTAAAAATTATAAATCGTTTATTCCTCTTTTTTTGGGAAAAAGTGTGAGTATAATGTATGTATATATTTTTATAAACAACAATCACGTGAGATTTGAAATCATTTATTTATTGTACGGGAATCAAATCCACAATACATACGTAATATAGAGGCAAATAATATACATAGGTAATTACGTATACGATACAATCAAACCAAAAAACCAAACTTTAATATACGTTAATCATTTCGCTTTTTCAAATCTTATAATAATAATACAGTATAAATTAGAATTACAACGTAAACAATGTACGCAACATAAACAAGCTTAACAATAGAATGCGAAAATATATTAGTGCACATTTCCACAGTTAAATTGTAAAAAATACCTGAATATATTTCAGCAAACAGTTTGTCTGAAATATAGCAAATAATATAGCATAAGTTTTATACAGGAAAATTGAAAGTATTTCCAGAGCAGTGCAGAAAATCTGCAACGAACCAAGTCGTAAGTAAAAACTAAGCAATCTGTTTTTGGCTTTTAGTCTACGGCCACACCGGGCGATGCTGCAATATTATGCAGAAATCTTTTTACGTCAGTGTCATTATTTTTACATTAAATTGGAGGATTACATTGTCTAAAAAGTGAATATATGTCATATTTCTAATGTTAATCAGTGCTTCGTAATTCTTTCGATGTTTTAGTTGTTTTGCTTTTCATTTTAGTAATAGATGCATTATCGGTCATCAGACAAAGCCATATTGCTTACTGTGCTGGCTCATCATCATCCTTGCGTTATCCCGGTATCATACAATACTTAGAATACACTGTCCACTTTTTGGTCTTTCTAGATAATTGTATGTAAGGTTTCATCTATCTTTCTATCCATTACGCGCCGCAAATAAAGGATCGTCATCTATACCTAACGCATTATCAATTTTTCCGCTGATGATGACTAAGCGATATATATTCTAGCGATCACCCTCACAATTTCTAACATAGGAAACAAAGTTTTTCACATAATATAAACCCAAGCGTTTAGGTGAAAAATGATTCTTTACACGGTTAGGCTCCAAAACAGCCTATAAATGTCGAAACAGTTGTAGGATTACAAATTCATGAGAACAACCCGTGTAAAGCATCCCTAATTATTTTCTCAGTAAAATGAGGATAATTTTATTATATTCAAGAGGCACGCTAAAGGATTTAACGCCATTAAAATTTTAATATCCTGTTAATTCGAAAATAAAATCGACGAAATTCTGAAAGTATTTTAATTTTTAAACCAGCGTTATTAAAAAGACATAGGCGTTTGTGCCGATGTTCTAGTATTTTTATAACATTCGCTCATTTGCGGATTTTGATGCAGATGAATATTCGCATTTCGCATTAAAATGCACATTGCAGAAGTCTGTATTGTGAAAGTCAACCTTTTTGGTTGACTTTCACATTACTGACTTCGAACATGTTTCTTTCCTTTCTTGAATCTTTTAAAATTTTTCGTATATCTCCAGTGGTTATTTCGCCCACGTGCGTGCAGGCTTTAGAATGAACTACCTACTGCGGCGTTTCTCGAACGCTATAACCTGTCCTTCTTTTTATAAACGAGGCATAAGGAGAGCATTATTTACACGGTTGGCAGCTGCTTTGTCGTGTATATATTTCATAATCAAATCATTAGCGAAGTCCATAGGCAGCGGTTATCATTTACGATCAGATGATTCCTTTCATGTAATTAAGCAACAAAAATGTTTATACTTGCATGGCTAGTGAGTCTTAGGTGCCATCTTGTGATTAAGACCATTTCACACATTTTTTGTAAATAAAGATACAATTATAACTCTTTCCTTACACACATCGCAAACAACAAGCTCAATATAAAAAGAAAAAGGGACGAAAAATCTGCAAGGTATTCTTGCCAGTCGTATCGAACTGAGAGCTAACAATTGTCGTGTACAGCTGGTGTTTGACGTCAAATGGCGGCCATTATTGGCGTATTGTGATGACTCGAGAGCCATTGCAGTAATGACATTTGTAATGTATAGTTGTACCGTTGAATTTAGCTCAACGATGCCTTGCCTGTTAGTAATACCAGATGAGCTCTGAAATGTGAATCGTCTTCAAGATAATACTTCGGCAAATTACTGTATCGTAGGGACTTAAAGAATATTCAATCAATCGACAAAAGCCATGATTTGAAACGAGACTAATTTGTTGTTATTTTGTGTATAATATGTGGTATACTATTAAATAGCGAGGCAGCAACTTATACCTACACGATCTGTGTGGTCAAGATCCATCTAACTGGCGAACTATGGTAGGTAATGGATACGAACAGCGATGTGGCAGAAATATTCTGCCACATCGCTGTTCCTTACTATCTATTCATTAACCAACAACCATAAAAAAACGGGAGATATACGTTTGAATTGTACATAAGTGTGTATTGCTGTGTTTGTTTCTGGCATCGTAGCTCTCAAACAAACATACATACATAAATTAACATAACTTCACGCCTTTTATCCCCGAAAGGGTTGGCACAGATGTATTACACACCCACACTTCGCCAGTTATGTTTAGGTCCCAATGTAATAGGAAGCGAGCCTATTGCCATCTACCGGGCACATTACTAAGCTAGTGATCATTAACATTTTTAATACACACAACTGCGAAAAGTCAGAGGTGTGTGCCCGGGATACCTGGGGATCGAAGCTGAGACCATTCAGGTCGGTCAGTCTCGGCAGTCCGTTACGTACACCACTGGGCTATCGCTCTCGAACAAATGGGTTGATTATAATTGATTTTATGTACGAAAAGTCTCAAACCGCCATGTATTCCTCTGTATCCTGAATGTAAAAAAAAGTAGCTATATTTTATCGTTTTTTGTAAGAGTCAAACACCTTTTCCTTTTTCCTGCCTATCCTTTACTCGTTATATACACAATTAAGCGACTGATTTAATATTTACAATTACAAGTAACTCGTAATCTTAATGTATAAAATCCTTGCATTACTGACTGACTGACAGACACGCTACAGCCGAAACTATTGGGGGCAGGAAGCTGAAATTAGGCATGTATATTCCTTGGTGATCGTAGGGGTGCACTAAGAAGAAATTTCCCGAAATTCCCACGGGATCGGCCAAAACGGGTAAATTTGACAAAAATGCAGGCGTAGCTGCTGGCGTCCTCTAGTAATGTATATATCCACGAGTAACAGAAAAATAATATTTGAAAGGTAAAACATTTTCATACTTTTAATAGGGTATCTTGTCTCAATCCCAAGACACGTGTAAGGTTTAGTCTTACTCGCCAAGGTACACGTAAATATTAAACATGTTTTAAATATTCTGTTCAAAATAAAATAGTGGAGAAACCAACATATACGCTGGTTATGCCAGACTCTTTTAGTATAAGCCCTCAGCGTTTAGAATTTTACTAATCAAATGCATTGTTATACAGAAACATGGTATGAAACCGATGTCCGCAAATTCACAGTGTTCTCAAAAGATATGTTGTGTTTAGCAGTATTATAATAATTAAAAATATGTATTTTATTAACATTTCTTATTATTTTCATAAATACAAGCAACATTGATTGAAGCAATTTTACGCCTAAATAATTAAAAACTGCTTTAACGTGTTAATCATAATATATACCTATCCAAAACAGGATGCAAACACATCAACCAGGATGGAAAGTAGAATTGCAAACAGCTTTTGTTCATTTTGTTAGGTTTCCTTTTATCTTTCTATATAACCTAAATATTATCAATTGTCCCGCAAAACAGCACATGTTGCACAACGTACTTATTGCGTTTTAGTGTACATAATTATATATGTCTTTTGATAATCGATGGTAAGGTGTGTATGTGAATACTATTATGAATTATTATTCGTACTTTTGAAACAAACGCATTTGGTACTATTTCCAATTTGATCTACCACGTGGCATTCAGTATGTTAATAAGCTGCTAAAGCCAACCATTACTAAATGCCAGTAAAATCTGGTACAGAATCTATTGATAATATACAGTTAAAACTAAACAACGAAATTATAGTGGTCACATAAAACCGGAGTATACGTGTCGTAGGTAAAGCGTTTGCGCGTGGCATATGTAAGCAAGTGTCTGAGTAACACAGTGTGCCGATTATCGTTACACACGATATATTGATGGTGAACCTCTTGTTACAACGCTCTTGCTTGTGTTTACCTTCACTTTGTATATTGTGGGGACCATGCCCCAATTTCTTTGTATAAATATGGGAACATAATTAAAGCTCTACCTCGATACCTATAGCACGACAGCGAGTTATTGTGTATTGTCAGAATTCTCACATTTTCGGGAATGTTATTCATTTTATTTTGCTATTAAAATATCAGGAACTCGATTCTCTATTTTAGCAGAAACCGACACAGCATTTTCCCGGAAGTGAATAAAATAAATTAAAATAAGTTCTTTTATCTAGTAGTTTATGTCAAAATAATAGTCAATTCATTGAAAATTTGTACTCTACTTCATCATCATTGGTAGCGCCATCTACCTTTCTATTGATAATTAATTACATCAAAGTTTTTTTTTAAAGGCAACCTTTTAGGGCCGGGGGGATATGGTAGCGCCATCTACTTTTCTATTGATAATTAATTACATCAACGTCAATCGTTCCTCGCTTGCTTATCCAATACGAGCGATCCTTTTTATTCCCTCCCTTTCTCCCAAAAGGCACGCCTATCGCTGATTCGTCGCCGAGTTCATTGACGCGCGAGAGATTCAAGAATCATGCGTGTCGCGCCGAACACGTGTACCTAATACCGCCATATTTTACCGCTTCTATACTATAAACCAACAAAACCGCCCGCAGGTGAAGTGGAGTGATTTGTGTAGTTCTGGGTTGGATCCAGACGGAGTGATCATCTTACAGCCCGGTTCTGCAAGAAGCCGACGACAGCCATCTTGTCCAGCCGAGAGAACGAAGGGAGGTGTGCTGCAAAATCCCAGTATCTATAACTCCTAACTCCCACTTCCTTTTCCTATCCTAGGCGATCAGAACCCAACCCTATACAGTCCACAATATTAATATTTTCCCAAATCGCCTAGCACATACGGTCTCGGTGCAACGCCGAACCAAACATCATCATCCTCCTAGCGTTATACCAGTTTCAACCTGGTATCCACTTACCAGTCTAACCGGATTTTTGCTGAATATTAGCTTTTCCACAGAGCGACTGCCTGTCTAACCTCCGCAACCCGAAGGGATAGCGATATTTCCATGGTTTCAGACTAGTGTCAGTTTATTTAGAAGGTCATCATCATCTTCATCAGCCCTTAACAGTCCACTGCTGGACTAGGCCTCTCCTTTGAAAGGAGGAATTGGCCTACTATACCACGCTGGCCAAACGGGTTGGTATAGGGTTTGTATCAAGTTTTCCTTCTGTTGCAGTGCTGTTCTCTGCATAATAATATGCTCCCTCTGTCGGCTCTTACGACACCTATGGGATGATATGGGGTGGTGACATTTCGTATTCTTAATCCGTCACCACACGGACACGGACGGACATTTAGAAGGTACTGACGCCCTATAACGACTGTCAAAGATCTTCATGACAACCGGGATCATCTTAACGTGCTCTCCGAGGCACGGGACAAGCAATAATTAACAATTCAATACGCACATAACTCCGAAAAGTCATCGGTGCGTGCCGTGGATTCAAACCCGATACCCTCTGCATGGCAGTCTGTTGGTAACTCCACTAGTCTATTGCTGCTTAAAAAATTCTACTCTACTTGACGGCCAAAAATGATGACGTCACAATAGTCACACATCCATATTTCATACAAAATCTATTTTTGACATTTCATTCAAAGTGTCTAATTTGAAGTGATTATTTGAAAGACCATTATCTTTACTTCATATTAACGTGATATTGATATAAAAACCTATTTAATTAAACAAGTAATTTTATGAACAACGGAATCGATCTAGTACTTTGTAAACGTAATTGGTTGCACTAATATCTTGGCGTTTGATTAGCAGCTGCCGTACATTGAGAAAGACACACAAAAAAGCTAATATTCTGTCAAAACTAGTCACACCAGTAAGCGAATCCAGGGCTCCAAAATAAGAAGATACCGTTATGGCGATGATGAATATGAATGACAAAGAAAGACTGTACATAATATTATAGACTAAGACTTAGACCACAACGAAAGACATTTTAGAATTTTGTAAAATAATTGTGGACCGGGAAGGCTTTCATCTCGCCCCAGCCTATCTCAATTTAGTTAGTTCATATGAATATGGTTAAAGAATTTAGATAAAAAAAATATTTATTTGGAAAGTCTATGTTTGAACATAAATCAAACTACAACGAATCGCTCATAGTCTTTTCACGCGGTGAAACCAATCCGTCTAAAAAAAGCAATTTGTGGCAATTGCAATTTTTTTGTTGCGGGGAAATGGCATGTGTAATCCGGTTGAGTTGAAAAGCCAGAGCGGTTTGCGGACTATTATCGTATTGGTTTGAACACGAAAATGTTATGCTATTGGTCTATACATAGACGAATTTATTTTGTATTGGTATTATATTGATACACAATATTTTTTGCTACTTCCATGGTGACGCTTAGTTAAGCTTCACTATGGTATTGACCACCACAATAGGACTGATCCGTACTAGGTAGTTGAAGAGGTTGCCGTGACCCAAATCGGTCCAGAAGGTTATTAGTATTCGTACTAGCTAGTACGAATCAATCCCATTGAGTTAAAATATGAATAACTTTATTATTGAGAATAATACCAAATCTTAACATATTTGTAAGCCTGGAAATACAAACAACAGTTTTGTAGGAAAAACAAAGCTTTTAATGTTGAAACTGTCAAAACGTTTGATTTTGAAGTCAAGGATACACATATAAGGCTTTTTATATTTGGCTTTCTTATAATTTATAATAATGTTGCCATTTATCTTCCTGCAAAGCCGCGGGTAAAAGGTAGTAGGAAATATTATAAAACATTATAAGGAGTGTATACTAGTTTGTATTACAGTATACTTAATCTTATAAGAACTAAAACAAAATGGTTAATCTTCTTTCTCTTAGCATTATCCCAGTTTCAATCTGGGGTCCGCTTTCTAGTCTAACCGGATTTGACTGAATATTAGCTTTTCCACGGAGCGACTGCCTGTCTGACCTCCGCAACCCGAAGGGATAGCGATATTCCATGGTTTAGACTAGTGTCAGTTTTATTTAGAAGGTACTGACGCCCTGTAACGATTGTCAAAGATCTTCATGACAACCGGGACCGACGGCTTAACGTGCTCTCCGAGGCACGGGACAAGCGATAATTAACAATTCAATACGCACGAAAAAGTCATTGGTGCGCGCCGTGGATTCGAACCCGATACCCTCTGCATGGCAGTCTGTTGGTATACCCACTCGGCTATCGCCGCCACTAAAACAAAATAGTTAATACCAACTATAATTTCACCTGGCGCAAACTAGTGCACAAGGTCAACACACAATTAATTATTTTGTTATGTGGACGACCCAACTCTAGTAATTGTTGTCCGTTATTCAAAGTTAAATGAGGCTTATGGCATTTGATTAAACCCAACATAACTCTCAGCTACGGCTGACTTCTAAATGGGTTCTAGCTAAAAATGGGTCACATTCCTTTTATATTATACCTAAATGAAGCCTCTCGACGGGTCGGTCTCGGCATGAACTTGGATATAACCAAGATTATGTTCAACGAAAACATTGTGCCGGGACCGGTTTATGTCGACGGATCGATGCTTGAAGTTGCTCAAGCGTATGTTTACCTTGGGCAAGTAGTCGAGCTTGGTAGAAACGAGTTCGTCGAGTTCTCTCCAAAGTCAACAAATGCGTCTTACCTAATATGACGGTGCCGAGACGTGGACACTCACAGTAGGACTAGTCCCCAAACTTAAAGTCACGAAGCGAGCTATGGAACGGACTATGCTTGGCGTCTCTTTGAAGGATAAAATCCGCAACGAAGTTATCCAACAAAGAACCAAAATTACCGATATAGCTCACAGAATTAGTAAGCTTAAGTGGTAGTGGACTGGCCATACTTGTAGAAGGACTGATGGGCGATGGAGCAAGCGTGTCCTAGGATGGAGACCACGACTCGGTAGGCGTAAGGTAGGGCGGCCCCCGGCTAGGTGGACCGACGACCTGAAAAGGGTGGCTGGGACAGACTGGATGCGGAAGGCTGAGGATCGTGTACTGTGGCGCGTGTTGGAAGAGGCCTATGTCCAGCAGTGGACTGCGATAGACTGATTGAGATTATACCTTTCACAAATTGGAAACTGAAATCATGTTTACGTTGCACCAAGTTGGGGTTTCAAGCCACACACATGATTGAAATTTGTCATCAAGAAATTTTTGTTTTCAGCCTGGATGTTTCTGATAATCATTTATGGTTAAAACTTCTGATACCATCTCATTGTAAATTTCTTACGCCGTTGTTCAATCAGGTTTTTCTTGTAACCAACTCACACAAGATCATCTAATCCTAGACTAAGCAGAGTTGATTCTATGGCAACCAAATGACTGGTAAACATACTTTAAAATACATTCTAAAGTGCATATAAATAAAAACAACATTAAGACAGAAAATAGCCAGCTTATTCTGAAGTACAGAGGATTCAGAATGACAGTTTATCCTCAGGCTTGAGACCTTGATCGCTGTGATCAATCGCAAATTAATTGCCTCAGGAAGAGACGTAATCCTGCCTTAATCACATTTTACTCCGATACAACACCAACCCAATTAGTTTGTTTATAATTTATAAATTATAATTTACAACAGGTACTTTGGACATTATTACTTAGTAAGTAAATATTTATTTGGACATTATTACTTAGTAAGTATTGTGGCGAGCACAATGATTGCTGAGTGGTGACCCTACTAATAGTATAACTTTACGTAGGGTGGACTACAAAAAGTAAGTGGTGCTTAATAGAAATATGAAAATGTCAGCTTTGGTCTTTGTTACAGAAAAATTATTATTTTTAGATAATTCCACGTTTGAACTCTTTTATGGATTAAATGTAATAATCTAGTTTCGATGTCGCTTGATTTGTAGTCTGAAAATATTATTGAATAAATTTCCTTTTCTGTATTTCATTTATATCGTGCTTCAATGTATATTGCAATTCTTTACATAGCCGTTGTTCCAATAAATAAGTACCTTTATCAAAAGCTTTAAAGATAACATAACTGAAGACGCTTTCCTAATCACATACACTGCAAAATTATTTCAACCATTGGAACTGTGGCCATATTGACGCTCGCTGGACGAGTGATATTTTAGGAAATGGTTCGAACATTGCCTAGAAATTCTAGTGATCATTTGATATGTGTACAGATGATAAGAGGAACAGTAGATGAATAGATAAATACCTGAACCAAAACCATCCTCTTTTTTATATCATGCAAGGGGTGGTAAGCTATATGGCAACTGGAAAACATAAGCACTGATTCAAGACTTGACAAATAAGTCAACAAAAAGTGTCAGAAATAGTTTCGTATGATTTATTTATTTATTTTATTAGGCACAACTACAGATAACAAATTATAAAGTAAAAATAAGTAAAGTTTAAGTAAATATACAGTTAAATTAGCAATCCGATTATAGTTAGGAACATTATTTGTTCTTCCACAAATTATGTTACGGTTAGCCAAGAAATAAATAAAAGTGTAGCATTATACAGGTAGGTCATTAAGTTGTTGCACAAATTTAAGAAAATATAAATTCACATCATAAATATCAATTAGAAATAATTTAAAAATAAAAAGATACATCATAATAAAGGGGAATGACCATTTTTGGTATCGCTTGATGCTTATGATCTGAGCTGTGTCACGAGTTCGTGATGTGGATAATTTTTGTTTATAATTATAATGCTGTTATAACATAATATGGAGTCTCATATTTGCCGAAAAAAATAACAAGAATTAACAGTCGTTATATTTGGTAACGTGAATTTCCGTTAGGGAGTATCTTTGCTGTGGTAACAATACTACACTTTTAATCGATTTTCTATATAATCACAATCGTTAAAAAATATTAAACGTTATAATTATTTTGGTAAATATGAATATTTAAAACATCATTTTTAACCAACGTATAAACATATGTTTGTATGATATAAATCGCTTGTCATTAATTCAAAACTAAACTAAATTCTAAATAGTTAGTTCTTAAACCGAACTGTATGAGATGGTACAAAACATATTTGGTCAAGTCTTTTTAATAATTAATTATTAAATACTTGTGCCTCTTTCTGTGTTTATTGGAATATCTAACAACTTATGTTTCTTCGAACACGTAACATCGCATACAAACTATCCAAATTCGTAATCGATTTTTAATGTAAATCCTTTTTTTATATGCTGGCAACATTGTACCACACTTGTCAAGTTTCTTTGTTTACGTCCGTTCCCGGCCAAACAAAGCATTCTTTCTTGGAGTATCAGTGTTTGTTGTTAGTATTTGCACGTGTGATTTCGTAATTAACTATTATGCTATATTTGAGAAAAGGACTCCTATATATATTTTATTTTTTGAGACAGAGACACCTTGTTTATACTGATTGTGATATTATTATCGCCATCATGGCAAGTTCCGTGCGTCGCTGTATTAACTGTTCCCTTCGACTGAAGCATGGAAGTTGGCAGTCATTAAGGGAAGTGAATGATAATATCTACACTATCAGCTTGGACTTCACCCACTCCGGTAAGTCATATTGACTGACCGCCAGTTTTAGAACTGTGTTCGCGCCATGTATATTACCGGTGTTTATTGGGCATGAAAGCTTTCTCCTGGAGTACTTGTTTTTCCTGGTGCCTTAATATCTTATTATATTTTCAAAGCTATAGTATAATTTGATTTTAATTTCCAAATTAATGAAAGGATAATAGATTTTGGCATTTTGACTTTCAAAGTTCACCTATCTATTTCTCTGAAACCCGGCAAATTACGCATATAATGTTTAGTTTTTATTAAACTTCATATTAATACGAATCGCAAAACAGTAGTTTGATCTTGACACAGTAATATTTATACCGATACCAATTCCCTTAGTCACTTGGTCATTCCCCTTTACCAATTCGGAAATATTTAGAGAATGTCAAGAAGTTACATAACAATTAATTGAAAATAAAATCAAATCATAACTAACAATTACAATAATTATATCTATTAATAAAGACTAATAAGGAGAAAATATTCTATTACTATGGTTATGGTACCTACATATTAAGTAATTAAATCGACAGTAAAAAAAAATATCTGTATCATTACATTTAAGGTGTCAGATTACATGTTAAGTTTGCGGGTTAGTGAGGATCTGCTTAAGGGCCCAGTACACAATGGTCCATGTTCTTTTTTTTTTATAGCAAAAGGCGGCAAACGAGCAGACGGATTGCCTGATGGTAAGCAATTACCGCCGCCCATGGACACAAGCAACACCACAGGAGTCACAAGTGCGTTGCCGCCCCTTGGGTTTGGGAAAAGGGATAGGATAAGGAGTGGGATGAGGGAGAAGGAATAGGGGATAGGGCCTCCGGCACTCTCACTCACCGAACGAAACGCAACAGTTAAGATTCTGTTACTTTACGTCGATTTTCTGTGAGAGGATAGTACTTCCCCGGTCGAGCCGGCCCATTCATGCTGAAATCATCAAGGCTCTACTATCTATAGGGTACATGATGGGCCACTGCAGGCCATCGCCCGCCATCGTGTGAACATGTATCGCCATCGCCACGATCACTTGGTGTTCACACAATGGCGCATGGCTCATTGCTGCCTGGCGAATCACTTGCGATGGACGTGGAAGTAATTGCGGCCACGGCTATCTAATTTTGCGATTAATACAAGAACTACTGGTCCGATTTGAAAAATTATTTCTCTATTAGATAGCCCATTTATCGAGGGAGGCTATCTAATAGACTATATAACATCACGCTATGAGCCACGATAGCGTACAAAGACTTAAATAACTCGGGTGTAACCGTGGGCTCATCCAGTATATTTATATACCGCATATAAGTATTATACATTACATACAATTATTATATACTGTCTCAATGATCCAGTGCATAGCGTATGTGACTACTGATCGGAGGTCCGGGGTTCGATTCCTGGGTCGGGCAATAGCGTTACTGGGTTTTTCCGAATACTCAGTAGCAGCCCGGAGTCTGGTGATGTGCCCGGTAACGGTAATAGGCTCGCCCTCTATTACGTAGGACCTAAAAATTCATGGCGAAATGTGGGTGTAATATTTACACCTCTGCCTACCTCTTCGGGGATACAGGCGTGAGATTATAAATTAAAAAATATATAATAATATACTAGCTGCCACCCGTGGCTCCGCCCGCGTGGATGTAAGTTGTTGCGATGAAAACTATCCTGTGTCCTTCCTCGGGTCTTTGATTGATCGAATAATTAGTCATAAATATTGATCTTTCAACAGAAAATCCTTGTCATACTGGACAACTACTGCTAAGCCGTCAAGTCTGTATGGCTGATGGATTCATATAGTTCATCATCAGATGTTTCAGATCTTCGATAAGTCAACAAAAATGCTCATCAGACTGAACAAGTTTTGCTAAAAAGGCAAGCCTGTATGTTATAGTGTAGATGGGCTCTTTAAGTTCCACATCAGATGTCCGAAATCTTCAATTTTAATTGCTTATCAAAAATGCTCATCATGTGAAATGTTTTTTGCCACACTGCAAATTTTATGTCTTATAGTTACGCTGGGCTGTTGTGGTTCTGCATCAGAAGTTCCACTTTCCAAAATCAATTTTAGCCTATATGTCGCCTGACCTAATACTAATATAATAAAAAAAGTTTAATTCAAATCCATCCAGTAACTTCTGAGATTAGCGTGTGCAAACAGACCAGTGTTGCCAGATCTAATTTTTAAAAATCCGTAGGTCTACGCCCAAAAATCCGTAGATGTCCGTAGACTGCCTCTATAACAATCCGTAGATCTACGGACATTTTTTATAGATGATTACTTAGATGGAATAACCTAAAGCCTAATTCCTTGTTGGTAAAGAAATTGAAAAATTGTTCCAGTGTCGCTGCCATTATCGCTCTCATTATAACTATTTTCCATTTTAGTGCAAATAAACGAAAAATCCTACCATGATTTTATATTCGGCAACAAGAAAACAACACGGACTCGTCGTAGTTATGGCGGTTTCAGATTAGCGTTTTATACGCGCGTATAAGCTCGTTTTTGGAAGCGCATGTAGGCGCGTATAGGCGCGCCTATTGGCACAAGCGCAACTCGTACGAGCGTTGACGCGCTTCTAAGCTCGTATAACCACGAGCCGTCAAAATCCATGTTGACACTGACAAGACGTCACTACCGTTTCGAGCGAATACGCCCGTTTACGTGAGTCTGGTTTTTTGAAGCGCGTAATGTAGCGCGCGTGTAAGCGCGTATGCTGAAACGACCGTATACGCGCAGAAAAATACGCTAATCTGAAACCGCTCTAAGTCAACCCAACAAAAAGAAAATATTTTTCTAAACCTAAGGGCCTGTGCAAAACCACGTTTTTTAAACGCGCCGTCGACGCGCGTTTGTAGTGATACAGACGCGATACGCACGCAAGTCAGATGCAGCCTGTAGACAGTGTAGACCTTTGTAGGATAAAAGCGCGCCGTCGACGCGCGTTTCTAAAACGCGCGTCGACGAAAAACGTGGTTTGCACTGGCCCTAAGTTGACATTGACAATGACAGACAAATGACAATCGTCTTCATTTCGTTTGTTATTCCTATATCGTTAATTCCGTTTTACGTTAGTCGCTTTAATCAACTAAATAGTCTTCTTTGGACTTTTCTATGGTATGATGTAGGTATTGTATTAAGCACAAATTATTATAGAAACGCAGGTCGCAGGACTACTTTTTTGTTGCCGACTGCTTATTTCCAATATGTATACTATTGTTTGCGTCGGGTGAATGAAATCGAACAAAAATCCGTAGATTTGCTAGAAAAATCCGTAGGTCCGTAGACAAGAACAAAAATCCGTAGATCTACGGACAAATCCGTAGATCTGGCAACGCTGAAACAGACAAACAGACAGAATTATTTTTTTAGATTCTTGCTCCATTACTGATTCCTAGCATAACTGTATAATTATTTTGTAAATATATTCAATATACAGTTTCTTTTACTGCCTTCTATACATAAAACAAAAAGTGCACTATCCTGATCTGCGGTCGGTGACGAACTAAACAATGGGCCATTGTGTGAACACCACAGGCCACGCTACGCCACGATTCCTTTGAAGTTTGCCCAAAAAAACCGACAACATCCCGATTGCGCGCCACGATTGACAATTGCCCGCCACTGTATACCATCACCCTGTGTACACAATGGTCCATGATGGGCCACTGCAGGCCATCGCCGTACTCCGTGTACACACGGCTACACATCATGCTATACAAAACCAGCGTATCATGGTCTCGCTTTGTATGATCTTTCCGCACATTAAACGATCACTATTTTTTAAATTGCTGCGCAGTTATGTACTTATGTACCCAAATGTTGTTGAACATTGTTTTTAAAAAAAATCTTACTATAAACTAAATATATTGGTTTTATTTACCCTGTGGATCAGTGGTTAAAAGGTCACTGTCAGCCGAGTATACAAGTTCGATTCTCGTTTGTGGTCTTTTCTGGAAGTCTATTCATTTTAATGTCTACTTTGTTGGCGTATTATTTTTTTTCACTGTGCTTTGTTCTGAAGTTTTTTTTATTGTTGTTGTTCATAATTTTGTATCGATTTTATAATCGAATTGTTATTATAGGTACTTTTATAAAGCAATATTGTGTGTGGTTGACCGGGCGTCGCAAACTCGGAACACGTACTTATCTAATTAAAATATATCTAGTTTGTTATTACCATGCGCACGCGCTCACTCAGTGACGCGCTGATACATATTATGTACCGAACTTATGATTCATCATTGTTTATTTTAATAGTGTGTTCATTCATCGTGGACAATCGTGGTCTTTGTAATTAAATTGAGCAAAATAATTATGTATTTTGTTGTTCTTTTGTAATTCAGTAGTCAGTTTGTAGTCTGCAACTTGAATTTATTTTTGTTCAGCTTTCGTATGAATTCTGTTTGTTGTACCTAACTATGAGTTAGTATTTTGTTTATCTAGTGGTCGAGGTGCCGAACCCAAGAATAATAATTCGTAGGGCTAGATGTAGCTTCTTATACCTGTAACTCATTCTTAATGACGTCCCTTTTATCTCGTGTATTACCCTAAGCGCTTCACGCCTTTAATGGTTGTCTCTCATATTCTGTTATGTTATGGCCTAAGCACTTATGTAGTGTGTGGCGGCTTTATGGATGACGGGTGTGTTCGTTTATCATAGGGCAGTTGTTGCGTCCGTATTGTGGGTAATATATTATATTTATAGCTAATGTAGTTATGTAAGTTTGGTTGTTTACTTAAATACTGACACCACTTCCACTACTTGATTACAGGTAATCCTCAACGAGCTGCTAGCCAAGAGAATTTTTCCTAGGGAAAATTCTGCCCTAAAGAAGGGGGTGTGTGACGTCGTGCATCTCCGTCTGAACTGTGACGTCGAACGTAGGAGGGAGCGCCTCTGCCCGCGCGCCCCGCACGCCATATATAAGCGTGCGACGCTGTTCAATCTGCGCTCTGCTCCAGCTCACGGCCATCAGTTAAGTCTTCTTCCTATCAAGACCCTGGCCTTCGGAACACAAGTGAACACCAACTTTTCTTGTCGGACCACGCCCTGAATTTCTTATGTTCTCAATTATAAAAAGTCTTCGTATTAAAGTAGCTGCATTGTATCTACCTACATAGGCAATTATATCGTGTACTATTCTAAAAGTGTTTTCATTTGTAAGTAAAACCTGATGACCTGAAAACCTGAAAACCTGAAATACATCTAACTCTTTGGAGTGGATGTTATACTCTCTGCACATTCTTGATAATGGGTCATGATATGTGACATTATTATTTGATGACGGCAAAGAGAACAGATTTTGTGTACGTCTACTACCGCCCACCTTGAGAGAAACATGACTCAACAACTCACTAGCGTCCCATTTAGTGTTGATAATCTTATGCAGGGTAGAGTACTCTAGAATTTTACGCCTACTCTCTAGTGTGTCCATTTTGAAATAATTCAGTCGAGACTCGTACGAGGGTAATTTCCGTCGCAATCCAAACTTCGAACTTAAGTGACGAACAAATCGTCTTTTAATAGCCTCTACTCTATCCACATGTATTTGGTAGAAAGGAGACCAAATTAGCGAGGCGTATTCTAGTATACTCCTGACCAGTGTATTATACAAAAGTTTTATGCTATCCGATTTTCTAAAGGGTTTTATTAATCTGAATATGAATCCCATGGTTTTATTGGCTTTGCTCACAAGAGAGTCGTAGTGTGTGGTAAATGTAAGCTTCGAATTGAACCACACCCCAAAGTCGTTCACCACATTCTGACGTGTTACTGCTGTATCAATAATTGTGTGCGGTTGACAAATGGGAGATTTACTTTTTGTGAATGTTATTAGGTGATATTTGGCTACGTTTAGAGACATGTGATTGTGAACACACCACTTATGTAAGTAATTTATATCATTTTGTAATGCAATGCAATCCATAGGGGGTTCTTATTTTATGATATATTTTTAGATCATCGGCATAAGCTAAACAATTACATTTAATAGAGTCCACCAGGTCGTTAAATAAATAGTATAAATAAAAGTGGTCCCAAATTTGAACGTTGCGGAATACCAGACTTTGCTATGAAGGAACGGAATTCGAAGCCGTATACCTTAACAATTTGCGTGAGGTACGACAGATACGATGTAAGCCAACGCAACAGTGAACCATGAATACCTAACTGTTGGGCTTTTCGACTAAGAATGAAATGGTTAACCTTATCGAACGCCTTGGAAAAGTCTGTGTACAATTAATCAACCTGAATGTGACTGTTAAGCGAGCTCGTTAGGTCATGTACGTATGCCAGGTAAGAATCCGTGCTGTCTAGGACTTATGATAGGTTTTAGGAAGAAGCTTATATGTTTGTAAACTAGACTTTCGAATATTTTCGCAATGCAACAAAGGATACTAATGGGTCTGTAGTTCTTTATGTCTTCCTTACTACCCGATTTATGTATCGGCACAATGTGGGCTACCTTCCAAGTTTGGGGAAAATAACCAGTGCTCAGAAATTTATTGAAGATCAATGCTAAGGGCTCATGCACCGACTTACTACAGTTCCTAACAAAGACCGGAGGTAGCCCATCTGGACCTGCACCCTTAGTGATGTGAATAGATTTTAAGGCTAAGTTTACTTTTTCGCTAGAAATAACTATTGATGAAATATTAGTAAATGTTTCAGGAAAACTAGGGGTAAACGCTTCGGGCTCCGTTGTAAGATTACTGTAAACAGAATAAAAGTGTCTTGCAAATAAATTTGCTATATCAACGCCCGTACTGGCCCACTCCGAGTTATAATGCATTTGCTGAGGTATGCCATTGGATGATTTTTTGGATTTTGTGTATTTCCAAAATGTCTTAATATTGTGTTTAATATTGCCTTCCACTGTGAATATGTAAGATTTATAGCAAGTATCAAACACACGTTTAGCTCTCAATCTTAATAGGGAAAATGTGTCATGATCGCGAGGATTATCATATTTTTTTAACTTTAAGTTATATTTGTCTTTCTCTTTTATTATTTTTATTAATGAATGTGAGAACCATGTTGGCCAGTTTCTTTTGGGTCTAAGTTTAGGAGAGTTTCGCTCAATGCTGTCCCATATATGTGTGTGTGTTAAAGTATTTAGAAACTCGTCGCAGGGTGAATTGGTATATTGGTGCCATTGTATTCGTGATAATTCGTTGGTACATTGGCGATAATCAGTTTTATTGAAGTTGTATCGCGGGGTACTATTTTCTTTTAGAGCTGACGTTTTTTGACACTTAATGCATATTTCTAAAGGAGTATGGTGAACATCGCTGCGGCTTAAGGTAAGCGATTCTGTCACATTGAGGGGTATGTTAGTGGAGTGCAATACAAGATCTAATATTCTTCCGTGATTGTTTTGTATCAAGTTTGATTGTGTCAGATCAGTTCTAGCAATAAATCCAGACAGTGTGCACGCCTTGCGGCTCGTTGCGGGAAGAGGGGGTGTGCTAGACCAATCGATGTCTGGTTAGTTAAAGTCACCAATGATTAGCGTTTGATTAGTAGAACAAGAAACAATTATATCCTCGCAATTATCCAAGAAAACTTGAAAGTCGTTATAATGAAGATAGGAGGGCAGATAGACACTTTTTATTACTTGCAGGTATCCAGAGCTTTCGATCTTAAATGACTGACTAAATATCTAATACCAAGTTGAACAGTTTTTGTTGCAATTTAATACACATTATGCATTGGTAATCGCTCTTAAACTTAGTTACAGGGAAAATAATCCAACACTGAAATATTTATAAATTAAAAAAAAATACTAACTAAAAATACTCTATTTTACCCTAACAAAATAAAGCGACAAAATATTAAATCTAAACCAATTTTGTCTAAATAACTTAGCTATGAAACTGAACTTTAAATTTCGATGCCTATCTTAGTTTTGGTACAAAGTTATTTTATAGAGAAGGTACGGTTTATTTTTCAAACTCTCGTTTTTCTCGCACAATAGTCAGATCAAGGTTTCGTACTATCATAATTATAAATAGGTTCTATTGAAAAGTTTAGTGACCGCATGTTGCATATGCCAACCCTAGCGCACTGACGGAGACCCAATAGGGTTGTCAAGTAATCCCAAAGGCACAGTTCACATTGTGTCGCACGAATCAATCGCGCCACCTCTATACTCCGAGGTGGCTGTTGACTTTACCTACTCACGTATTGTACGTGACAACAAGTGGTCAAAATTTGATACTATTTGTACTACGACTAAATGCCGCCATTTAACAAGATTTAGGTATGCTAGGATTTGTAGTGGCCGTAGAAGTCTTAATAAAGTATAGTACTAAATCGTATCTTAATTTTTTTATATTGTAGAGATATTAGATTATATTGCCATTTGTTGCGTAGAATTCTTTGTGTAATGTGGAACTTCATTCCTTTGAAATTAAAGCTGACCTAACTCTACAACACTATTCTTAGTAAAGTGCAAATTTCTTAAGGGAACTCTACATAGAAATTATTATAAAAAGCTACCGAGACTGCGAAGACTATAGGCGTATACTGCCTTCCAAAATTTTAATAATATAATATATTACTGAAATTTAGCCAATAGTCATAAAACATAGTCAGAATTATGAACTTTTTTAACTTTACTTGTAATATCATTTTGTACAAATATTAATTATTTATTTTATTTATTTATTTATAGTCTCACGCCTGTATCCCCGAAGCGGTAGGCAGAGGTGTAAATATTACACCCACATTTCGCCATGAATTTTCAGGTCCCACGATGTCCCACGTAATAGGGGGCGAGCCTATTGCCGTTACCGGGCACATCACCAGACTCCGGAGATATTTCTATTCAATTTAAATACTTTCTCGGACATTCTTACATTCGTGTTTCATGCTCGACAAGATACTTATTTTATGTATGTACATACTTATTTTATGTATCATTCTTTCTTCCCTTTTAATTTCTCAATGACAATGTCCTCAACATAAAGATAAGTAGGCCACACAATCATTGTCATTTTACATTTTGTACCCAAGAGTAGCCATCCCAAATAACAAAAACATGTTATAACACATTACGGTTCCCTGTTCCAGTGTCCACTCGACGCGAACAAGTGAGTGGCTCAGGGAACAAAATGGCCCCCATTACCGCGGTCATTGTGTCCCCAGTGAGAGCTAGTGCAGGCTTTTTCTTTGTAATTGAAACCATCGCGTTTAGTTAAAGTGCGACGGAAAAATGTGACGGGATATGTATGTGATCGGAGAAAATAAATTTGTTAACACGATCACTAGTTTAGAGTATCGGTCCACGTAAAGTTACACGGTATTTGAAATGGCAAAAATTAAATGTGTATGTGATTGATTCTGCAACTGGCTGTGAGTTGTTTTTTTTACAGAGAGATACATTAACTGTGCAGTTTATTTGGGCATCTAATTTTTGTCTAGATGGTGTTGTCATAAATGTAGTAGAAAATAATAATAATTATTATATGACTATACTAATAAAAATATTTAGCCAAGATTGATCATCGATTACTTATTTGTCATTCTATTGTACTAAATCTAAATAGCACGAAAATCGTCAAATTATTAACATGCATCGCCAGGGGCGTTGCCAGCCGATTGTCTTGGGGGGATTGATCAAATGAAATCGACATATTTTGTAAAAAATATTACCAGTTACCAGTAGGGCCGCAACATGTGAAACTTGCAACCAAAAAAGAATCTCAAATTCGATAACTACCACAGCAGCTTTTCAAAGATTTACAAATTGCCCTGAGCAACGGAAACCTCTGGGCAAAAAGTGGGCTGCATAATTGTTGACGCTCTGGTTACATAAATATCGCAGAATCATGAAACGATCTTGGAATCTCATGAAAATAAACACTTTTGAGATTTGCGCGCCCAAATATGGCGACCGTTCCATCTCTTCCTTCCAATTAGAGCTTCAGCTGAACGCAGGTGTAACACTTATGAATTTTAAACCATATTCGGAAGCCGAAATCAAAAATATTATTCCCGCGAAATTCTTTTCTACAACATTTCTCGGATGTTTTTATAGAAATCCCCGCGTTACAGGAGCGCTTGCCAAACAGAAGCATATTTTTTATTCTATTTCTACGGAATTTGATGGAATAGTTGAGTGTGTTCGAGTTTGCAAATGTTCTTTATTTCATTGTTATTGTAATACCTGCTTAATTTGTCTAAGAAATATATTGGATTTATTACTTTTGTTCGGCCGAGTATGGACCGAGGTTTTTTGTAGTAAGTTAGGGAAGGAGTTACTTTGATTGTGCACGGTATTATATTTGAAGGTCAGCTTTTTGGAGGTATTTTTTATGGCTGCTCTTATTCTTGCGTTTATTTATTGTGATGTTTCCATTGTTTTGAAGAGTGAATGAGTATGTAGCACGTTGCCATTTAGAGAGCTTAGGTTGACATTCAGTAGTCTGAGACTATTTGTAAAGCTGCAAATTTCATCAAAATAAGTTCAAGGTTTTTACGTGAAAGATTCACAAACATATATACATCCATCTATCGACACAATCTTTTAAAAATAACTTTCGAGGCATAAGTAAACAGTTATTTGCCCATACTGATAAAAACAGTTCATTACTAAATAGATAATATAAAAGCGGCGATAGCCCAGTGGTGTACGAAACGGACTGCCGAGACGATGGTCTCGGGTTCGATCCCCAGTTACCCCGGGCACATACCTCTGAAGGGCAAATCCTCTTTTCAAAGTTATGTGTGTATTAAAAATGTTAATTATCGAAAGTAATAGAAATGTACCCGGTAGATGGCAACAGGCTTGCTCCCTATTACATTGGGATCGAAACATAACTGGCGAAGTGTGGGTGTGTAATACACCTCTGCCTACCCCTTTGAGGATAAAAGGCGTGAAGTTATGTTATGTTAAATAGGTATCAGCTTTTCATTTTCTCATCAGTTTCAGTATCAGTGTAGCAAACTTTAGCAGCAGTGACCATAAAAGCCACAATTTTGAACACGTGTAAAGGCCTATAAAAGGTATAATGATTTGTAATTCACAAGTCTTATTAATATAAATGCAGTAAAATATTTGGTAGAAAAATATTCAATGAGAATAGTCCACCAATGAGATTCTTGCAACTATCAAAATTTATTTAAATAGTAAACCAAAATTACAGAAATAAATACCTAATTGCAGCTGAGATTGCTTCTAGAGAAACTTACCTTCCAAGAACGGCTAGGTTCATTCCTGAGATTTAAATTCTTACATTCCGTCCGCCCGTTAGCCGTTCCGCAATTATTTATTATCACTGCTAAGAAAATGGCGACCAACGCTTCCCCGGACAGTTATTATTGCAACAGAAAGATATTTTGAAATTAAATTCCCATATGGGACCAGCTATATATAATAAGATTCCCAATAACATCAAAGATATGACACATAGTTTAATAATATTTAAAAAGAAATTACATGAATTACTGATAAAAAAATGCTATTATTCTATAAATGATTATTTAAATGATAATTCCTTATAATTATTTTTCGTATTGGACAAGTGCATAGCTCAATCATTACATTAATCTTTTAACTTCTCAACTACAACTTGACTAACTGTTGTATTATTATGTTTGTATTTTTGTATATGCTTGGTCTTGTTTAATTTTTAATTTTTATTTAATGTTTAATTTTATTTTTGTGACATTATTTTATTTCATTTGTATGTATCAAAATGACATTTATATAATTTACTTTTTATTCTAATGCTTGACTTATAAATGAAATGTATATTCTTATTGACATTATGTTTGATTATTGTTGTAATTTAAATGATTTATGATAAATTAATTGATTGTCATAATAATGTTTTTAATCTTTAAAATAATTTGCATGCCATATCATGGTAAAATGTAGTGGATCATATTGTACTGCTAACATCTTTATTTTCTTTGTTACCTACATTATTAGCAAATAAATGAATTCTATTCTATTCTATTCTATTCTATTCTAAATATTTGTTTGTAAGGAATACGATTCCTGAAAGAGAATTTATAATAAAAGCAGGTTAGCAGGTGAATTTCGTTGGCCAGAAATGTTTTATTTTTATTTGTTGTTGTCAGCAATATTTTTTCTGATGCTACGAAAAGTATTATAATTGGACGTCAATACAGTGTCGAAGTAGGATCAGCGAATCGTTTATTTACCTGTTCATTAATATGAATTGGATCGACACTTTATTTTGCTTTTCGCGTTTTCTTCTGTTGCTGGGAATGAGTTAAATAAATACAAAGTGATAGGCACAATCAGCATTAGGTATGAAAATTTCCTCAGAAGACATATGCGATATTACTTGCCTTTTATTTGAATGATGTGGTAAATCTAGAGTGCGTAAACCATTTTTTTGTTGATACGAGATTCAACACAAGGCAATGGAGGTTATGGAGACCTCACCTTCAAGATTGGTCGGGTCAAAATCAGTATAGCTATAACTAAATCTATGCTGGATGCCTTCTAATGACTTTGAAACATTTACGTGAATAAATACGTCGCTGTAATGTTCGGCGAGTAAGAAAAGCACGCAGTCTACTATAATTTTGAAATGAATAATCTTGCTGGTTTTAAAAACCAAAGTACATTACCACATTACTATTATTCAAGCACAAATACAATATGCAAATGGTGAAACTTACTTTCAGCATTTGCATAGGGCATGTTACTCTAGGTGTACTGTTAACACTAGGTCGTTTAAGTGAGGAATAAGGGCAACAAAGCGACAAGCGCAAAACTTCGCTAACAGCTTGCCGTTAAGCACCATGAAGGCTATTCAAAAGTCGCCAGTAAAAAGCGATTGTCATTGATTGCGCACAACAGGTGCTTTGCTGCTTTTAGGATTTTCTCAAAAACATCGTTCGGCTTTGACATTGAACTTCCACCTCAAGATAACACAAACGACTCATCTTTTAAAAGTTATCGACCAACTTCCGTACTTATACAAAGGTTAAATTAAACGTAAATACGAGAAGAACAGGATAATCCACGAAAGTTCTTTGAAATAATTGAATATAATGTTATACGTCGTACGTGTAGAAAATAACACAGATAACAGCAGCCCTATCCAAAGACAGGGATATAAAACCCACGCAATCTCTGTTATAACGTCTAAAATAAGCACCTGTGTTTCGAGTGTTTGTTGAACTCATTAAACAATTATTGAACGAGCTCGCAGCTTTTATATGTTCGCAATTGTTTTGCTTTAGTAGTATACTTGTAAGTAGATGTATGATGAACAATCGTGAGTACTCAATTCGCTTTGATTCCAAGGGTAAAAATGTCCTAATGACCAGTATGTCCGTCAAAACATCTATAGGTATTTTTTTAAAGATAGCCAGTTCCTTATATTGTTAAAAAAGTGGTTAATTTGACTGAAGATGGGTCATTATCATCCTCCTAATGTAACACCAGGCATCTAAGACAGTCGCCTTGGAGCCCATGGCTCGGTCTCTGGCAGACCAAATTTGACAGAAGATCAGCTTTTTCACAGAACGACTGCCATCTGTTCTCCGTAACCAAACGAAATAGTGATATTCCATGACTTTGACCACACAAGTCCCATCAACATTCCCACTACTGTGTCATGTGGGTAGCCACATCCAGCAACATTTATAAATGGTTCTGACTCTCGTGAAGTCCCTTTGAAAGTTAAACTGCCTTGGAACTCGCAACTAACATATTCAGAAGTATATTCGAAGACCAATATTATAACCACTATCAAAATCTTTATGACAGCCGCAACCGACGGCTTAACTTTGAATAATTTTTTGTTACGACTTCTAAAGATTTCTATAATAGCGCACGCTCTAAACTCTTTACTATGCTCGTTGTCAGAATATTGCTATTTTATATAAAACAGTTTTAACAGGGAAGTCAAAGCATAAATACAAACTCATACCAATACTCAAAAAGAACAATAGCAATATAAAACTATATACCAACACAGAAAATTTCCTTCCATATCATATCAAAAACAAATATTGCTTCAGTAAAATAATGGCAAATCTAATTCTGACAAAGTTAAGGGTCGGATTGTATTTTGCCTACAAAAATAAAGGCTTTGATGTTAACTTGGAGAAGTTGAGTCTAAATTCGACATTACAATAACAGAGTCAAGTGCTCGCGACTTGACAACCCTTGCTCTGAGTGTAGAGGGCGCTCTACAATTAATTTGTTGATGAAAAACTGTCGAGGGACAGCCCTAGGGACTTCGGGGTAGGGCTGTCAGTTGGTAAGTGATAACGTAGTTTTCACCATGTATATTGTTCTGAATAAGTGGATTTTTATTTCAATGGACAGTTTTATACATAATGTACATAATTGCTAAATTATGGGTCAAAAACAATTATTATATTTTCAGAAACTATTCTGTCCTTAAATAGATATTAATAATTATATAATTTGAAGTATGGACAGTATAAATAAAGTGATAAACACAAATTATAGTAAAAATCTATAATGTTTTGTTTTTCGAGTGAGTGTGTGGCCAACTTCAGAGTCGGAGTTTTTGAGACCGCCCGAAGGCCTCCGACATAGCCTAAAGATTCTTATCCTGAGACAAGAATCGAGACGATAGCGCTCAGATGTAAATGCCACATGCGGTTACCCATCCAATTGGCGACTTGTGCAAGCGTTGCTTAACTTTGCCGATCTGTTACAAATAGCAAGCCAGGTCTCGCTATGAGCGATATCTATAATAAACATCGTTATCATAATCTGTCCTCCTGCTGGCCCAGACCTCCTACTATAAGATGGATTAGACCATTGTCCACCATGCTTGCCAAATGTGAATTGGCACACATGGTTCCAATATGGAAAATGCCACTATTTTAGCAATGCACACACGAACACGAATCTTTTTTTTTTGCAATATTTTCTCTCCTATAATCTATTAATACTTATATATCACAAATATTTTTAAACTGGCAATATGTGACTGGCCTATATTTTGATGAAAAGTTCCTTTAAGATGTGATAAATTAAACCGCACTGCAGTATCTTTGATCAATGAATAACTTTTGAAGATAAAACGAAACCATATTTCTCACTCTAGGACTGACTTCATTAAAAATATTAATTAAGTTCATAAAAGTAATTAAGTTGTTCATAGACTTCGAAAAATCTCTGAAGTAATTTATAAATATTACAACTAACCTTTGACTTCATCGTAATTCGTTGGCTCTGCAGTTTAAATTTACCTGCAGTACACAGCTGTCGTAATTTCTCAAAAACCTATATAATAAAGCTCTTGGCATGATCTTTTCTTTCTTCTGTATTATATAATATCTTTCTTATTACAAAAAAGACGGAGGCGTATATGTGTATGTTTATCCATATACTCGATATACCCTTAGTTACAAGCTCTGTTTACTTTGAGACTAGACGGTGCTATGTTTATGTGTTTGAACATTTATAATTATTATTTATCGTGTGAATGACCACTCCGTTGTCTGAAGGCCTTCAACGTGGCCTAACGATTCTTGTACTGAGACAATGACAGGAACCGACAGCTTTACGTACCCTCAAAAGCACGGTATCACTCTGATGTAAATGCCACACGTGGTCACCCATCCAAGTGGCGTTACTTAACTTTACCGACCTATTACGAACAGCAAATCCAGTCACGCTATGAACGCCATCATGCTTTACCATATTAGCATTATATCAATTTTTGGTTGTACAAGTTATCGTGCTTCCTATTTTACAAGTAGGATCAAGGTTCAAAAAAAGAAACACATGTCAAAACTGGTCCATTACAATATTATCTTCTGAAAGATTCTACATTTATATATCGTCTATATATACATACTAGCTTTTTCCCGCGGCTTCGCTCACGTTAAATTCGGGGTAACACAAAAGTCCTTCATTGTTCGATAGTAATTTGCGTTTTAATTCTGTTCATAGGGACTAATAAGAAATATAACCGCAAGAAGTATTTAAAATATTTTTGTAACAGTATTTTTTGAGTTCCGTAGTCAAAAATGGCAAAACACGAAATCTTTATAGACGCGCTATGTCTGTCAGTCTATCTATACGTATATCACAGCCACTTTATGCCGAAACTATTCAGTTTACACATTTGAAAATTGGTAGGTAGATGTATTCTGTGAACCGCTTTACGATGTAATAGAAAAGAAAAAATATTGAATATTAATAATTGGGGCTCTTCATACATGGAACTGATGTGGAAAATGGGTCGTTAAAAATTACTTTGAGGTTCCTAAAACCATTGTTTCTCAAAGTCAATAGTTTGAAAGATATACGGTTCCAAAGTGGTAAAATGGGTGTGTGTGTCTGTGTCCCTCTAACTTTCAAAAGTAAGAGAGTGACAAATCTAAAAAAAATATATATGCTGTAGATCGTTATAAGAACTTCCAACGAAAATTGGTTTGAACGATATGTAGTCAGCAGTTTTTGAAATAAAGCACATCTTAACCTCTCGTATGCTGGGTTACCAGACATAATTATAAATCTATTGTGTCTCGTGCAGATCTGCTCTTAAGCATACGAAAGGTTAAAAACCGCAAATATAGCTTTGTCGTGTATATAAATACTACTAATAGTTAGTCGAAGATAATGGCTATGGTACCTTAATGGGTACCTCCACTACGGAACCCTTCATGAGTGAGTCTGACTCGCAATAGCGAATAGCTTTTATAATGTTTAGTCCTAGGTGTTACTTGTAGCTGTTTGCCATTACAAAGCTTTGGTACATTAAGATTCCGCATTAACAGGACTGGGACACCAACGGCCAGTCTCAAGTTACGTGAAGGTACTTCTGATAATTGTAAGGAGTTCAGAAACTATATAGGGTACGAAGAAACTTAGTCAGTATTCATGATATTATCTACCGAAAGGTGCTCAACAACATCACTAACTACGGAATTAAATATTCGAAATATAGATAGATCTGTAGATTTTAGATTCGTTTTTGACAGTTTTTGACATGACAAAGAATCAACGCAGGATGGATGAAATGGCTACAGGTCTCAGACACAATATGTGACCACAAAATGCCTGTGAAATTAAAGGGCCGTATGTATAAATCGGTTATAAGGCCTGTCGTACTGTATGGAGCTGAGTGTTGGGCTACAAAGAAGATAGAAGAGAAACGATTGCATGTGGCAGAGATGAGAATGTTACGATGGATGTGTGGAGTGACAAGAATGGACAGAATTAGGAATGATTACGTTAGAGGTAGTATGAAAGTGGCGCCCATAGCTGAAAAGGTGAAAGGGAGTCGATTGACCTGGTATGGACATGTTATGAGGAGAGATGAGATGTATGTAGGTAAAAAAGTGATGGATATGCATGTAGAAGAACGAAAAGGGAGAGGACGGCCAAGGCAGAGATGGATGGACTGTGTGAGGGTGGATATGAAAGAGAAAGGGGTAAACGATCGGATGACTGGTGACAGAGAAGTATGGAAGCGAAAGACATATTGCGCCGACCCCAAATAAATTGGGACCAGGGCAAGACAATGATGATTTTGACAGTTTTTGACATAAGCTCCATACAAAATATGTCAAACACGAATCTAAAATCTACAGATCTATCTATAGTTCGAATACTGAAAATGGCCGTTAGCATACAGTCAAATGTCAAAGCCATGGTCCGATATATCTCTATACACACTTTCGCATTTGTGAGTAGAGAATATTGGTTCAGCCAATTTAGCGTGAAATTGGTACATACATTTACAAACATACACATTTTCGCATTTATACCTCATATTAGTAGGGGTTAGCCAAGGCTGTTACAATAATTATTAGTTTATATAAGTAAGCAAACGAAGTAATGACAGTGCACCATAATTATGCCAATGTATAATGTGACAGTACTGACAGATATCGGTACGATAGCACATGCGCAGCACTCATTTGTTACAGCGCATGCGTTCTTACTGTCAATAGGTAGGAGGTTTGTCCCTACAAACTTCGACCCTCTCTAAAATTCCTCCCATATTATTTTTTGCATTTTATTATATCCTATGTGTTTTTCCTGGTTCTGAGCTACCTCCCCACCAATTTTTAGCCAAATCGCTTCAGCCGTTCTTGAGTTATAAATAGTGTAAATAACACGACTTTCTTTTCTATATATATAGATTTATTTTAGTGTTGCATGCCCTCAAAATAGAGTTGAAAACTGAAAGATAATGTATATGACAACAAATTGTTTCAATATATTATATGTATTCCGTTGAGGTCGCCTAAAATTCTTAGTCATTGTTTAAAAGCTTTTTTTATATTCTAGAATTAATAGAAAACCGACGAGGAAAACAGGTATGATGGTTTTATAATAAGAATACATCTCAGGAGGAAAAGTAGTAAAAAAGAATATTCTGTATAGTAGAAGTATGTTTTCGTAGCGAATTTCTGAATTGGATTTGCGATAATGATACTAGTACGTTTCTTATCGACCTGTAATGAAATAATAACCTCTAAAGCGATACTGAAACTTTATAATTGACGTTAAAATGACTCAAAGAGTCATCTTGTGTATATGAGGGCTAACCTTTATTTGTTTTTTTTTTTAAAGAGCTTTATAAGAAATGTTATGGTCTTGCACTAGGCCTATTTTAATTAAAACCCCTGACTTCAACAATAAAAACCGACATAATTTTCTAAACATGCATACATAGACTCACGCCTGTTTCCCGGAGGGGTAGGCAGAGAATACGGAACGCCATTTGCAACGATCCTGACATATCTCTCTTGTTTCATTCACTCCCATCAGATTCCTCATGCATGCTCTTCTGTTCAGGGTACTTCTAACCTGTCCTGTTTTTAGGATGTCTCCATTCTGGTCAGAGAACGTCCGCCTAGGTCTTCCCTTTCGTCCTGTCCCTTCCACACTTGCCTTATATAATATATCTGCTTGGTCAGACTTTCGTCATCCATCCTCTCCACGTGCCCAAAACTCTTAGCATACCTTTCTCGATGCTTGTTACTACATCATCTTTTACCCCACAACACTCTCTTATCACACAATTCTTTACTCTATTAGAGTAAAAACTATCGTGAGTTGTCATAATTAGAGTAACTGTAAACGGTTGTACTCAGTTATTTTTTTTTTTTTGGTCGGAGTAGCCCGACTAGTTTCGGACCATACGGAGGTCTTTAATCATGAGCAAGCGCGACCGTCCGCGTCGGCGACGGGCGCTCCACGTATGGTCCGAAACTAGTCGGGCTACTCCGACCAAAAATAATACGTGAGTACAACCGTTTACAGTTACTCTAATTCTTTACTATGTCAGTATTTTTTCAAAATCTTACATAATTTATATAAATATTGCAACGCTAATAAAACTAAATAACAATACATATTTTTTTATTTATGTCAACCCTATCCATATTTAATTTTCTAGGGCTGTAGTGCGGGAATAAATCAGATTTCCTGTAATTTCATCAGTACAGCCGTTAGCATGAGTTTATGCAGATAGCTTATTTTTATGAATTGTTTGTACGGACTCAACCACGCGTGTAACTACATTCGATCCTTTAATAACTGTGTCTAAATATTTTCAAGGGGTTTCTTGGTAAGCAGAAGCGTTTCTGACAAATTGACAATAATTTAATTTATATACAATTTGGACTGCCGTTTCTGTGTGAAATAATTTGGTGTATTTTTGCAATGACAACGTTACTGAATTTCTCTGAAAAGCTAACTTCCATAAGGAGCTAATCTCCCTGAAGAGACTTGGAAGTATTCTAAAGAAGAAGCTATGTAGAAACTTATCACAGAAACGAAGACAATGGGTAGACTACAAAAAAAAGTGTATTTCTTTTTTTCCGTATGAATGTGTTGCCGTCCTGGTGTCGGAATTTATAATCTAACAAAAGGCCTCGTATACTAACGATTCGTGACTGATAATAAACTAGTATTGCCAGCTCAACGTGGCAAGGACAGTGTTTCTGAAATGAATGGAAAATATTTTAGCAAGTTGTAATTAATTTGTCAATTTGACGACATTTACAAAAAATAAAAAAGGCTCATTTCATTTTACTGATAAACATAGTAAATCCAAACACATACATTATAATTTTCTAATAATACGTCAAAGCGATAACTTCAATCCCTTTGTGATCAAATCACAGCGATTATGGTCTATCCACACACATCCGGGCCGTGGACGGGACGGGGACGGGCCGGGGACGGGCCGTCACCGTGCTTCCGGGTCCCGGCCGGGATATTTCGTTCACACACGTCAGGGCTGCAACCGGAGCGTGGACGGGCTGTCACTAGAGCTTGAATTTTAATATTTGAATTATTCGAATTGTGATTTGTGTTAAATATTCCAAAGGAAATTGCAATTTCCGATTCTAGTTCGAACGACGTTCTCAAAATTGTCCTAAATACCAATAAGCACATTTGAGATTTAGTTGACATTCTTAATATATACTTATTTTAGTTATTTGATTTTTCTTGCGGACGAACCTTTAAAAGGAGGAGTTCTCAAAATAATAAGAATCATAGGCGAGGAAAAAGAATCATAATAATAATAAACATCTCTGGGGGGCAGTCATTATCTCAACATGAGACTAACGCAATCGGAGGGCAGAGTGACAGCTCTCAAACATCACTTTCATCTTATGTTAAACAAAAACAGCATCACAGGATGAAAAGAAAGCTTACAAATCACAGGACAGCTTTGTGGCGAGCTGTCAGTGCTCAAGTCAGGGCCTCGTCTTCAGCTTGCCGTTATTGGATGGTTGGAGTGGATTTCCAAAAGCGCCCGCAACTTCACACAACTTTAATATGCGTCTCATCGCACCGATTGTTGGGCCCAGCAAGACTATACCGTCCTTACCTATAGCTGATGTTGTTCATAACAACTCCATCATCATGACAGTCGACACCAGCCTTGCTGAGTACAACAATTAGCTGATATATAAATAATAAAAAAAAATATATATAAAGGCGTGGCGAGGTGATTTCCTCTTGCGTCACGCCAGATTTCAGTCCACATTCCTCATGCAGAGCTGTACGCGCCCGCCTGACAGTGTTTATTGGATTTGCATACCAATATTGTAGCATTCATGTACCTACCTCATAGTTCATACCAGTATCTACCTCACTCTCAGTTTTTAACTTAGCCCATACAGATCGGCAAAGTTAAGCAACGCTTGCACATGTCGCTACTTGGATGGGTGACCACGTGTGGCATTTACATCTGAGCGCTATCTTGCTTCGGAGGGCACGTAAAGCTGTCGGTCCCGGTTCTTGTCTCAGGATAGGAATCGTTAGGCTATGAAGAAAACTCCGACACTAGAGTTGGCCACAAACTCTCATGAAAAACAACAACGAAATAACAAATTTTAGGGGCCATGTATATATCCAGCAAACTATCGAGCACCTTAGTTGTAATGGTTGTCAGGAATATAAGCCTATAGTTATGAAGTTCAATTAAGAAAAAAAAAATTGAATAAAAAAAATCAAATAAGTATTCGAATAAAAGTTTTGAACATTTGCAAGCCCTACCCGGGACCTTTCATCTGTCACTATTTATTTGCACTTGGGCAAGTCCAATACAAAACACCGATCTGGGAATAACATGGATTGGACATACCTACCTACGAAATTAGCGTCCATACCTACGATTTCGTAAAAAAATAAATATTAATTTTGTAAAAATATGTAAATTTATATTTGCAGTAAGTTACTTTAGTTAGTTTAAATCTTTTTCCAGGTTAGTTTATTCCATTACGCAAATACGGACAAACAAGTTAAAGCAAAAAACCTTCCTTGACATGAAGACAAACTAAACATGAAACAAAATATTCTCTGGTAGCCAATATCGATACAGTGTCGCTGAGAAAGAAACGGACATAAATGGCGCCATTCATACCGTAATGAAACACACTGCCACACTGAAATACTATAAGGGGATAAAAAAAACAAAATTGATTGATTAATTTTATTTATAAATAATATTATTTTATTCAACGTTTCATTTCTAGGAATTCTTGCATACAGTTGCTGTTCATATTATCTTTTGGCAAAAACAATAATTTTCCATAATTATGTACTATTTGCCCTCTCCATGTATATTCTTTACTCAAAGAATACAAACAAAAATGGGCGAGTCCATTGCGATGTGTCAAACTTATTATGTCAGGTTTGGGTCATAGATTAATAAGAAAGATAAGTTAATTTGCAATTATTATGAACTAGATAAATTCTTATGCAAATCAGGAAAGCATAATAATAAATAACAAGATTTATTAGTAGTTTATAAGTAAGCGTTTTCTTGGTAGACTTATGTCGTGCAGTGGACGTTTATTGGCCAAAATGCTGATGAAGTTAGTTAGCATGAAAGTGAACCGGCATACATTTTATAGTATTTCTTAACGCTACAGTACCTTCGCACGTCTCGCTGTATGATGAAATACTTCGAAGAATATAAATAAAGGTTCAGGAAGTTAATTTCTACCAGTGGTCCTTCTTCTATTTTGTTTGTAGGTACTACCCACGTTTCTATGTCCCAATAATTCATTTTATATGGAATGAATATGAAGGGTTAGGTTAGATGCCTTTCATAATTAGTAATTGCAGCAATTTATTTCACATTACCACTTCACATTTTTTTTACCTCATATATAGTTATCCCCATAATGTTTATCTGCAGAACTTCAAGAAGACAACAACATTAACAAGTCTCAAAATCAAACCCGAGTCCTATTTCATAGCAGTCTAAAACTCCAATCACCCATGTTTACAAACATAAAGTAAAATTTTGCCAAATTTTTGTGAGTACTTAATACATGTCAACAAATCTTTGTCACATCTGTTTTATTTCAGTATTAATCTATGGCCAAATTATTCACCTCTCTGTTATTCACTAGTTACACTAGTTATATGTGTCATAGCGTTTCTATGGATATATGATATCCTAGAAGTGACAAATATTTGAAACGAGGAATTTATATCGGTTAAAACGGAATTATCTCATATATAAATTCAGTGTCTTCGCTTATGTATACAGGGTGTCACAAAACGAGTAGACTTCGGCTTGGTGATGGATCACCAAGCCGAAGTCTACTCGTTTTGCACATCATACCAAGTCATACTACGCGAAAAGAATACCTGGGAAACGAAACATTTTTTAAGCTTAAAGAAATAGACACATTTTATAAGCCGCAATGTAAAGCGAGCGTTTGCAGGAAAAATTCACTACCACTTCGAGCGAACATGCCGAAATATGCCCGTTTACGCGAGTTCGGTGTTTTTACTTTATTTGACTCGTTACCTTAAAATGTAATTATGTTGCGATTTTCTCAATTATGATTGACTATTTTATGAAGTTTGTTGATTAAACGGTTTGTTATCATAGATCTGACCAATGCAAATCATGAAATTACCAATGGATAATTATAAGACTTTTCTTTAAATGCGACCATTTAATAAAATGGCCAATTTCACGATACGGCCGCGACATAGACCCGCTTTTACATATAAGCACCATAGTGATACAAATGTTATAGCGCAACTTGCTGTCATCTATTGTCAATACGACTGTACGACGTAGTTGTGAGTATTTGGCCATAGACTTACATGAAAATAAGAATAGATTAAGATTCCTTTATGGTATACGACACCCACCCTACCTCACGCCACCCCACGCATGTTGAGACTAATCAATCCCATATATTTAGTATGGTCACAGAATATATACAAGTACGAAAGGTATGATGAGGTGCAGATATACAAGACTCCACCCAACGCCACCCCACGCGTCACCATCCATTCAATCCAGATCGGCGCGTTGACGATGGAGGGGAAACACACGCCATCCGACGCTTGACAAGCAATGTGTTTCTAGTTAACACACAACGCCATGCGTCAGTTGAAAACATTCCTGTCATGATGATACTTTTTTAGTGTTGGTTTAAAATCACAACATTAGCTACTTAAATTATTAAAATGTAAGCCCGCATTATACGATTTGAGTTCAGGAACCAAGAACCATTAATACCGTTATCATTATAATAGAAATAATGCCTCACTATAAATGAGAATCTTCCTCAAAATCACTATTTAGGAAATTATGTCATAGTTTCGTAAATAGTGATTTTGAACGAAGCTTGTTGTAGCGTGGGGTGTTGTATATGTGCACCGTTCGCATCGGGTGTCCACACGTGGGGTGGGGTGCGGTAAGTACCTATATCTGTTTCAACCTTTAGTACACATACAATATAAAACATCCGTATAAAAAACAGGTATTATAACGTGTAATAATATTGTGATCACAACTAGGTTACAGGGTAACCCATCGTAAAGATACAACTTTCATTAAAATACAGAATCTTTCCAATCTTTGTCACGTCTGTCCTAGAAATGACAAAATAAATATTGAAGTGAAGAATATACAACGGGAGTTTTAAATATAAAATGTGCTTAATTGTAGGTATTTTTATGCATCATTTCACTCGCGTTTGAAAGTGATCGTTTGCATAATAAATAAAAAAGGACGTCTTTTTTATTCTTAATAGACTGGCACAGAACAAAAAAAGTATAATTTAGTTATATTTACTAATTAACTCGTTTATAACATTTTATTAGAACAAGTAGTTACTTACTTGCAAAATAATATAAAATAACAATTTAAGCTTCTATTGTTTTTCAGAAAATCGATTATCTTTTTTCGATTTTTTCTCTCTCAAGTTTGTGAACTAAGGAAGCTAAGGACTAAGTAAAGCGTCATTGTGCCTTAACGACAATTCACTGCCATGTGGTTCTTCTGAAGATTACATCGAACAAAGCGTAGGTATCTAGTGCTTAATATATGTATTTATAATATTTTTCTTCTGGATGTCACGTCGCACTTAGCGCATCTAGTGCTAAATATATTATATCTGTGGCACCCGTCCCCGGCCCGTGCACGTCATGGCCCCAGTCAAGGCACTGACAGTGCACTGACACGGCACGGAAGCTCCGTCACCGGCCCGTCCACGGGTGTGTGTGAACGAGTCCATATAAAATGTATGCAACGATTCTTTTCTGCGCTCCGTCCCGTCCACGTCCCGTCCCCGTCCCGTCCACGGCCCGGTTGTGTGAGGATAGACCTTAAATGTCCTCACAAATGCCATCAACCCCGTCATTTGACGGCCGCTTCAAATTAGCGGTGCAATTAACCTTACTTAATTTGTGCGTCACGTCAATTTGACGTGAAGTTTTAACACGTTATGTAACGGTGATGGTATGTTGGCGGTTCCCGTTTTATTTTTTGGGATTAAATTAATAATATTTTGCTGTGTTCATTATAATTAGCTCAATTGTTTGAATTTTAACATGCTAAGTTGATACTGAAGAGTGGTTTTGATAGGATTTGAAAATTTTGGGTGCGTCCTAAATTACTTCCTATTTATGTAGGCAATTATTTTTTTCATGACCGAAGTAATTCCGTTGTAATTGATATTGCAATTAAAATCATGCGTTTATTTATTGAAATTCAAAGACATTCATGCATCTCGGTTACAGAGTAACACTTGTGACCTTTTAACCAAATTTTCTATATCCAGATTCTAATGGCAACGAATGACATGATTTTCCTCCATGTTGTTCTTATAGAACAACCTGGAGAAAAATCATGTCATCGTTTCATAACGGCTACTAAAAGAATAAATTGTAATAAACGTCAACTCAAATAAATCCCACAGATACTATAAAATATCGCAGTTGTATCATTCAGTAAAAAAAAACTTGACAGTCAAAGCAAAGCCCAAACTACTGGGTGCAGGGAGCTGAAGTTTTGCATGCTGTTCCTTGGAGAAAGTAGAGGTGCACTAAGCGAAGATTTTTAGAAATTCCGACCCTAAAGGGGTAAAGTAGTCCTACGCAAAGCCTACATATAGTACAGATATTTTTCTTTAACCCAATAAACATACACTCTACATTTTATCTAACAAGAATCCCTCACTGTCAACTCTACGGATAAAAAATAAAAAATAGAGACACGCGTTATAAACATTTCCAAAGTGAACACAATTTTATCTTGTTCTCTACATATTCGTAATAGCTAATATAAAAACTGTCATGTACAGGGACCGACTGAATACCGAATTACTTTAATCATGACTCTACCTAGAAACCATAGAACAAATAAAAGATCGCTACTATTTTATTTTGAAATCAAATACGAACTTTGGAAGTTTTGTTTAGATTTAGTTAGGAGGATTTTATTTTGGTAAATTTTATTGTTTTTTATATGGCGGTTCTTTAGAAAAATAAAAATCATTTGAAATATGTGTTTCAGGGGGCTATGGTTACGATGACTGCTGTATTGAAGCCTTTGTATTTATGAAGTCTTTCTTTTGATTTTCGTATGACTATGTGGCCATTTGGTGTTGGAATTCATTTGCCGAACGTAAGCCAAGTATGGCTGCTATGGTGATAATGCTAAGAGCTGTCACCCATCTAAGTGATAAACGTACCGTATGATTAATATTTATATAATAAATACATATATACATAGACTCACGCCTGTTTCCCGGAGGGGTAGGCAGAGACTACGGAACGCCATTTGCAACGATCCTGACATACCTCTCTTGCTTCATCCACTCCCATCAAGTTTCTCATGCATGCTCTTCTGTTTAGGGTACTTCTGACCTGTCTTTTTTTAGGATGTCTCCAATCTGGTCAGAGAACGTCCGCCTAGGTCTTCCCCTTCGTCCTGTCCGATTCACACTTGCCTTATATATCTTCTTTGTCAGTTTTTCGTCATCCATCCTCTCCATGTGCCCAAACCATCTTAACATGCCTCTCTCGATGCTTGTCACTACATCTTCTTTTACCCCACACCAATCTCGTATCACACAATTCTTTACTCTGTCGGTCAAAGACACAGCACACATACTTTTCAGTGCTCTCAATTCTACAGCATTTATTCTACTTTCAAGTCTCTTCTGCCATACCCAACTTTCACTACCATACATAAGGGTAGGCACTAACACTCCTCTATGCACAACCAAACGCGCCTTTTTGGACACGTTTTGACTGTTCGTAAACGCCTTCAGAGCTCCATTCACACTATTACCCGCATTAACTCTTCTTTCAATATCTTTTTCATTCTTACCATCTCTTGTAAACAACGTACCTAAGTAAACAAACTCATTCACTTGTTCCACTCGCTGTCCATCGATCAAAACACTACAAGCCGTAACGAATTCCTCCTTTTCAAAAACCATAACTTTCGTTTTACTTACATTCACTTTCATTCCTTTCCTCTCTAACGCACCATGCATGATTGTTACCATCTCCTGCAACTCCGCCGCTGAAGATGCAAGTATTACCTGATCATCAGCATAAAGGAGGCATTTGACCAGTAACCCATTCATCCTTAATCCGCAGTCACTATGTTTTAAATCTTGCAAACAACTGTCCATGAAGAGGTTAAACAGCCACGGCGACGCTACACAGCCCTGTCTAACACCTTTCTCGATGGTAAACCAGTCAATGTATGCCCAGTTTATCCTCACACAAGCTCTAGAATCCTCATAAAGGGATTTCAGAGCTCGAATGAGGCTGCTGTCCATCCCATTCATTGACAGCACCGACCACATTTCATTCCTCACCACTTAATCGTAAGCCTTTTCCAAATCCACGAATGCGCAATAGACCTTTTGACCTTTGGCCAAAAACTTTTTGGCTATGCTTCGCAAGGAAAAAAATCTGATCCGTACATCCCATACCCTTTCGGAATCCCGCTTGTACATCCCATATTTTCTTGTCGGTTACTTTCATAACTCTTTCAATCAGTACCTTTGCATACAATTTGCCAACAATGCTGAGAAGGCTAATGCCTCTATAGTTTTTGCAGTCTTGTTGCGAGCCTTTTCCTTTATAAAGAGGCACAACTACAGCTGTGGCCCAGTCATTAAGTACTCGGCCGGTGCTCCAGCACAAGTTATATAACCGCTGCAACTGACCAACTATGATGCCTTGTCCAGCCATCAGCATTTCGACTGTAATCCTATCATATCCTGCAGCCTTACCTACTTTCATACTTCCCAGTGCCTTCACGATCTCATCCACGCCAATAACGCTTTCATCATTGCTATCGTTACCATTCATTTCATCGATTGGTGTCTCTATCGCCGTTCCTTCAAATAACCCTTCAAAATACTATTTCTATCTTTTCAGCACGCACGATTCACCATTCACTATCCTTCCATTCTTGTCTCTGATCGATGTGTATTCTGAGGATTGAGTTTTTCCTCGAACTGCACGAACGGATTTCCAGAAAAACTTAATGTTTCTCCGGAAATCGTCAGATAATCTGCTATCAAACTCACCTTTCTTTTCCTCTTTTTTCCTTTTAACCATTTCTTTCACTATTCTTTTTGACCTAACAAACGCCTTTCTTGCTTCGTCTATGTCCTCGCTCGTTGCTTTTCCCATTCTTTCTATTTTCGTTATGCTCTCGGTGTCGCCATCCTTTAAAGAGGCTACTTATCCGGCTCAACACCAAGAAGTGGTCTGTGTGAATGTCGATACCTCGATACACCCTTGTATCCAACACATTCTTTCTCAATCGTTCATCTACTATTACAAAATCAATCATACTTCTTCTAACATTTTTCGCCTCACGCGTATATATATGTATCCTTTTGTGATCAAACATGGTGTTTGTCACACAAAGGCTCCACTCCAAACAAACCTCAAGCAGTGCTTTTCCATTTTCATTCACACTCTCATCACCGAATGCACCTAACACCTTTTCAAATCCATCTCGTTTCACTCCCACCCATCCATTGAAATCCCATAACAAGATCAATCTTTCGTTATCCTTACTTGATACTTGATGGCACGGGCTGTTTCCTCAACTCCACGTCTTGGCGTGTATTTTGCGTGCGGGTGGGAATGGTGTCTTCATTTGAGCCACCCCAGCTCTTCGAGGAAGGCCAGCAGACTCTTGATGCGGCCCACGGCCTCCCTCAGGGTGCTGTATCTGGTCAGGTACTGCTGCCTGTACTGTGCGACCTCAGGGCAGTCGAGGAGCAGGTGGGCTGCCGTCTCGTCTGCTGCCATACAGGCCCTGCACAGCGGGCTGTCGGTGATACCTATAGTAAATAGGTGTTTATTAAAGAATCCGTGTCCTGTGTAGGCGGCCGTGACTGTCCGTAGTTGTTGTTTGGACAGCCGGAGGATTTGTTTGGCTATCTTACCGTCTACTGCGGGAAGAGCCTCCTTGGCTTGCCTACATGTTTCAATACCAATCCAGGACTGGTTGTGTTTGGTCCTGGTCCTATTTCTTACCAGGTTGCGATAAAAACCAGAAGGGAGGGGAATAATGGGCTCGGGTCCCACCACCTCTAAAGTGGCCCCTCTTCTGGTGAGTACGTCGGCTGCGTCATTCCCTCTTGAGCCACTGTGGCCCTTGATCCATTGCAGTGTTAATTTGTTTCGTTTACCTACCTCTGTTAGTTTCTGGTGGCATTCAAGCGTGAGTGCCGAGGTGATAGTATGGCTTTTGAGGGCTGAGAGGACAGCCTTACTGTCTGAGAGGATCCTAATGGATCGTTCCCTTACCTCACGTGCCATGATTGCTGTGGCAGCTAGGATTATGCCAAAACATTCGGCCTGGTAGACCGTGTTGTAGGCTCCCAGCGGTGCTGCGATGTTGATGTTTAGGTCCTCGGAGAATACTCCTGAACCCGTACCTGTATCCGTTTTGGACCCATCTGTGAAGATCGTGAGCTCGTTGTGGTTAACTGCTCCTCCGTGTAGATCCTCGTACAGTTGGATTTTGTATTTCTTGTCGAAAACAAATTGTTTCGGTATGCGGTCGCTTATTGCTTGTGTGATAGGAAACTCTTTAAAGAGTGTATTTAAGTTGTTAGTGTGCAGTGTATTCGTGTCTTTCCAGAGCTTCAGGGCTCTCAGCCGGACTGCCGACATCGTTGCTTCCTGTTGTATGAACAGGTGCAATGGAGGCAGACCCAGCAACACTTCAAGTGCCGCTGTTGGCGTTGTTTGCATACAGCCCGTGGCCGCTAGGCATGTAAGTCTTTGAAGCTTCTGAAGCTTGTTGGCGGCCGTTATTAGGTTGGTCCTAGGCCACCACACTACTGCGCCGTAGCTTACCATCGGACGTATTATTGTCTTATAGAGCCCTAAGACAATTTTGGGGGATAGGCCCCAGCGTTTTCCTATCATCTTCTTGCACTGCCAGAAAATGATGCTGGCTTTATTGAGCTTATTTTCCATGTGGCTGTTCCATGTCAATTTGCTGTCGAGAGTGACACCTAGGTACTTGACCTCGGTAGACAGCTTAAGCTCTGTATCGAATAACCTGGGCAATCGGTATGTACCCAGCGCGCGTTTGTGTGTGAACATAACTAGTTCGGTCTTGGTCGGGTTTACAGATAATTCGTACTCATTACACCACCACTCTACTATGCGTAGGGCTTGTTGGGTTAGGTCGTACAGTGTACTGGTTACCTTACCTGAGGTGAGTATGGTTAGATCATCTGCATAACCTATTGTATAGAAGTATCTCGCGTTGAGTTTGTCTATGAGTTCATTGATGACTAAGTTCCACAATAGCGGGGAGAGTACACCTCCCTGCGGGCACCCTTTAGTTATCAAGGCTGTCTGATTGTCGCCTTGCAGGCGCACTACCCTTTTGCTGAGCATGTTTTGGATCCACTGTATAAGCATCTGATCCACACCATGCCTGGCTAGGGCGTTGCTTATGCTGGAAAAGTTTGTCTTGTCGAAGGCTCCTTCTATGTTGATGAAGGTGCCCAGGCAGATGCTTTTTTGTTGTATAGCAGCTTCTATCTGGGCCACGACCTGATGTAAGGCCGATTCCGTCGATTTCCCTGAGCTGTATGCATGTTGGTTGGCATGTAAGGGTAGGTGCTTAAGAGCCCCACTTCTTAGTTCCCTCTCGCAAAGCCTTTCCAAGGCTTTAAGCATGAAGGAGGTAAGGCTTATTGGTCTAAAGGACTTTGCATGGGTATAGTCTGTTTTGCCTGGTTTTGGTATGAAGATTAGTTTGACTTCCCTCCACCTCTTCGGTACATATCTGAGGGCCAGGCTAGACCTCATGATTGCCAGGAGTCTTTTAAGGACAGTTTCCCCTCCCCATTGTAATAACCCTGGGAAGATGCCATCCAGTCCGGCTGCTTTGAAGCTATCGATGGCCCATCGGAGTTTTTCTTCTGTGACCACGTTGTTTGCGTGTCTCCATTCGTGTTCGGTCGCCACTGTTGGTGTATCTTGCCACGTTACTACCGGGGTGAGGACGCAGCCTGGGAAGTATGTTTCGAGTAGGACGCGTCTTGTCTCCTCCTCCGATGTAGTGTATGTGTTATCCGGTTTACGGGGAGTACCTGGTGCAACCGTCGGTTGCTGGGCCAGTAGTTTCCTTACCCGGTTTGCTTGTTCGCAGGATTCAATGCTCCCACAGAATTTTCTCCATCCCATGGTGCGTCTGAATCTGAGGCATTTTCTGTAGTCTGATTTGGCCGCTTTATAAGCGTCCCAATCTGCGTCCGCGCTTGTGTTCATTGCCCTATTTAGAGACTTTCTTACCTTCTTGCGCTTACGTTCAAGTTCAGCGCCCCACCAGGGTTGTTTCCCCGGGGTTGAAGGCGGAGTGGTTTCCGGGAAAGCTGCATAATAGCTGTCTAGCATCGACTGCGTCAGTATACATACCTGATCGTCGATCTGTTCAGTGTCACCCAGTACCGGCGGCGTGGCCGTAAGGGTAAGTTTCTCATTAAGTAGTAAGACATACTTTGCTTTGTCAGTGTTGTGTGGTTTCCTGCGGGGCTGTGTGGGCTGTATATCGACTTTCATGGAGAAGCTGATCCATCTGTGGTCTGAGCATGATGCCTCTTTCGAGACGTGCCATCCCTTGATGCGTTCAGCCGCTCCTTCTGTTGCGAGAGTTAAGTCGATAATTGTCTGACTACGTTTAGTGACGAAGGTGGGCTCCGTACCTGTGTTTAATAGGGTAAGATTAGTGGTGAATAAGTATTCAACCAATGACTTACCTCTGTTATTGTTGCAGTCCATGCCCCACATTTGGTGGTGGGCATTGGAGTTCGTTCCTATTACGACCTCCGTATTGGTTCTCTCGCACTGGTTAACCAGACGCGTGAGGTCGAACGGAGGCGGGTCTTCGGCCTCGGGCATGTAGACCGATGCGAAAAAGACCGCTATACTCCTTGGCTGCTGTATTATTTCAATTTGTATCGCTGTGATGTCTCTGGAACAGAACTCCGTTAAAGCTTGGGCTCTGATGTTTTTAGTTGTAAGTATGCAGGTTCTTGGATGTGTGTGGTCAGTAGAATAGTAAATCTTACCTCCCAGGCTGGAGAGGCCTCTAATGAGGCCACCCCTTATCCAAGGTTCCTGGATGAGCACGATGGCTGAATGTTGGACCTCCATCCATTTGCGCAGTTGCGCAGTGGCCGTTTGGCTATGATGGAGGTTGATTTATAGGCAGCTGACGTCACTAGGCAGAGGGTTCATCTGTGGGTGATGTCCCCTCCTACCCGACCTTCAGCTGCGTTAGGCCAGCCAGGATGTCGCCAGTCTCCACCCCGTCGTCCCGCCGCACCGGACTCAGGAGCAAGCTCTCATCTTCCGAGTTACCCTCGGCAGACGGCCAGCCCCCGAGCCAGACGCGGTCGGCTCTGACAGGTCGGATTTCGCGGAGCACCCTGACTGGGTGTTTGAGGCTTGTTGTGTGGAGTTGTCGCATCCCGGAGGATGGTCGACATACTTTCCTGTAGAGTCCCGGACCCAGACGTAGACTGCACCCAGCCCCAACGCGAGGCGGCGCTCGTTCTGCACCAGGACCGGGACTTGTTCCTCCGGGACGCCCACGACCAGGAACCACCCACCTGACTGTTTCTCCGAGTGCAGCAGAGACCATTTGTCGACCGCCAACCAGGGGTTCTGGAACTCCAGAGCCCGACCCACGTCGCGCACGTCTTCCCAGACCCCCTGTTCGTTGGGAACGACAACGCCGCACCGCACTCTCTTCGGGGCCTCTTCCTGGCCCCTGACCTCCAGTTCGAAGCCCGGTGGTGGGACCAGGAGAGAGACCGCCTCCGCCAGCCAGGTGCGCGTTGCCTCGTCGGCGCACCAGAGTTTGAGGACCCCGTCCGCGTACATGGGTTTCCCGGTGAACGCAGGGGCGGGGCGTTTTGGGGTTTTAGTCGACCAGGCGTCACTCAGGATCTTCCTTTGAATCTCCGTGAGTATCCGGTCCACGAACTCCTTCGGCAAGTTCCCTGTGCGCTTGCATGTTACTGCAACGCCCAGAGATGCCTTGGAGACCTGTGCATAGGACTTACCCTGTATAGTGGAGGAGTCGAGGCGGGGCTTCTTGTGCTCCCCTCGAGGCGAGCTGGTCTCGTTGAGAGCGCGTTTGGCCTCACCTCTTTCCTTGTTTTCGGCAGTTTTACCTGCCGTGTTTCCTGGTGGTGCTGGGGCTAGATGCCGTCCAGGGTGACCAGCCCGCCGCTTGGCGGCAGGCGGCTTCCCCATACTGCCTCCGGCCTTTGTGCACCCCTTACTGCTCAGCGCAGGCTGCGCGCTGGTCACATTACTGGGACCTGCGACAGCGACCTGCACCGCTGTTTTTGTAGAGGCAGCACCGGCTGCGGCAGCGGTTTGTGCCGCCTTCCATCTTATTGCCAGGTGCTGTCTCTTGTTTTTGTTTGTCCTCTTCTTCTTCGCAGAGCTGGTAGCAGCGGGGCCACTCGGTTGTGTGGTGGGCGGGTGTTGGGCAGGATTGGTGGTCTTGCCCTTACCCTTGCCCTTGTGGTGACTTACCACTTGCCAGCCTGCGAAGGAGGAGTCGTCTTCCCGCTTGATTTCAAACGGGCTGACGATTGTAAGGACGGGACCAGTACAAGCGTTAGCCAGCGCTGAAGTCTCGTCCTTGGGGGATGGTTTAACACCTGCAGCCGAGGCCACGGCGTCAACCATCTGTTTAGTTGATGCGGCGGGAACAGCTTTCGCTGCCACCGTCGCAGTTGGGGTAATTAAAGGAATTTCGGTATCCATACAAGTTTAATAAGACTTCATCCCTCTGGCTTCCCACCCTCCATGGAGCCCGCAACTGGGAACGTCATCCGGACGTTAGGATTACCAGAGGGATATAGGAACGCGAGGCTGGTTTACAGCACGACTTCGGGCGCCCGCTTGGGTCAACGGCCTGAGCCGAGTTACCAACTCTAGCCGTCTTCCCTCGCTTGCGCCCTCCGTATAGCCTTCACCAACCACATCAACAGCCGAAATAAATTCCAACTGCTGATGTGGACCCTACGTCCCTAGCCTGTGGCCCTCTGACGGGACACGACAGCCATTTCCCCCGCTGCGGCTCACAGCGGGGGCTACCGTTTAGCGTGAAATCAGGACCAAAGAGGGCGTGTTGCCTCACGGTCACATTACCGCCGTCTAAGTCTATTTCTCTCGGTGTCTTTCCCTCAGCGTGGAAAGAAGCACTTATTATTCCCCTACCTAAAAAACCTAAGCCTTCTACTTTAGCAGATTACCGTCCCATATCCATATTACCCTTCCTATCGAAAGTCCTAGAACGTCTTATCCATTCACAACTTAGTTCCTTCCTTTGTAAAAATTCCCTTTTAAATCCATACCAGTCAGGCTTCCGTCCAGGGCACAGTACCGTTACTGCATTAGTTCACGTTACCGATCATATCAGGCTAGGTATGGACTGTGGCAATCTAACGGTTCTATCCTTACTTGATTTCAGCAATGCGTTTAACACCGTGGATTTGCACATCATACTTGGTATTCTACGCTCTCTTAACATATCTCCATCGGCAATTGACTGGTTTCATAGTTACCTGTTTGGACGCCGGCAACGTGTACGCATTGATGATACCTATTCCGCTTGGTCCAATACGATTGCAGGTGTTCCACAGGGTGGCGTGCTATCCCCTTTACTCTTCGCTATATTTATTAATTCTATTTCAAACAAATTACTTTCATCCTACCATCTTTACGCAGATGATTTGCAAATTTATACGCAAGCTCCCTTGAGTAGATTAGCAGACGCTTGTACAACGATTGGCACGGACTTGGCGCGAATCTGTGACTGGACGCAGAAATTTGGACTCACTGTCAATCCGGACAAAACGCAGCTGATTATTATTGGCAGCCCAAGAATGGTGTCCAAAATCAACTGGTCTGATTTGCCAAGCATTAATTTCAATGGAAAAGTCCTCTCGTTTAGTAAAAATGTAAAAAATCTTGGTATTTACATAGATGAAACCATGTCTTGGCGACCACAGCTACAAGAAACGAGCAGAAAACTTTTTGCATCAGCTGGGTCTTTACGTAAGCTACGCAATTTCTTGCCAACTGCCACTAAGATTGCGCTTGTACAGTCTTTGCTTCTACCAATCCTTGACTACGCCGATGTCAGCTATCTTGACCCCACCGAGGAGCAACTAAACAAACTTGAGCGTCTCCAAAATTTCTGTATAAGATTTATATTTGGGCTACGCAAATATGATCATGTCTCAGAATTCCGCAATAAGCTCAAGTGGCTACCGATTCGACTTCGCAGAAATACTCACATTCTCACTTTATTGTATAATATCTTGTTTAATCCTAGTACCCCCTTATATCTCAAAGAACGTTTTAAGTTCCTTAATGACACACATATAAGGTCCTTGAGGTCGTCCGAGGATTTGACGCTGGAAATGCCAATGCATTCCACAAGTTTTTTTGGTAAGTCTTTTACTGTCCAAGCTGTGCGCCTCTGGAATGGACTTCCTTTAGAAATTCGAAGCGCAAAATCTCTTAAAATATTTAAAGCTATGTTAAAAACGCACTACCTTTCATCCATTTGATAACATAGAATGTGGTTATACCTAGTATGTATTTTATATATAGTATATGTGTAAGTATATTGAATTTTGTATATATGTAGGTATATTGACGATAGTATGTATGAATTTATATGTATGTGTAGGTCCCTTATTTATAAGTTTATTATATTGTTTATTCTGGATATTTTTAATTGCACCACACACAACTTTAATACTTACATCGTTCCTGTCTACAATAGGTTGCCTGGAAGAGATTGCTCTTAGCGATAAGGCCGCCTTTTGTACAATTTGTAAATTTTGTAATAACAATGTCATAAAATGTTTTATGGTGTACAATAAAGAATATTCTATTCTATTCTATTCTATTCTATTCTAGCCGCCAGCGCCGCTCGGCTCAACCCCCCAGGACTCCGTCATCCCCGCGTACGGGGCTCGACTGCGCAGGTCCTAGCGCAGGTGGTCAGCTTCTCTTACCCGTGACTTTTTACTACGAGCCCACACCCACCCGACCACGAAGGGGCGTGGTGAAGAGATGTGTTCCTGTATGTGGATGTGTGCGCGCATGTGTGTACGTGTGTGTATGTGTTTGTGTAATGTGCCTGTTGTTTGTGTTTCGGCTGGAGGTTTTGGTTGCATCCATTTCTGAAGGAACTGGACCAAGAACGGGCGGCAACCTCGAGAAGGATAGTCCACCAGCCTTGCCTAAGGGATCATCGCGACCTGCGCTACCCCTGAGACCATTCGCCACTCCCTACACCGGACTCAGGTGAAGGGAGTAGAAGTCAGTGCAGATCAGAGGTGTTAAATATGAGTTGACCTGCACGGGCTTCCGCCCTTCGTTATCCTTACATTTCCTCAAAATCTCTCTTAAACTCTCCCAAAACTCCTGCCTGTCGTCTTGCTCTTACTGTGACATACCCGTAATTATATTGCCCGGGGCGTACACCCCAATAATAAAGACACGAGTAAGTCCTTCTTTCAATCTCATCCATAGTAGCCTAGCATTTACACATTCAAACTCTTTTACACACTCATTCATTCGCGCAGATAGTATTACACTAACTCCCTTGCAGGCTCTGGTGTTACTATCTACCCCAGACCAATACGCCGTATATGCGCCATGCTGGATGGTGTCACACCCTTTCCGTTTTGTTTCATTCACACAAAGAACATCAATCTTTCTATCATCCATCATCTGACATACTTCATCCAATTTGCCGTCCACCCCTCCTCCAACGTTCAACGTTGCAAACCGGCTTTCCGTAGGCCGCTTTGATAGAAGTTGATAAAACGTTATAGCCACTAATTATTTATATTTCAAAATCAAGCATTTGTCGAGATTCGCAGCTCGAGCGCATTTCAAACAATCACTGCAATGGCGGCTTACCTGCTTAGGTGGGGATTTACAGATAACACCCATCTGGAGTGCAAGTGTGGTGCCGTCCCACAAACAATGGGACACTTAATATCTTGTCCTGCGTGCCCTAATACCTGCACGCTACAGGAACTTATGGACGCTACTGAAAATGCCATACTCGTAGCTAAGTTCTGGGCTGGCACAATTTAGATTGCCATCGACACGCTAAGAAGAAGAAGAATGGCGGCTGAGGGCTGTTTATAATTAGCACAGCCTGCCGTATTGAAGGGGAGGTAAGCTAGTTTTTTATATTAGTATCAATAGCATGGGTTATGGTATAAAGTTGATAGCATATGCGTGTATGATTAATGTATAAAAAAATTAGGAAACTTTAAAATGTTAAAGGCTGGATAAATGAAAGGAAATTTTTGTGCAACTTAGGGAACTCGAAAGTAAGATACGTATATATAAAATACTTGCGTTACTAACTGACTGACAGTCAAAGCCGGACAAAACTACTTCCATGCAAGAAGCTGAAATTTGACATATAATTCACTTGGGGAACATAGTCATATACTATGACGGGTTGCCCCAAATACTCTCGAGATCGGCAAGAAACGGGTAAATTAAAATAAAATGTGCGGGCGTAGCTGCGGATGCCCGCAGTTAGAGGATAGACTAGGTGATTCTAGTCTTATATAAAGGCGTGCACGTAAAATAGGGCTCAGTCGCTGCCAATCGGTCCTGACGATACCTCTCGGTGCCTTTTATAATATCTACACCTTGTTAATATGACCATATTTCTGACAAATAAATATTCTTATTCTTAGTGTCGTGCAGAGGGGAAACACGTGTCGAAGCAAAGGCGGTGCATAGAGTGGGATACTGCATGTCAGGTATTGTTTCTGGCACCCATTTCCACACTATTCCATATATTATATCCTTTTTTCATCAGAGGTGTTTGGTATTGTCAACCTTTTTCTATTGCAATAATTGGGGCGATCAATCCTAGTGTGCGTGGCGGGTTCCTCTTTCTTTCCGTTAGTATACAATAGAGTACCACCAAGTGATGCCTGGTTCAATCACTTGTAATTATGATATAGGCTGCTTTTTACCGTGATAACTAACTCCGCAGATGGAGCCGTGTTCGAAGCCTAGCACTATCATAAGGCAAACTATTTCGTACATACATAGACTCACGCCTGTTTCCCGAAGGGGTAGGCAGAGACTAAAGAACGCCATTTGCAACGATTCTGACATATCTCTCTTGCTTCATTCACCCCCATCGAGCTTTTCATGCATGCGCTTCTTTTTAGGGTACTGCTGACCTGTCCTTTTTTAAGGATGTGTCCAATTTGGTCAGAGAAAGTCCGCCATCCGCCTAAGTCTTCCCCTTCGTCCTGTCCCATTCACACTTGTTAAGTCAGTCTTTCGTTATCCATCCTCTCCACGTGTCCAAACCATCTTAACAAGCGTTTCTAGATGCTTGTTACTACGTCTGCTTTTACCCCACAACACACTCTTATTACACAATTCTTTACTCTGGTGGTCAAAGACACACCACAAATTTCTCAGTGCTCTAATTTCTACAGCATTTATTCTTCTTATAAACTATTTCATGGCTTCAATATTTGCAAACTGCGATAAAACCTTCCAATAACTGGTGTAATTCGAGCGTTGCAAATAATCGGTATAAGTGCGACTGAGAGTAGTTTATACTCGTAATTAGCGATGTCTGTCTTGTGGTTTCTCGGGAGAATTAGCAGGAGAGTGGAAGTGAATTATATATTAGTATTTACTGTAGGCAGTGGTGTGAGTAATCCTTTTGCACGAGGGTGCTTTGAAGAAATCTAGGAACGACGGTTTTACGTGTTCTCCGGCGCAAGCAGATATGCGTTTTTCTTTCAAAGACATTTAACGCACTAGTAATAAATTATGTATCGTGGGAGATTCATACAAATATTCCATCAACGGACACAAAATACAGCCAAAATTTTATTTTATTTATTTTTGTAGGGGTAGGCAGAGATGTAATATTACACCTAAATTTCGCCATGAATTTTTAGGTCCCACGTAATAGGGAGCGAGCCTATTGCCGTACCGGGTACATTACCAGACTCCGTGCTGCTACTGAGAATTTCCTAACGGAAAAACCCAATAATACTTTGCCCGACCCGGGAATCGAACCCGAGACGTCCCAATCCCACGCGCACATTTATGCCGCGAGACCAACGAGGCATATAAAATTGAAACAAAAATTTGTATATCACACCAAACATTGTCTCGTGTGGGGACAGAACACCACCCTAGGTGCAGATCTAATTGTTGAGGCAACCATTTAAACCACTATGCCATAATTATGTGCAATGAATTCTATTCAAAAACCTTTGACAATAATTATGTAAATAAAAGTTGCCCATATTCACCTAGAAATATAGATATAGGTACCTCTACACTTTAGTAAACACAGTCAAATTCTTCACAGCGCTGTCACCGATAAAATATTAGCGTCACCGAACATAGGTAGTGAAAATTTTATGACCCAAGGTGAAGCAGGGTCATTAATATGGCATTTAGAGGTACCAAATTTGCAAGGGAGCTTCGTATCAAGACACTATTAGTAAGGGCCTCGTTCACAAAATGGGCTTAAGCGTGCTAGATAAAGTCTGGGAACATCGTTATAGCCGGGGCTGGCACGTTAAGGTAGGTTTTAAAATTAATAACCTTTTGTGATATGTGTGTTTTAGGCTGGTTTGTCGATTTATTAGTGTGTTTTATATTTTACGTTGCGTTTTGCGGATTTTTTAGTATATTTTCTTTATTTGTATATGCGAATACATAGGCTTCAAAAATATTAATAAATAAGTTTTCTTTCGATAATTGCTATGTACCTGTGTTTGGTGCAATTAAACGTCAATAACTAATACCATATAGAGGAATATTGAAATCGCGTATACATATATATATTTTTATTATTATTATTATATTATATATATAATCCAATAGACCTACGCATACAAGTTTAAACCACATACCTAGTTACCTAATAATATCTAATGACCGTGAACGGTTCAAATCGCAGCGATTGCGGTTAATGGAGACATACATTCGGACATTATGTTGATTCACGAAACAGAAATGGAACTTTGTGAAACTGAATGTAGTGTGAGCATACTTCATCAGAATTGCGTGTATTTAAACGCGTAAATCCGTCTGTATATTTAAATCTAAATAACTGTAGTAGAGCCTTGCTGACTTCAGCATGAATGGGTAGGCTCGAACAGGAAAGTACTACACTCTAAGAAAAATCGACGTAAAGTAACAGTACGTATACCATTGCGTTTTGATCGGTGAGTGAGAGTGCTGGAGGCTTCATCCCCTATTCCTCCACCCTCATGCCAGTCGTCATCCCTTTACCTAACCCAAAGGTCGGCAGAGCACTTTAGAGTTATCTGATGTTGTTCGTGTCCATGTGCGGCGGTAACCGCTTACCATCAGGCGATCAGTCGGCTTCCTTGTCGCCTATTACATAAAAAAGCCTGTAGTTATCAACATCAAATCGTCAAAATACGATTACCCTATAACATTAAATAAATTTTAAATATTTCCTACAGCGAAATCTCAAGGTTCCATGCTAACAAGTGGCCTCCAAGAGAGGAACGAAAAAGGAAGGCACCTACAATATTTAACATTCACTGGTTTATGGTTTTTCTTGATACTCTCTGCAGGCAGTCTTTTGGTATCTCCACTAGGCAAGCGTTCGTTCGTGTCCTCGTTTCGTTATTGTTCATATGGTGGGGATTGGTGGGGATTAAAAACACAAAATTTCACTTAATTTTATTTCGTGGATATCATAAGAAGCGACCAAAGAAATTACATAGAAAAATAAATAGTATCTGTGCAAGAAGACGGAGAACTCGACACCAAATCCTATACCAACACGTTTGGCAGCGTGGTATTGTAGGCCAATTAGTTCTCTTATTGTCTCACAATGGTTTTGTAAACCAAGTCAATATAAGCTTATGTCCAGTAGTGGACTGCTACAGGCCGTAAAAGACTAGGCCATCGATATTTTTGGAAAATTAATGTTCCTATGCAGAGGAACATTAATTTTCCAAAAATATCAAATACTAACTGTTGCCCACGCATTCGCGCGCGTTATATTCGGGATTATACTAATCACTTTTGTTGTAGGGATACTTTAATAGTTACTTTAATTGACAATATGTATGACGTGACAGTTCTGACCGATAGGACATGTGCAGTAAGTACTCAATGATTATAGCGCATGCGTTCTTACTTCCAACAGTTAGATTTATGCCCTACAAACTCCCTACAATCCCTCCCAGATTATTTTTTGCAACTAATGGTAGCCTATGTCCGTTTCTGTGGTCCAATATATCTCTATATTGATAGATAGCTAGATAGCATAACACTTTATTGTACACCAGCATACAAACAGAATTACAATGGTAAAATTAACTTAAAACTAGTTGCACAACAGGGCGGTCTTATCGCAAAATGCAATCTCTTCCAGACAACCTAGTTTGGAAAAGGTATTTTATAAAAGTATAATTGAGTGGGTAACTCTTTATTACATTTCAAAAACATCGGTTCAGCCGTTATAGTGTGAAAACGGAATATACATACTTACATACACACTTTCAAATTTATAATATTTAGTAGGAAAGTAGGGATGACAAAGGCACGTCCATTTCTTCACATTTACTTCGTCTAAAATTTCATAAACAACAGTATCTCAGAGTACTTATCTATGAGTCTCTTTGCAACAAAGAAAGTCTTGGAAGACGAAACGTTTTGTAATATTTAGAGGCAATCTTGTTAAAGGATGAATTTTATATCCCGTTGGAAAGGTGGTTAGCTTGTTGTCAAGCATTATATTGATTGACGCACCCCACTGAGTCGCAATAAACATCAAGGATGTATCCTTGAAACAGACGAATATATAAATATGTCACCTACATATGTTATTCTTAAGATATTATTATGTATACGGCTATATGGAAGGTTAAAAAATGACTTGGTTTTTATTTCGCATGTTGACTACACATTTAGTCACGAAATGTGTGCATAAGAGATCTTAAGGTAAATTTAATGAATGTACAAACAAAGAAGTCAGTAGTCTACATAGTGGTGAATTACCTTAGCTTAGAAATATTACTATATACAATCATTTACTGGAGGAACTAATCACATGTTGCTGACCAAGATACACATAGCTAAAATTCAGTTAGAGTAAAGAGAGTTTAGGGTACTAACGTTTCTTACACTTAATCTTTTGAGAAGAAAAGCCGCAACAAACTCAGAGTCATTGCTTTACTCCTGTCATTTCATTTTGAACAACAACGCCACCTGACTCTATGCGTGATCCTATATAATAACAAGACAACAAAACATCGAGAATAATGCATGATATTAACTAGTCTAAACGTCTAGAATATTCCTTATTATACATATATCTAATATATTACACAAAAGATAATGTAAACTGTTAACAATAGATGGAGACAATAGACCATCTTATCGTTGAAAGTGATCCCTACCAGACAACCTTTGGATGAACTCTGCGATGCTACGGAGGTCAGTTATTAAAAAGTTTTCGGTGTATGATGAAGGATATTGGCAGACACTGTGATAATTAATGTGGAAATTGTAGAAGATCGCTAAGGCATCGATTACTATTTTGTATACAAAATTATAAACTTGTTTAGAGAATATTATTAGCCAGTACTATTACCCGCATGCTATGTGAAGTTGCGATAATAATATACAATTGTCATTATCAGCCACATTTTATTAGCAGTTTCATTGCTAGGCTCTTCTCATTATGAGAAAATTTAGGACGTAATCCTCTATGCTGGCCAAGCAAGGACTTGGTTACAGTTAGCAATGATTAACACACCAAAACCTTCATGATACTTCGTTCAGTAGTTTTTTAGTCCATCGCAAACACGCAAAAATGTGGACACGGCGGGTGATTTTACTATAATTATAGTACCTATGTAGGTAAGGATATAGCAAAATCGTCCAAATTCTTCGACGAACTAATTTCCGTCAGATCATTATCTATTCTTATCAAAATACGTTTGTAGCTACATGTTATAATAAAAACTTAACACAGCCTTCTTCAGTTTACCTCTTTGGAAATTACGGAAGCGTCATAATGATCTCTACAAAACCAAGTACCTCCCAACAAGATCCGTAGCAGTAATTTAATTAAATATTAACATTATTTAAATAGTAATAAGGTTCATTTTGCTATTCTGTTTTATGTCAATTTCATCGTTAAATTAGTTGAAGTGTCCATTTGCTTGTTACCAACCCGATGTTCTGTTGAATAGCCAAATAAGCAAAGGTTTAAACGTCGCTAGAGAATGCTGGTACAAATTAACTTGGTAAAAATTGCTACAATTACAGTTAGACAAGATTTACAAAGGAAATAGTATAAAAAACACAGTGAAAAGGCTCTAAAGTAACCTAAATAGGCCTCGTTGATTTAATAGTCGAGGAACGAAATACTGAGATTTTAGTACAAAGGGATTGATTTAGTTTTAATTTTGATTGTATTTGAAAGATGGATCGGTTTTATGTAAATTAAGACAGAAAATTTTGATCAACAGTCAAATGTAAAGTACTGATTGGTGGTACTATTAATTCAAGTAATAGACTAGAAGAGTTTTGGGCCTATTCAGTAAGCCTGGAACAAGAACATTTGTTCTAACCAGTCAGATATTAGTTCTATGCCCAGGTTTAAATAATCTTCAAAATATTTTAATGAGTATATAAGTAGGGCAAGGCAGTGATAACCGAGTGTAGAGACCAACAGACTGCTACGCATAGGGTTTCGGCTTCAAATCCACGGCACGCACCAATGACTTTTCGAAGTTAACTGCGTATTAAATTGTTAATTATCGCTTGCTAAACGGTGAAGGAAAACGTGAGGAAACCTGCATGTCTGAGAGTGCTTCATAATGTTTGCGAAAGACATGTGAAGTGTGCCAACCTGCAATTCGCCAGCGTGGTGGACTATGGTCCTACCCTTTTTATAGCGAGAAGAGGCCCGTGCCCAGCTGCAGTGGGACGGTATTAAGGGCTGATAATGATATATAAGTATATTGTTCAGATGTCTGGTAGATACAGGTTCTCCCTTGGTTATAATGTACCCGTAAGGAAAGTCAATAAACGGCTAAAAACTATATTGTACCTACTGTTTTGAGATGATTACTGATAAACTAAGGAAATATAACAAATGCGACCAATGTGCTGTTACCAAAAATACCCATTAGATTTCATTAACCTTTAGTTTCGAGTCCATCGTGATGGAAAAGTTAAAGATTTTGTGGTTTAACTGAAACCAAACAGGTTTCAGTTAAACAACTTTAACTTTTTAAATATTCACTGATTGAATTTCGAATCTGGATGAAACTCGATAGCATAAAAAGTAACTCAATAATCTATTCAAAAAGCAAATTGCAAAATATTTATATACACAGTTTTGTAAAAAGGCGGAATATTTATCGGCAAAATCGAGAGGCAATTCGAAGGTCACATACTTATATTATGGACAACATGTGAAAGTTGGGAGAGCCGGAACATGTCACTTCTTTAATAGAAACGAAACTCCCGAGAACTGATAAATCAAATAAGAATATCATCAGTAAACTGTTCGTATTCGATACGGATTCGACTATTCTTTTCACTTTCGTCAATTTCCGGATGGATTCAAACGTTGACGGCAAAGTTATTTCGTGGTACTTATCTCTATTTTTTTGGAAGTAAAAGCTGTAGTATTATGTATGTTGGGGCGATTTATTTGCTAAGGTCAAGGGTAGATGTTTTATTTAGTTATGGCGGACCTTCAATACCCAATGGGCGGGACATAGCTAAACTGGATTATTTTTAAAATTGCATCAACTGTATTATGTACATTACCTATTTTCATGTTCACAATAAAAATAATACTATGATGACTAGGACTGTGACTTCATGGTTTAAGTGACTTTATTGTGTCTTTATTTCTTGTATCGCGATTATCGGCAATAACGCCATCTGTCGTGTCCAATAGCAAATCTAAGCTAGTATCTATACTAATATTGTAAAGCTGAAGAGTTTGTTTGTTTGTTTGCTTGAACGCGCTGATCTCAGGAACTACTGGATCGATTAAAAAATATTTCAGAGTTATCGAGAAAGGCTATATACAATCACGCTATGAGCCTCGGGAGCAAAGCAGTTGCCTCAAATAACACGAGTGTATCGGCGCCGTCATCTAGTATCCAAATAAACACAAAAACAGATCTATACAATCAGTCTAGCCTTCTAATATAAAGTGTTTACTTAGCCGTGCCCTCAAGCGTCCATACTTTTGGCCCATTTCAGTCACTCAAAACTTAATAAAATAATTTAATTCCATGTACTCTATATCATAAAGTACAAAAAAGACGTGCATAACAAAATCATCAACTTTTGCAACATATTTACATATGTAAAACTGCATGGGTGGCGTTGTTAATGTCACCATGCTAGCTAACACTGTATCGTGTACTGTCAGTTCCATTCCCAGACGAGACCAGACTTTGAGTGATTTACAAATTGATACTTCGAGTTTGGATGATCTTTGTGTACGTTGGTTAAATGTTTGTTGCCCTACAACATACGATTTATTCCTAGCACGGGAAATGACTATGTCTAAAAGAATAAAATTTTCTTATTCTACCACACTACAAAGACACAGTCATTTTCTACCAGTCAACTCTTTAATGCCTTAAATCTAATCCTACCAGTCTTTGTGTACCTAAGTAATTTTCGACCAGGCAAACCTTGCCAGACTTAAAGATAAATTCTCTTAGCAAAGATACAACTCACTCTCCACTAATTATAATAACTCTGCCCACCTTCAAACGGCAAAGCGTGATACGTGTGATAATAGAATGAGATATAATATGATGTTATCCGGTAAGGGTCCGGTACGGTCGTAAGATTACCCGGGCGCCCAAGAGACGGAGGATGAAGTAGGCCTTCACACACCCACATGCTTCTGAGCCTTTTATAGACCACGAGACGACAACGAGACGACTTTATAAAATCGTTTTCTTATTGAAGTCAATTTACCATGTGGGTCGATTTGTACGTTAAATTTATTTCGATACATCGGACAATAATAATTTATTCGAATAGTTCCGATATTTGAAAATCAATTTTATAGATCAAGATTTTTGTATGTACAAATAATATGAATGGATCACACAAAGTGTCTTGTGTGGGGATCGAACCCACGACACTCGGCGCAGTGTTAGGGAATGCAATCTCGGTCTCGAGATCTTGGCTTTTTTTAGCGAGATTTATTTCGGTCGAAAAAAGGGCGAGATCTCGCGAAATTTACGAGATTGCAATCGAGCATAAAACTTCTTATTCGAAGCGTGAACTGACACGGACGGATAGCAATCTGTCGGTATCGGCATTAATAAAAAATGAAATGAATTTATACGAGTCCGGGGGGTCAAAAGGCCAACTTTTGCAGTTTGTGGATGTCTGCCTGACAATTGCGGTTTTAAGTGGCGTTGAATCCGAAATGGCCTTCTCAGTGGCTGGTTATCTGGCCAACAGAAGAGGAAGCCGTTTAACAGATTATTCTTTGGACATTTTGTGCTTCTGATACTTTGAAAATAATTCGTAATTATGGCTTGTGATTTGAACTGAACCAATATTTCCTTTGATTGGTATATTTTGTTAATTAGAATCTGTAATTTCTAATAGTCTGCCTTATTGGTACATTTTGTTAAATAATCTGTAAAATCTAACAGGTTCATTGAGTAGGTATAGTTTTATTTACCTTATTGATAATAATACCTCAGTTTAGTAACATAGATGACAAGTAAGTGTTTTTTTGACCTCTCGTTGTTTTGTTTATAAAAGAAATGTTTTATTACTAAAAAAAAATTGTTTGATGTTAGAAGCGAAGACTGGTTGTTTCTTTCATTTCTTATTTGCCAGATCCGTCCGTAAGAGTTTACTTCATAAGTTTATAAAAAAAATTGATCAAGTGCGGGTCGGACTCGCTCACGAAGGGTTCCATACCATCATCTATAAAAGAAAATCACGTTTGTTGTAAGTATACTTAAGTATTTTATAAGTTTTTACCTATTAAGACCGAGTAAAATTTGCTTAAAATGTACTTTGTATGAGATCCCCCCTTTATTTTTAACTTTTTTTTAAATTTAATGAATTATTAATGATATTTTTGATAATTGAATTATTTTGAAAGCTAATATACAACTACATATTCTGTGAAAAATTTAAGCGTCTAACTGTTACCGTTGGTAATTTTGAGCAAAAAATACGAAAAAGAGACGTTTATTGCATGGGACATATTTTTAGTATTTATTGTTATAGCGGCAATCGAAATACATAATTTGTGACAATTTCAGCTTTCTAGCTATCACGGTTTATGAGATACAGCCTGGTGACAGATAGACAGACAGACAGAGAGACAGCGGAGGCTTAGTAATAGGGTCCCGTTTTTTACTTTTTAGGTACGGAACCCTACAAATTATAGACAGATAATAGGTGCGTCAAAATGTTTGAAGCATTAAAGTCTATTGAAAATTCGTGAAAAATAATGTTTATCTTATAATACTTAAAACAGTTATTATTTTTGTCCTAATTTATTCAAATATTGCGATTATTTACAAAAAAACATACAAAATTGCCAATCTCGCGAGATCCCGAAATTGGCGAGATCTCACGAGATTAGCTTCTTGAACTCGCCAGATCTCACTTGAGCCCAAATCTCGCGAGATTTGCATTCCCTACGCAGTGTCAAGCGGCGAGGCGGCCGCTTAAACCACTACGCCGACCGTGCAGCCAAATTCCTAATATAAATACTACAAAATATTTACATACAGGTATAGGCAAAATTTATTACGTCACTGTTTTCTCTCTTATAGCAGCTACTAATTTTGCCTTTCACTAAACCTCTCCAGTTCTTATTCCGTCTTTGTATTCGTAAGTCGGATTTCCTAACAGGCAGCTTAATCCCGTGCAGTATAAAGAGGCTCAAACGCCTATACTCTCGCACAATGATAATGACAACGTCACGGTAATACGGTTTTATGTAACTTTTAGTACACCTAATGGCAATAATTTGTGTCCTACAACTGTCTTTAGATAACAGACACATGTGCCTCAAAAGTAGGAAAAGTGGAGTTTATAAACAGTTATTGTGTGGAAGGGACAGTGATTGAAATGGTCTCTGAGTCAAAATAAGTGCGTAGTTTTAGCTACAGGTGTTGTCAGCTCTTTATGTCAAATGTTTCACCTTGTTTTGTTCTTCGTGTGAATAATATTAATTGCATAGAATAATTGCATATCCTTTCCCTCTATCTTCCAAGTTATATATGGTGGTGGGGTCAGCTTTCTTTATTTTTCATCCTATCTGCGTCCTCATCATCAGTTATATTGTATTATCTCTTGTCCCTTAGCATTACATCTTTCCACATTGTCGTGGGTCGTCCTCGAGTCCTCCAATCAGTATCAGAGCTGGAAGTCAGGCCGGGAGAATAATTGCATATCCATATCGTAAATGTTACAGTAAAAGTAAATGCTCAAGATCTTTACTAGTGAACTCACAAAATAAAAAAGTCATGCGCAAAGATGTTGTATAGGCATTATCCCGTCATTACCAAATACTCACTTTGGAACATAAACTCGGGTCGGTAATTTTGTTTTATTTATTTATTTATTCGTAAACATAAATATTTTTTTATTTGTAGCCTATCAAATTTATTCTATGCCCCCTGAACTTAAGCAGTCATGGAGTCCCATAGTAAAGGTCAAAACCGATATCATATTCATAATAATGGCATGACGGCTCTCCTCAGAACAGCTTATTCACGCCTTATGTATTTGAGGAAATTTGTAGCAGCCCCTTTGTAACTGTAGCTAAGTGACTACACTCACCTTTGTGCTATTTATAAGTACGAGTATTAAAAGAACTTATAAAATCAGACTCCTATCAAAAACAGGGAACAAACGACTAACATTGTACAAACGTTGACTTTTCACCTTGACTCGATTTAACGTTTCCCCGGTTTTCCCCTAAACGTGGGTAGTTAACCTACTTCGAAAAAGATAGGTAATGCGACACTAATGGTCCTTTTAACAGAACACAATTAAGATAAACGACGTAGATCCTTAGAGGCGCGCCATTCAAACATATAAATATTGATTACCGGACAATAAAATCGGTGATACCTGATAGAGGGCCGAATACCGCAAATCACATTAGAATCATGCCTATTTTTGTGGGTAGGGCAACGAAAACCTCGCAATATTTTTAATTCTATTCAGTTATCACTGCCACTACTTCATCTTTTATATTATAAAAGTTAGTCCCTTTCAAAGTACCGTAGTAAACTACAAAAACGCCTATAGTTTATCGCGAATAAGTTTTACTATTTTACACGTTGGAGGTTCATAGGGAACTGTAATTACAAAAGATCCAAAATAAATTCCCTTGCCACAAGTATCAAACTCAACACCATTCAACCGCAAACCATATTCCATTATGCCTTCTAGAGTATCTAATAGTATAATTTAAAATTCTACTGCTTTAAAAATCAACGCCGTGACCATGAATGCCACCGTGAAAATTTTCGAGGTAGTAGAGCCTTGCTGATTTCAGCATGAATGGGCCGGCTCGACCGGGGAACTACTACCCTCTTTCTTCTTTCGTTCGGTGAGTGAGAGGGCCGGAGGCCCTATCCCTTATTCCTTCTCCCTCATCCCACTCCTTATCCTATCCCTTTTCCCAACCCCAAGGGGCGGCAACGCACTTGTGACTCCTGTGGTGTTGCGGGTGTCCATGGGCGGCGGGAATTGCTTACCATCAGGCGATCCGTCTGCTCTTTTGCCGCCTATTATTACATAAAAAAAACAGAATGTGTTAACCGTCGGCAATGTGGGGCAAAATATGAATCTTTACTTTTTTAAGGTAAATGTGAATAATTTCTTTAACCCTAAAAATCTTATTCCGGAAAACGTCTAGTACCGATAAACAATCTTAGACAGAACGACCCAGGTAAAGTTGACTAAGGATACTTTTGTTTATGTCATTGAGGATTACGTGCAAGTTTCACTGCGAGGGTCTTTTTATGTGTCCGGGGGTTTATCGAGAGCTGTGGCGCCCTCTGCCGATCTAAGATAGTATTAAATTTACTTGACGTCGTCGTAAAATTGAGCGCATTCGGATGATTTTTCTTCGGGTAAGGATATTATGAGGCGATGGGGTAAGATATCACGTCAATGCATTTGAAATTCTTTGCATAGTAAAATATGATTGGTAAATTTATTAGAATTTCTTATTTATTAAAAAAATCCTGTCAAATTGACTTCACGCTACCTGATGGTAAGCTGTCCTATTGGGAAGGCCACCAACCCCAATTGCTGGTTAAGCAATGTGACATGACGGCCCTCACTTTGACGGCCTTGAGAGATGCTTTTTCACGCCCCGCTTGAAGTACCCAGGATCAAGGGAGGAAGTAAACACGTGAGCTGGCAGTGAGTTCCACATCTTTATGGTACGGCAAAGATAAGATGTACCGAACCTTTTTGTACGTGACGGTATCTGATCTACCGTATAAGGGTGGCACCTTAACCCGGCACGTGTTGTTCGGGATAGGAAAGGAGAGGGTGGGATGAGTTGAAAGAGTTTTTCTGAACACTCACCGTGATACAATCGGTAAAAGACAGCCATTGAGGCTACGCCTCTGCGTAATTGCAGAGATTCAAGGGTCTTAGTAGTCTCAAGGTCACCTATGATACGGACAGCACGCCGTTGCAACCTATCAAGGGCATCTAGCAGGTACTGGGCGGAGCCGTTCCAGAGATGAGAGCAGTATTCCACGCAGGGAAGAACCTGAGTCTTGTATAATAGACACAGCTGCTCCGGCGTGAAAAACCTCCTCACTCTGTTCAGGACTCCGAGTTTTCGAGATGTCGATTTAATGACACCCTCAATGTAGTTTCTCTGGTTGAGATTGCGGCGTATGTCCATACCAAGTATATTTAGACTGTCCTGTATCGGTAGTGGAGTATCCAGAAGAGAAGGTTGGGGAAGGAATGGAGATAACTTAGCTGAAAATGCGCACACCTGTGTCTTCTTGGCGTTGAACTCGACCATGTTTTCAGCACCCCCATTCCAGATGCTGTTCAAAACCTGGTCAAGCTAAGCGACAAGTTTGCGCCTATTTTCCTCAATGTCGGCCTGCTTAGCCGCAGGATGGCCGAGATACCGCCCATGCACGGTACTGTCATCTGCATGGCAATGTATGCTCCCAAAAGTGAGCATATCATTGATATGCAGAAGAAAAAGTGTGGGCGATAAGACGGATCCCTGGGGCACACCAGCATTTACCTGCATAAACTTTGAATTTATACCTTCGCAAATAACTCGAACACGTCGTTCATGCAGGAAGCTAGCAACCCAGTGGCACAATCGAGGTAGCAAGCCGTAAGCCGGAAACTTGGAAAGAAGCGCACGATGCCAGACTCTATCGAAGGTTTTGGAGATGTCGAGGTAGCTAGCCAACGACTCCCCGTGCCTGTCCATAGCCTCACCCCAAAGGTGAGTGACATACGCTAGAAGGTCGCCCGTCGATCGTTTCGGTCTGAAGCCATATTGTCGATCATTGATAAGAAAGCGATCTTCTAGGTAGCGAACGAGTTGGGTGTTGATAATCCGTTCGAATACCTTGCAGAGAATAGGGGTGATGGCTATGGGTCGATAGTTAGCTGGATCAGAACGATCCCCCTTTTTGGGAATCGGTTGTACGTTCGCCTCCTTCCAAGCCTGCGGCACGACACCAGAGGAGTAAGACAGGCGATACAGGCATGTAAGCGTTGGAGACAACTCGGCTGCACATTTCTTAAGAACAACCACTGGGATACCGTCGGGACCACTAGCTTTCCGGACATTGAGAGACTGCAGTATCGCGCGAACATCGCATTGCCTGATGCGAACATCAGGCATGGAGTGGCCGCAGTGGTTTATAGATGGCGGCTTCGAACCACGGTCATCGATTCGGGAGTTGGCCGCAAAGAGATTGACAAGCAAGTTAGCTTTCTCTTGCGACCCATGAGCCAGTGATCCGTCAGAGCATTGCAACGGTGGCAGCGAAGACTGGCAGAAATTGGAATAAAAAATAATTTATGCTGCGCTATGCTATAAGTATTTTGACTGTTAAGCATATTATGGATTGAAAGTAAAATTATTATCTTTAATTTAATGTAGTTTTTATTTTAAATTGCTAGCAATGTCGGAGACGGAGTCCAGACGGAGAAGAAACATAAAAGTCGATGCCTGAAGCATTAGCCTAGTACTGTTCACAATTGTAAGTTCTAAAAATACTATTTCCGCTCTAAGAATAAATCCAGTGTCCACACAAAGACAACAAAAACAAGCATTCGAGAATCGTCAAATGTTTGCACCTGTGTAGGGATCGTACCCAAGACACTCAGCAGGACGACCTCTCTAATCCCTACTCAATCTTTTACGTATATACTTATTATACGATTGTTTAAGGAACACTTAACAACAACAATTTTGCTCTACCAAGAACATGAAAATCCAGTAAAGTACATAATCACACAGTCAAACAACCGGCACATTGTCCGAATCACCTATCTACGTCACTTGTACAACGATTTATTCCCCAAAGCGAGAGAGCAATTGACAATCGATTAATGTTTTTTATAGCCCACCACTAATTCCTGAACGAAAACACCCATTATCTCTGGTACTTTGTTGCTCTGGCCATCAATGAAATTCTGAAAATCTGCAAATTGAGTTTTTAGGTATTTATGATTTAAAATTGATTTATTACCTTCTAGGGCCTGGATTTATTAAATTGCGTGTTGCGTTTTTATTGTGCTTTAAATTTAAATCCTGTGTTAAGAACAACGTGAAAACGAAAACTTTATTTTCATGTATAAAACAAAAAACGTGAAACTCATACGTGTAAGACTATTTTACCTCTCTACACTCTCCAACATACATGTCATTCCAGCTGCATGTGCCTAGTTGTTTTGGCTATGCGTTGTTGTCAGTTAGTAAGTAAGAGTAGGATAGGAGCAGGTCCTATGCTATGGTCCGCCCAACGGAAAGCAGCTGACTGTATTACCTAAACGTATTGCGCATTGCCAAGTCTAGAGAAAGAAGGAAACGAGAGAGACTGGCTCTTTTTTGGCCCCCTTTTGCTAAAACTGGTCAAAAAGTAAACTGGTAAAGCTTTTTGCCGGCTTGCCTCTCACGACGGTTTATTAATCTATCATATTTTGATAACACGTGGAGTTTGACGTGGAGTCACTATTCACCAATGTTCCAGTTCAGGATTGCCTTGAGGTCGTTGAGAGAAAATTAAGGGATAACGGTCTGTCTAACGAATACGCCGTTCTATTGAAGAATTGCTTAGAGGGTAACTACTTCATATATCGTGGACAACATTACCTCCAGATCGACGGAGTGGCAATGGGTAGCCCAGTAGCACCGGTGATGGCCAATATCTGGATGGAACATTTCGAAGAATCCATAGACATGCAGGCTTCAAATGTAAAGCTATGGAAGAGGTATGTCGACGATGTATTCTGCATCATGAAGGGCAACAAGCAAGACATAGAACGATTCGCAGACAAATTGAACTCCATACATCCGAACATCCGGTTTACATTTGAAATGGAGGTAGACGGATCGCTACCCTTTCTCGACGTCAAAGTGACGGTGAGAGCTAATGGTACACTTGGACACACTGTATACAGAAAACCGACACACACCGACAGGTATCTCAAAGCCTGCTCGCATCATCACCCGCGACATTTGGAATCCGTAGCGACCTCGTTAGTGAACAGAGCCTATGACCTCTGTGACCCTGAACACTTAAACAGTGAATTGTCACATGTTCAGGAGGTACTAAGGCGCAACGGATACAAAAAGGAGATACCCCGTCCGAAGAGGAAGGACCGCAAACCTGAAGTAAGCAGAGTGCCGGCTTACATGCCTTATATCAAGGGAGTGACGGACAAAGTTGGAACAGTACTACAGAAATACTCCATCAAGACTGTATATAGTCCCCTCTCCAAGGTAGCACACAATCTGCGTACCCCAAAGGACGTAATTCCTCTACAAACACCAGGCGTCTACAAGGTCGATTGCAGTTGTGGTAGTTCCTATATCGGACAGACCAAACGAACGATCGCTGAAAGGGTCAAAGAACATATCACAGCTGTCAAAAACCGACAAATTAATAAATCTGCCATAGCTGAGCATTTGCTGGAATCTGGACCAAACCACTGGATAGAATTACATCAACCACGAGTCTTATCCACCGATCGCCACTATTACTCCAGGATAGTACGTGAAGCGGTTGAAATCAAAAAACATAGAAATTTCAACCGGGAGGACGGATACAGACTATCGACCACTTGGAACCCAGTTATCAACAAATGCAAACAACGCCGCAGTAACACATCTCATCAGTGTGTAGACGTCATAAGTGTAGTGTGTCGAGGTACCGACAGTGCGGATAGAACTAAAAATATCAAAAATACAAAACAAGTGAGGGTAGCTGCCGAAACCCGCGCTTCACAAGGACGGCGCTGAGCTGACATCAGTCCCTCCGCGACCACAACCGTTGCAAGCCGGTAGAAACGTAGGAGAATAACAGAGGTATTTATGCCTTGAAATAAATAAATTATCGCAACTAAGACCCGCTAAATAATATTGTATGATCTATCCGGATTTGGCTGAATATTAGCCATAATGTTCATGGAACTATAGTAATCTAAATAATTCTGTCCTACTAGATGGCTTGAATTGCCCTCTTGTGTTTGCACTATCATTCAATAGTCTAAGCCAATTCAACATTGTCCCAAATGTAAATATCGTCACGCCTTTTATCCCCGAAGGGGTAGGCAGAGGTGTATTTCTACACCCACTTTTCACCAGATATACTTTAGTCCCACGTAATAAGGGGCGAGCCTATTGCCGTACCGGTCACATTTCCAGACTCCGTGCTGCCACAGAGAATTTCGTGACAGAAAAACCCAATAACACTGCCCGACCCAGGAATCGAACCCGGGACCTCAAGATCCCACGCGCACATTTATGTCGCGAGACCAACGAGGCAGTCGTATAGGGTTTGATGTCGAGTTTTCCGTCTCTACGCAAAGATGGTATTTGCATCGCGTTATCCCTTAGTCGCCTCTTACGACACCCACGGGAAGACAGGGGTGGTGACACTTGTATTCTATGCCGTCAACCACACGGCAAATTTATTAGGCCGATATCAAAAATCCGTGTTATTCTTAATATATTTGAGCGAATAGTTTAATTATATGTCTCCTTTAGTAAGGCCTTTTATTATAGAGCAACAACATACATTTTTGGATAAAAAGTCTAATGTATGCAAATTTGTAGATTACATTACGACTGCAATGGAAAATAGCCATCAGGTAGACGTCGTGTATACTGATTATACGAAAGCGTTTGATAAAATTGATTTTTATATACTGGTAAACAAAATGCGTAACTTTGGGATACATGGCGATTTGCTTCGATGGCTTAATTCCTACTTGAAAGATCGAAGTCAGGCTGTTACCGTAAAGGGTTATTGCTCTACTTTTATTCCTGTCCCTTTTGGAGTTCCTCAGATACGTTTGACAACTGTATAACATTGCAAAAAGAATTGAATAATTTATATTCTTATTGTTATCAAAATTTAGTGTCTCTATATATAAATAAATGGAATGTTTTCTCTTTCTCACATAAAAAGTCCAATATTAATTATGACTGTTTTTTAAATGAACAAATTTTGGAAAGTACAACTATTGTTAGAGACCTGGGTATCTACTTGGATTGTAGGCTATTGTTTGACTACCACATCAAAGAAACTGTGAAAAAGGCTCATAGTATGTTAGGTTTTGTTCTTAGAGTAGGAAGAGAATTTAAGAAATCTTCAACTCTCCAGATCCTTTATCAATGCTTCGTCCGTTCCATTCTAGAATATGCCTCGGTGATTTGGAACCCTCAATATGAGGTCTACATTGATTCACTTGAACGCATCCAGAATAAATTTCTAAAACATTTCGTTCGTAGGTCCAATTATAGAAATGAGCCTCCACCACAACAACTCATGTCTCTCGCTGACCGTTCGTCACTACATATTCTGTGTATTCTATATTAAAAGTAAGTTGAATTATGCATTATTAAAATAAACAATTAAAATAACGGATTTATATGAAGAAAACAATAGATATGTGGATAATATACAACGATGTTCAAACCCTACAATTAGTAATATTATACTCATACTCTATGACTATACTCAACAGACGTAACCCCGAAATATTATACAAATCATTCTGAATTCAATACTGTTGATGTTTTCCAATTAGGCCAAATAGTACCTACACTCGAGGATAGCTCTAATTCTGTACTAATAGTTCCTAATAGTGCCGATTTAGTACCACAAAGTACCGCCAGGCAAAGACTTAATTACTATAGTAGTGAAACAAATCTAAATCAAGGGAATGGTTAAGTGTATTAAGCAGTAACGGTATTGATTTGGCGAGGTTTTGATTTTAGTGGCAGGAAATATAGAAATTAAATTGGTTAAATGTCGTTTCTGAATGAAAGGCAGCTATAGCCTAGTGAAGAGACAGACAGAGTGGCATATGGATTGTCTCAGGCTCGAATCCACGGCGGGTAAGATTTTTTTGTTTGTTACCTTACATATCTGAGCATTTTCCATAATGTTCTCAAAAGACATGTGGAGTCCACCACTTGGCTACCCGTCTCCTAGGGATAAGAGGCCCGTCACCAGCAGTGGGAAATTAATTAAACGGACTAATAATAATGATTTTTAAGGATACTATTTCTTGTAATATCTATCTTTTTACTCTTTTTGTCAGCTCTTTAATAAAAAATCAACTGTTAAAAACTATATTTAAGCTCACTCTTTTCATGATAAACAATCAAAATGCTGTAAATAATACGCACGAAGCTATGACGCAACGCCAATACGAAGTAAAGAACACATATAACGAATTCACTAACCATGCGTGTGTCTTAACGAGAATCAAACCGACAACCCACCATAATATGTGGTTAAGCCACTTTACTCACGGAGCTATAATTACATCATAAAGCATTAGTAATATGTTCACATCCCGTTACCTCATTGTTATGTAAATACAAAAAGCAATTTGATGTAACCTTGTAGCTCTATTAACTGCTCGCTCTCACAAAATTGTCACAATATTGTGTATACACACGCCTATATTGCTAAGGGTTACGCGTAAGCAACATTTCTTTTTTGTTGATACAATGATGGCCTAGTGGAGATACCAACAGACTGCACTGCGCGCAACTCTGACTTTTGGAAGCTATAACTGTTAATAACTTTGTCGATTTATATGGTCAGTATCTTTGAGGCACTTCACATTGTTCATGAGTGTTCCTCGAGCGTACGTTTGGCGTCCGTTCGGCGTGCTGTCGCCCAATGTGAGGTTGGCCTAAATATGTGTAAGTTTATAGCTGAAAAGAAGCTAAATGTCCTATTAAATGTGGTTAGATTAGAAAGTGTACCACTGGCTCCAAGTCATTGTGCGTTGATGAAAAAAGTATTTTAACAGAATTCTGACCACATTAATACTGATAAACAAAGATAGAAAAGACTTATAACCATATGATCCTACAAAGTTACTGTTTACCTTTTAGAATACAGAGCCCTAAAGTGAAAGCTGAATAAAAAAAAATTGGTTGCCTGTAAAGTCGGTATACGGGCGAAAGTTTTACGTGACAACGACTTTGAGTGGTAAAATAATTTTAATGTGAATATTCATTCGTATAGTAGGAAGAAGGATGAAAGACGCGTGCCTTTCACTTTTTATGTCTGTCTCTCTCGCTCTTAGGCGGGACGCGTGCCTCTCACTCGCTCTCATTGTGAGCGCATAACGTGAGCGGAGCGTAACGCAGTTTCTTGAAGTGTCACCCGGCAAACCAATTTATAAGACGTTGTCACGTCAAAATAGAAAAAGAGAAAATCTATCGATCCTCTCACATAAGTCATAAAATATTTAAAACAGCAACACTCAACACTCATAAAATCTCAATTCTATGATTTATTGAACGTTTGAGTCGCAGTGTCGATTATACAAAACAAACGGCAAGACTATGGTAGGCTTTAAATATTAATGCAAAAGGTGTGGCTATATTTATGGATTGTTAAGTCCCGTGAATAAATCGAGGCCCGTGGAATAAAGTCGGGATGGTGAACATCAAGGTTGGTGTAACGAAAATGTTGGCGTTTCTGAATGGTTATATGATGGTTGTTTAATAGTACGGTTTAATGCTGCCAATGAGCCGTACGTCGAGGGTTTTTATCTACTCATTGTAAGACTTTATTACCCGTGCTTTCTCGTGGTTCTGCCTATTGCCCGTGCTTTCTCGTGGTTCTACCTATTGCTCTGCGAACGAGGCAATAAATGTAAATGTAGAAGGATTAAGTATTTTACTTTAAAAATTAACTTTCATAAGCGTCACCTTGTGACCTAGATGAATAAATGATTTTGACTTTGACTTCGCTCGTGGTTTCGGCCGCGTGAATAATACGCATAAACCTTCCTCGGGAATGACACTATCTTTTGTTAAGAACTGTAAAAAAATCCGATCGTTAGTGTTTTATTTTGTCACGTAGAGTCACCCTTATCACCTAGGTGTATAATTGTCCAAAAATCTACTACATTTGTAAAACGATTCATTTTTAAATGTCCATAATTTATAGTGTACAATAAAGTATTAAATAAATAAAAATAAATATAAATAATGCGCAAAAACGACCTACTAGATACACACCAAAAGTTCAGAAAAGAAAATCTAAATCGCATATAACATGAACTGTAGTTTATTTAGATTATACTAATAATACTATATATAACTAATACTTGTAACCCTCATTAAGTGAAATTTTAATTACATAACACTGAATTACATGTTTTACGCAGCTCAGTTTTAATTATCTGCTACTAAAATATGAATCTTTTCAACGATACATGTTGCAACGTGTAATTAAAATAAGAGGAAGCGATGAATGCACAATGTTCACAAACGAATGTAATCAGAGATCTGTTTTAATTTTGCTTACAATGTTTTATCTACCACTTTATACTTACTTTTCTTTATATTATACTTACTGCACTCATTTTTTGCTACAGTCCTGTAGAAATCATCACTTTATTTTTCAAGATTTGATTAAAAGACTAGTCAATTGCTGCTCATTACGTCATTACCCTTATAAAAACTGAAATACAATATTATTTAGGCGTTTCGCCATGCAAAAGTTTAACTCGATATATTAATGTTTTCTTTACATAGTGTTTTGACAGTCAGACAAACGGAAAGGTGGCCACCACAGTGGTCTTGAATAGGCTACAATACAAATTATTAGATATCTTATACCTTAAAGTGCCCCATACCGGATAAAAAATTGTATCAATGTTTAGTAGTTATAGCCTGTGAAGACACGGACCCATCTCATTTAAGCTATTTGAATGTATAAAAACTGTCATAATAACGCTCCTAGTCAGAATATAATATAAAATGACACTGCGTAGTTTCGCTCGGCCACCATTGTCCATTCATGGTGGCTAATCCTCTAATATATCAACGGATATGACAGTAACTGGCAACTGGAACACGTCGTGTATAATTAACCTAATAATTATAGCTGCTATCGTGGGTCCGCTATTGAGTGTGAAACATTGAGACACTTGAGAGAATTGATGTATGGTGTAATGGCTCAAGAGATTTGACAGTAGTCACTTAGAATTATGGCCATTGCCATTATTTTATTTTAATTTATTCCAGGACAACAAACAATCGCGCAATAAAAGGTTACAGAGTATCCTTACAAATAAAATATCACCTTTACTAATTACGCAACCAGCACCGTTATCCACAAAATAATATTACATATATTGGTAGCACATTATTTAGGTAAAATTCAAAGTGACTTACAATTTATAAAATTAAAAAGGATGAGAAATAACAAGACAAATAAAAATCTTGTCTATCTTAAATATACAACCAGAAAAGCTTGTTCGAATGATATGTTGAGACTTAGGTAATAAGTTGACATTTATCTAATATTGTATTTTTGAATTTTGAAATTGATAAGTAAAATATATCGACGTCAGTGAAATTGTCATTATAGGATTTCATAATTCTCCTTAGAGGAGCCCTTTCTCCAGCGTTAAGTTCTACTAAATTTAGGGGCGAATAATTTATGCTTATATGTGTTTCGACTAACTTCTTCTTAAAGAGCTACTGGGTATGAGGATGTAAATTTGATTCATTTGTTCGTTACAATCAATAGTGTACTAAGACGACCATGTGCGAAAACATTACTAAGTAACAAATTTTATAAATTTACCTTGATCCCTCTCTAATTGATCACTATATTACATTTATTATAAAATGGGTTCCATTCAGGCGTAGCGTGATCCTACTGTGGTCTTATTAGTGATTTTTATAATAATAAATAAGTGGAAGAATTTTGAAATTGTTCGCAAGTTCGTTTGACAAAGCCATATAGTTTTAATGCCCTGTTTGTGATGTAGTCGATATGGACATCGAAGTGAAGTTCAGCATCATAAAATACGCCCAAGTCCTTTATTATGCTGACATTTTCTAATTGAGTACTACAAAGAATATAGGTATGCTTCAAAATATTACTATTTTTTGTTAATGAAATACTCTTGCATTTTGACAAGCTTAAGTGATATTTATTACAATTGCAGTAGTCAGATAAACGGTGTAGATCATCTTGCAATTTTTCATAGTCACTACTACAATTTACACTGCGAAATATTTTCAGATCGTCAGCATACAAAAGAAAACGCGAATTCTTAAAACAGGATCCTATGTCATTTATGAATAAAATGAACAATAGAGGGCCTTAAATGAAGCCTTGTGAGACTCCTGGTGTAACGTTAATCACCTCTGAGGTAAAGCCATTGATCACAACTTGTTGAGACCTATTTTTAATATAAGAGGTAAACCATCAGTAGAAGATTCCCACTTATGCCATTAAATTCAATTTTATACAGGAGTATACTATGATCCACCTTACAGAAATCTGTGTTAACACAGTCAATTTGAAGACGGTTGTCCATATTTTCAAACAAAAAATTAGAGTACAAAGCTAAGTTGATTACAGTCACAGAATCACAGTACCATGTAAGATATGATATATAGCATTGTGAACCAACCGTTCCAATATCTTCGGCAAGGTGAATAGCAAGGATATTGGAAGATAATTAGTAACTTTGCCATTTGAACCACTTTTATATACAGGTGTTACATTGGCTGTTTTCCATTGACTAGGTACAACACCCTCGCTTATACTACGATTAAATAAACAAGTTAGAGTTATACTTATAGGTAAACATCTAGACTTCTCTCTCACTGAATGCAAAGCAACAATATAGATACTGGCCCAAACTGTCTTTTTTAATATTATATCAAGCGATAGATTTGGCTACTACAGATATATATTCGACATAAGCTCCTTACAAAATATACCTATTAAATATATATCTCTAGTAGTAGTTCTATTTCAGCACAATTAGTTTGCTAGAGCTGCCAAAACCGATAGCGTAATATGTACACTTGGGTCTAAGACTTGGGCATCTTTAAGGATAAGATGGATCAATATAATATTATTAGTCATTAATTATCAAAACAAATTAAAATCAATTTTTCATGACTCATTTTTAAAACCGCAAGTAATACCCTGCAATAGTATATTAAACTTCAGCGCGAATAATACAGTCATAATTACGAGTACAAACCCGCTTAAAGTGCTTGCTAATCGTAAAGGTAGATGTGCGTCGGATAATTAAAACATCACGTTCGTATGTGTTTGTATGTTTCTATGTGTTTGTCAAGGGATATTTAATTTGCACTGAGGACTATCTGCAAAGGGTGATGAGGGTAAGGGGTTGCAAGGAAGACTTTCATCAATATTATAGTGTATTTTTATTTGCTAAACTTGTTGCCCTGCAATAATTAAATGTGGTATAAACTTAAGTGACCGGAGCTCTTTTCAAAATATAGAGAAATTTCTGCCTCTTGCGTGGTAAGATGCGAAATATTTCAAAACACGACGGGTCGAATATAAAAAAAAAAACTAACTACTCACATATTGATCACTCCAAAATTTGTGCTGTATGGGAACCCACGATATCGGGCTTACCAGTAAGGATCACTAACCACTAGACTATCAGACCAGTCAAACATAAAAACATAATATATCAAACTTGAGATGATGCTACCTTTCTAAGTAGTCGCGAACTTTATGCTCCTAACCTCGCTTAATACAAGTCATATTATTGGTCGCATCTCTGTTTTGTACGCAATTACACGGTAGTCATATAAGCTCCAAGCCCGAGGCCTAAAGCGTGTATTTTTATAATTGCCAACAATTTTGCTTACTATCAAAAGAATTAAGAAAAAAGAGCCACCTTAAAATATCTGTTTTTAGTTTTGTCTTTGTTTTACTTACATGTAGTAATTTAATGAATTGTTTTATTCAATGTCCTATCTTGTTTCTATTTTTTGTCTCAAATTAACATTTTTGGACATTATTGTATAAAGCAATTTATTGTTTATTTTTATTAGCTCTTTTTAACGATATAACCGGTGTCAGGATAGTATTATTTCGAAGTGAGTTATTTTATCCAACTAATAAAAACATGGCAGACTGGCAGATAATGAGAATGGGTTATAAATATATAAGGGTGTAAGTTACACATTCACATCATATCATTCATTCTATTGATGAAACGTTGCAGTTACATAGCTTATACATCAGAATAATATTAAAGGCTACCTTTTACAACGATAAACGTCATCCACACGGGTGCAACCGCGCTCAAAAGTAGCGGTTTGGTATAGCAAACTTAAACATTTTATCATCATCCTCCTCACGTTATCCCAGTTGCAACCTGGAGTCCGCTTTCTAGATTAACTAAACTTAAACATTTTATGGCCACGAGAAATTCATTCAGAAATTACAGACTTTGAAACGACTGGCCCAACTGTCTCAAAGTAATTCTGAATCGTAAAACCACTTCAACCACTGACATATTTCAGAGATACGCTTACGTATGAAATTGAATATTTTTAAAGCAACTTCAAAAAAGAATATTTTTATCCGATTACTTATTTTTTTATAAGAAGTATTGTCACAGATATTGATGAGTGTGCTCATAAAGTTTCTCTTATTATTTTTCTTTGGAGTAAAGCTCTCCAATTAGGTTTTGTTTCATCCATATCTTAGTCTCGTCTCAATTACATTAATGAACTAACCAACCATCCTTCGCTACGAATGTAACCCGATTTAACAGAATATTCCATTTTTAAAGGTATACATCATAAAATTCAATTAAATATTATTCACATTTCCTACAGAAAACCAACACTTAAGCACATATTATTAAAATAGAGAAACAAAAACTACAAAATAAAATCAACGAGCATTTTAAAGTTAATAGAAAACACATGTTTTATCCTTTGTTTGCTAGTAATAATTTACATGCCACAGAGTAAGATAGGAAGATGTGATGGCACAGCTGGCTTCTCTTTATTACCCTGATAGCTTCTTTTTTTTCTTGTTTTACGAGGTGGAAAATCCCTTCGGATCTACGACTCTTGGGGGAAATGAGAGCCGGAGTATGTGGTGTTTTCACTAAAAACCACCTCGACTTTCTCATGTACCCGTGTGTCGGCGGGTAGGGCATCGCCAAAGCATTCGTCGCCACCCTCCGACGGGCATTGGCCCGCCAGATGGTTAGGCGGGCCCCGAACAAAACCCCCTTGGCGGCGGATTAAGGTGTTGGGCTCCTTAGCCAAAACACCCAGCGGCCGCAGAAGATAGGGAGGACGGCAACACAACACCGCATCTCCTCTTCCTCTACGGCCCCACCGCGACGCATAGAATGGTGCGCCCCCATTTGGTCGCGGGAGATAGGGCGCGCGGCAACACAACACCGACACGCCTCTCCTCCCGCGACCGCACCTGACTGCGAGGGACAGACAGAACTATCCTCCGCACCCGCACCGTTGGACGCATCCTGCGCAGGCCCCTCCAAGCCCACGCGGAGCGTCCCTTCCTGGATCCCTCTTAGCTTCACCGCGGGTGACCAATCCACGGTTACTGAGCCCCCCCACCACGACAAGGTGGAGAGCCCACGGAGGGGATTACGCTAATAGCTATTTTAAAATGCTAAAACTAACTCGATATAAAAGCAATCACTTTGTTGCTGCCTTGATTTATAGTATTTTCACAGTTATTTTTTATATTTATGACTTTATAGTAAGCTAGATTCTGCCTACGGCTTTTAGGAGTACTTTACCCCCTAGGGTGAGCATTTCAGAAACTATCTAAGTCAGTACAACCCTATTCCTTTTTCCCAAGGAACCTGCCTTCAGCTTCTTGCGCCCTGTATTTTTGACTGTGCGTTGTCTGTCAGTCAGTCAGTGACGCAAGAATTTTATAAATACTGTTTGGTGATCTTATAACCAAAAATATATATTCAACCAGATCTCTTGGCTCTTTTGAAGTCAAGTCTGGTTCAAAGATCTGCGGAATATGATTAGAAAATTTAACATATATAAGTAGTAGACATAAGACATAAAGTTATTTATGATTACAATTGCTTAAATGTAAATAAAAGATGTAAAGCAACTATTGGCTCCTTAGCAACAGGCCCTTAATAAAATTTGCGAGATTTCGTCATCAAAGTGTTTTAAAATTATTCACAGAATAATCAAAAACCTTTTAAAAGTTTTATTTATTTTAGCAATCCAAGCGTTTTGACTGTCTTGGCAAACTGACAAAGGACCTACTTGAAACTTAGAAGTTACAGCAACTTCTTCAGATTCTATTATAATTATGCTAAAGGCAACCTTCATGTTTTGTTAATTACGAAGCTCTTATTTCAGCTTTTTTTACTAAATCAATGAAAACGGATACTGTAATTTTAAATCAAAATGCAGTGAAAAGGCTCTGCAACGTCTTCATTATCATCGTCATTGAATGGTTGCAAGCCATTCATGTAAAAACATAAGCCTTTTGTCTAGAAACTGCTACCTATTCCAAAAAGTGCTACCGTCTGTTCTTCGCAACATAAACGCATAAATAACTGTAACCTTAAGAGTAGCGCCAGGATACTTGAGGTAACTAACTTACCGACTATCAAACATGTTTGTGACATGCTAGATTGACCGTGTACACCTAGGCTCAAAGGAATCCAAATTTTGTTACCGGGCAGTAGCTAGCAATACCGAGGGCTTAATAACTAGACGTGTGAAAGTCTAGTTATGCTCATCATGATTAGCCTCAAGAAACGATAGATTCATTATACTATAATAGATGAAAATGTAAATTAATACGGAATCGAACTGATCACCTTCATTCAATAAAAAAAATCCTAAACATGTATTTACATTATGTACCTACTTAGAACGAAAAATATCTACATTTCTAAATTGCAGCGAAAAGTACTTTATCTGAGGATTTATCAACTTTCAATTGATATTCATTCTGAGTAAACCAAATTTAAGGATTTATTGCAAACATTATCGATATTTTATCGAAATTCATTTTGAGTAAGCACATCACTAGTCTACTTAGTTAATATTTACGACAATTTCGAAGAATGTTCGAAGATTTGAAATGATATTTGTGTGTTGATCTTCCTCTTACATGAGAAAAAAATCATAAGTCAGAGTGAAGTGCATATATTGGGTAAGGTTGCTATTTTAATGCGGTCTCTATTACTAGTCCAACCTCTCTGGAACGGACTATTCACTTAAATATAGTCCAATTTGACACATTTAAATGGACGTTAACATAATAATCAAAACAAGACAAGTTCTTCCCAAATATGTTTGATATATGCCAGCTGTCTCCGAAAATTGCACCTAATTGCCAACTTCTATTTACGCAGTGACGTTACTTTAACCGTATCAACCATCTTATATAAAAATTAACTTCTACTGATTTGAAAAGAAAAATATTTATATTTTTATAAACTCACGCCTTTATCCCCGAAGGGGTAGGCAGAGGTGTAATATAATACCCACATTTCGCCATTAATTTTTAGGTCCGACGGAATAGGAGGCGAGCCTTTTGCCGTTACCGGGCACATCACCAGTGCACTCCGTGCTGATACTGAGAATCCGAAAAAAAACCAGTAACACTTTTGCCCGACCCGGGAATCGAACCTGGAGCCTACGATCAGCAGTCGTATACACTATCCACTGGATCACGAAGGCAATCATATAATGAAAATGATTTGTTAATTTTAATTACATATATGCTTTTTTTTTCGCTCTGTGGCAACACTAAGGCTAACAGCTGATCCGACCTTGTCCCGTATTTTTTACAAGTAAAAATATAAAATAATCGCATAATTAAGGCTAATTACAAGTTAATTGCTTAATAAATGTGTTATTTGTAATAATCTATAAACGTATTAGTGTTTTCTGTGAAAAAAGGTGAGTTTATTGTGATATCTTTTTTGACAACCAATCTACCGGCTAAATTTGCATTGTCATTTTTCAAACAGGTATAACATTGTAACTACTATTTAAAATCAACTTATACGTATAAAATAGTGTTAATTAGTATATTTCCAAATAAAAAGTGCTATCAAGTTCCTAAATAACCACCTATAAATAGTAAAAATAAATAAACTTAACCTAAACTTTGTTAGTTGGTTACACAACTTTGGACGAGATCAGCTGTTCTTTCTAACAATAATATTTAGCTTTAAACCCTTCTATTACTACTATTACAATCTTCTCCTTTACTTTCTTTGAACTACGTGCATTTCTCTCTTTTCACTATGATTATGACTCGTAAAGCTTTGGCTCGCCAGGAAGAGTCTAAACTCCAACTGGCTTTAATTGAATTAAAGACCTCTAAGGAGTTGTGTAACAAACTGATAGAGGAAAGAGAAGATAACGAGAAAGAAATGTTGAACTTACTGGAAAAAAATAAGAGCTTAAAATGTGAAATGGCTCAGCTACATAATCAATTCTCTGATGCCATGAGTGCTCGGGATGGACTCCAGCTCATTGTGGACGGGTTTGCCGAGTGTAGTTTGCAGTATGAACAAGCCCTTGACCGTATACAGTTCTTAGACCAACAGTTACATGAGGCAAACAGTAGAATAAGTCATCTAGAATTCACCCAAGATCAGATCACTACGACGGCAAATCAAAGTCTGTTCGATGAGCTGGTGGTTCATGCTCCAAGCATGATTACTGATATAAATCATTTTAAAGTATCACTTCCAAATAGTCTCTCAGTGTGCAAAGAATCAAATAATTCAATAAAATTGATTAGGGGTAGTAGGAATAGAATTAAGAAATATGTTAAAATAAACAAATTCATAAAAAAGACACAAAAATTAGTTCACAGACAAAAGTTTTTCATAAAAAATGTTAAGCTAAATAGGGAAAGATTAATTGCTCTTGAAAAATTAAAAAATTACTCACAGAAATATCACCAAAATAATTTGAAACATAAATTAGAAATAAATAATTTGCAGGTAGAATTAAATAATCTTAGTGACAAATTAGTATCAATGACAAATAAATATAAAAGCTCTGAGCTACAAATGAAAGAGTACATATTGGCAATGAATGAGTTGGTGGCATCAAATAGTAACGACTGCTCAATACCATTGAACAATGACATCCCGTTCAACCTCAAACACTCACCAGCTTGCTCATTGCCAACATGTAACCCGGTTTTGCTAAATAGTTCTATAAACAATACAAAATCAAATATTAAACACACTGTAAATAAATTAAAAAATAACAAACTAGACAGTAAAACTATATTACAAAATAAAAATAAAGTGATAATATTTAGTGATGAGATTGGAAAAGGTATGGGTCAGTTGTTGGCAAACACATATAGTGATGGGTTAGTGATGAACTACTGTTTGCCTGGGTTAAGTTCCATTGCTATTTTAGATAAAATTATAAACTTCAATTTTGACCAGGATTCAACTTTATTGATTCTACTTGGTAAAAGAGGATCTTTAAATAAAAGACTTTTATTCAATTATTACAGTAAATTATGTGAATTAAATTTAAATCAAATTATTATGCTCACTTTACCTTTCAGTAAAGGGTTGCCACAGAAAGAAAATAATATTAGACATAGTCTTAATATAAATTTGTGTAGTTGGTCATACAATAACGATCAATTTCATGTTTTTGACTCTAACAATTATGTTAGTAAAGCTTTACATTTGACGCAAGATACTTGTTATCTGAATTCTTATTATAAAAGACAACTAGCTGAGTCGCTAGCATTTTGTATTGACATTTCAGCCAAGAATTTGGCTAATAAACGTGTTGCCCCTATACAGCAACAAAATGACATTTATAATGATTCAGCCAATATTTTGGCTACACAGTCTGACATTCCTATTAATTTAAATTAAATATTTCGACAATAGAGAATACCTCTTGCAATAACACTTTCATTAATAATGGGCTGGTATGTACGAATAAGCCCAATTCAACTAATAATACATTTAGAAATTCGCAAGTATTAAAACTGGTACATCAAAATATACAAGGTATGTCAAATAAAGATTTAGAAGTGGAGTTGTTCATGAACAGTGAATGCGTTGATGTTTTGTGTATAACAGAACATTGGCTTAAAGATCACCAGTTCATGTGCAATTTTAATAACCATCTAGTTGGTAGTTCGTTCAGCAGACAAAATGCAATACATGGTGGATCGTTGATTTTAGTTAACAAGCTGCTTAAATTTAAGAATCGTAGTGACATTGTTAGTTTCTCTGTTGAACGGACAGTTGAAATAGCCTGTGTGGAGTTGGACCAACTTGTTGTGTTGAGTGTGTATAGGCCACCATCGTCCTTCTATGATAACTTTGAAAGTGTCATGGATGATGTGTTACGGAAGCTATGCCAACAAAATAAATCTATAATAGTAGGTGGCGATTTTAATATTAATTTACTCGAAGATTCCCTGAATTGCCACAAAATTAAGAATTTGTTCAAATCATATAATCTTGCATGCTTATTTTTGGAACCCACCAGGATAACTTCCACGACATCTACTTGTATAGACAATATATTTACAAATATTGTACCAGTTACAAAGCAAATAATTAACAAATTAACATCAGATCATTGTGGACAATCTATAACATTTGCTATGCAGTCTAAAAAAGTAGGTAGAAAGGAATTGAATGTGGTGCCAAAAACTTTGCGTCGTCTGGAGGGACTTAAGGATAAACTTACAAGTACACTACCATACTTATGCTATAATAACGATCCCAATAAGTTGTACAATTCTTTCTTTGACATGTACTGTACTATATTCAGTTCTATCTTTGTCCCTAAGAGGATCTCAGTTGCTGGTACTACATCCTTCAGTGAATGGGCAACCACTGGAATTTATAAAAGTAGAAATAAGCTTTACGAATTATATGAACAGAAAGTAATTAATAAAAATGATGAAAAATTTTGTCAATACGTAAGAAATTATTCTAAGTTATTTAAAAAGATTTGTCGTGAAGCTAAGACACTTTATTTAAAATCAAAAATTAAAAAAGTGACAATAAAATAAAAGCAACGTGGGATATTATAAACAATGAGACTGGAAGGGTCAAGATTAAAAGTAACAATTACACGCTTCAAGTAAATAAAAAGATAATAAAATCAGATTTTGAGGTTGCCACAGCATTTGAAAATTTCTTCACAGACATTCCAGTCTCAACCACTAAATCCCTGAACTCATCCCCCAATGACGCCGAATCTCTATTAAAACAAAATGTCAATAGGTGTAACATTGAATTTAGATTTAGTTATGTCACTGACAAAGATATTGTAAAAACTTTTAATACTCTTAATTTGAAGAAGACTAGTGATCTTTGGGGCAATTCTGTTGTGATTACGAAATCCATAATCAACACAGTAGCACCTGAACTGGCAATAATTTTCAATAGATGCATTGACTGTGGTGTGTTTCCTGATCAAATGAAAAGTAGTAAAGTAATTCCGTTATTTAAATCAGGTAGCACATCTGACCCCACAAATTATAGGCCAATATCTGTGCTACCCACGTTTAGTAAAATTTTTGAAAAATTAATTCTAGGCCAGCTTCAAACTCATTTTAATAATAATAAGCTGTTACATGAAAAATAATTTGGTTTTACTAGGGGTCGCTCAACTACCGATGCTGGAGTTGAGCTTTTAGATAGTATTTTTGATGCCTGGGAGGAGTCGCATGATGCTCTAGGAGTCTTTTGTGACTTATCTAAGGCTTTTGATTGCGTTTTTCATGAAACATTGATCAGGAAATTACATTACTATGGAGTTAAGAACACTGCTTTGGATCTCCTAACATCATATTTGAGTAATAGGATACAGAGAGTTGAGGTAAATGGAAAAGTTTCTATGGGTTCAGTGGTCACGATGGGAGTGCCGCAAGGTTCAATTCTTGGTCCATTCCTTTTCCTTGTATATATTAATGATTTGCCATATATTATGCAAAATAATGAAGAGATAGTGTTATTTGCTGATGATACATCACTTATCTTTAAACTTAGACGAGAACAATCAAATAATGACGATGTAAATAACGCTCTCTCTAAAGTAGTTCAATGGTTTACTGCTAACAATTTACTGTTAAATGAAAGAAAAACAAAATGTATACGATTTTCAAGACCGAATGTAAAACAAGTTAAACCTAACATATGTTTGAATGGAGAAGAGTTGGATCTTATAGATAACACCGTATTCTTAGGCATAACCTTAGATTCTAGGCTACAGTGGGGCCCACATATAGGTCAGTTGTCGAATAGACTTAGCTCTGCAGCGTACGCGGTTTATAAAATTCGTCAGTTAACTGATATAGACACAGCCAGATTAGTATATTTTAGTTATTTCCACAGCATAATGTCATATGGAATTTTATTATGGGGCAACGCAGCTGACATTCAAACTGTGTTTGTACTGCAGAAGCGGGCTATTCGTGCAATCTACAGTCTTGGTTCAAGGCATTCACTGAGGGAAAAATTTAAAGAAATTAAGATAATGACTGTCGCATCTCAATACATTTATGAGAACTTGTTATATGTCAGGAAAAATATAAATATGTTTTCTAAATTCAGCGACATTCATAAAATAAATACACGAAACAAAAACAAACTTGTTCTACCTTCAACTAGACTACAAAAAATAAGTAACTCATACAAGTGTCAAAGCATACGTTTTTATAACAAAATTCCAGGTAATATTCAGGAACTAAGTATTAATTAATTCAAAGTATTTATTAAACAGAGCTTGTGTTCAAAAGCTTATTACACAGTTAAAGATTATTTAGCAGACAAAAACGCCTGGAATTGAGTTTAAAAATTATGAATTGACATTAAATTATGAATTGACATTAAATTATGAATTGACATTATGAATTTTGACATTTAGAAATTAGTGACATAATATTTTTATTTACATTTGTAGTACTTGTATCTTTACATTCTGACATTTTTGATTTGACATTTGTAATTTTATTTATTTTGTTTTGACATTGTTATTTTCTTTTGACATTTAAAATTACTTAAGTAATATATTATTATTTTATTTCTTAGACATTCTTAAATTGACATTCAATAATATTTTTTGACATTTAAATATATGACATTTTATTGTTTAAATTTGTATAATTTTACATATTGTTTACAACATGTATTTTACTATGTATTAGCATGTAAAGTTGTGAGTACGATGTGGGCATTATTAAACATATAAGCAAATAGTTGTGGCAACCTGTCTGATGGCTTAGGCTGACATGCTTATGCATACACCTTCTGATGGCGTGGAGGCATAGTGATACAGATCGTGCTGGCTCCCTCAATCAAGGTTGAGCCGTACGATTGCTGTTGAATGCGGGCCATCAGTGGGCCGAGTCATTTAAAAGCGTCAGATGATTTCCTGCATTGTACTTGCATACTAAACCCTTTTTTTTTTGTCTGGACTTTAAAAGATCAAGAAAAGACTAAAGAAATTGAAGTGACAAAAAAAAATAATGACTCTGAGTTTGTTTCGGCTTTTCTTCTCAAGAAGTCATTTAGCTAGGAAAAGCCGGCCTCATCTAGAACAGGGTTTTGACATGTATAAGTGTTGTAAACAACCAAAATGCAGAAATAAATATGTCTTTATGTCTTTATGCAAGCGGTAACAATCTAAGCTTTGTTGTATGTCCACAAGCTATGATTTATGAAGGCAGATATACCATAAACATCTGCAGTCAACGTAACTAGGCCTTAGCGACATGTCTTTGTATTCATTATTTACACAAATGCTGTGTGCAGTTTCGAAAGTTTTATTCCGTGACGTCTCATGATCATCCATTTTTCGAAACTATAATCTTACCCTTGCATACATTTTATATGTGCTGCCGCATTTCGCCGTAAAAATAACGGAAAAAGCAAGTCTAAATATGTAGTTCTGAATTTTGATTCGTATTAGGAAAAAATGCAGAAACTGTTTAAATACGATCAACCTTATCTGGCCTAATTCCTAACTGAGCATTGCCGCCGTAGGATCTCCACCTTGTTGTGGTGGGGGGGACAGTTCTGTCTGTCCCTCGCAGTCGGGCGCGGTCGTGGGAGGAGAGGCGTGTCGGTGTTGCGTTGCCGCGCACCCTATCTCCGCGACCAAATGGGGGCGCACCATTCGATGCGTCGCGGTGGGGCCGCAGAGGAAGAGGAGATGCGTTGTTGCGTTGCCGTCCTCCCTATCCTTTGCGGCCACTGGGTGTTTTGGCGGCAGAGCCCAACACCTTATTTCACCGCTTAGGGGGTTTTGTTCGGGGCCCGCCTGACCATCTGGCGGGTCAATACCCGTCGGAGGGTAGCGACGAATGCTTATGCGATTCCCTGCCCTCCCACACACGGGTACATGAGAATGTCGAGGTGGTTTTTAGTGGTTACACCACATACTCCGGCTCTCATTTCCCCAAGAGTCGGAGATCCGAAGGGATTTTCCACCTCGTAAAACAAAAAACAAAAAAAAGACACGCCTGCGTGCTGCGGGCCGTACGCAGAGCAAATATATCACGACGGGTAGCTTGATTTTTGCCCTGTATCAACGCTTTACAGTTCTATGTGAGCAGAGCTGGGTCTCTTTTCAATTAATACACACTTAGTATAATACACTGAGTTTATTTCAGGACACAAAGTATATTATCTTCACAATTATTATATTCTTACATGGTAACACTTAATAAAGTCTTAGAATTCACGAGGAATTTATGAATCGCCGCTTTGAGCCAGAATGCCATTCCTCCCAGACGAGTTCTCCAGAACACTGTCTTGTCAAGCGCCGCCCCTCCAACGCAACGCAATATGTCACTCAGCGGTCACCAGATGGCAGCACTCCGAGTCGTTTAGCGACTATACTAATGATCGCATATATTTCGCTCAAATGTGCACCGCAGTATTATGAACCCGCAACACCCATGGTCGGCGGTAATAGCCTCCTTTGAAGAAAATGGTGTGCCAAAATAAATCATATTTCTTTCTTTCACTACGCACACACTCATATCTTCAAAAAGTGTGACCCGTAGGAATCACCCAAAAGTAGTAGTCTTTTGGCATTCCCACTTCCGATCTTTTAATGGTCTCAGTACTTACACTCTTCAGAGCTAAATAATGCAAGGTTTTCATCTTTCTTGTAGTCTCTTTGTAAAACAATTATCGATCGTTCATAGCATAGTTGACTATGAGGCATGTCTCGTTGTCTGCACAAAACAAATAAGAAGGCTTATTGAATAGTTAAACTGTTACAAGACCTATCCGACCACTGCTACTCCAAACTTTAAGAACTTTTAGTATTATTGTAAATGTATAGACACACAAGACGTCCATCTGCTCAATAATATAATAATATATAATAAAATAATAAAATCGTTTATTAATTTCTCTCTCACACAGTATAGTTACAATCAGGTCTTAAATTACGTGTTACATTATCAAGTAGGTGAACCTGTGTACCCCCCCGTAGGATCTCCACCTTGTCGTGGTGGGGGGGCTCAGTAACCGTGGATTGGTCACCCGCGGTGAAGCTAAGAGGGATCCAGGAGGGGAGGCTCCGCGTGGGCTTGGAGGGGCCTGCGCAGGATGCGTCCAACGGTGCGGGTGCGGGGGACAGTTCTGTCTGTCCCTCGCGGTCGGGTGCGGTCGCGGGAGGAGGGGCGTGTCGGTGTTGCGTTGCAACGCGCCCTGTCTCCCGCGACCAAGTGGGGGCGCACCATTCGGTGCGTCGCGGTGGGGCCGCAGAGGAAGAGGAGATGCGGTGTTGCGTTGCCGTCCTCCCTATCCTCTGCGGCCGCTGGGCGTTTTGGCGGCGGAGTTCAGCACCTTAATCCGTCGCCGAGGGGGTTTTGTTCGAGGCCCGCCTGACCATCTGGCGGGCCAATACCCGTCGGAGGGTGGCGACGAGTGCTTTGGTGATGCCCCACCCTCCGACACACGGGTACATGGCGGAAGTCGAGGTGGTTTTTAGTGGAAACACCACATACTCTGGCTCTTATTTCCCCCAAGAGTCGGAGATCCGAAGGGATTTTCCACCTCGTGAAACAAAAAAAAAAAAAAAAAGGTGAACCTGTGTAAGAGACTGGTATCTGAACTAGGAGAACCTGTAGACCTGTAACTAGACATGACGGAGCTTAAGTGTAACTACATTGATTAATTGGTAAGTTACATTTTTATGAGTGAGAAAAAACAATTTTAACAAGAAAACCATATTATGCGCATGTGTGTGTGTGTGTTTGTGTGTGTGTGTGTGTGTGTGTGTGTGTGTGTGTGTGTGTGTGTTTGTGTGTGTGTGTGTGTGTGTGTGTGTGTGTGTGTGTGTGTGTGTGTGGTGTGTGTGTATTTTATTGTTTATATTGAGTGTGTGATTATATGATATATATATATATATATATACATATATATCCATATGCGTGCTAACCCTACGACAATGAAGTATCATCTTGGGATCAGAGACAGCTGATGTGCTAGAAACTCTGTTAGCTGTGTATAAACTTACTTACATTTATATATTAAGTTGTAACAAGCTTTCCGTTTCCTCGTAGTTTAGGGATTTGAGCCATGCAGACGTGTTCTTTTTGCAAAGGTGCTTAGGAAGTGAAGAGATGTTCAGTTGCTTATTCACCTTGTTATACAAGAATCTGCCCAGGAATCCAAAAAATCTGCCAGAAAATACCGTAGACCAATGGCTACCAGTTTGTGGGCCAGCCTTGTGTTGCAGCCGTTTTTTAGGGCGTGAAGGGTCGTAAGGGGCGAGAGAATGATACCTAAGTATAGTATTAAGGACAAACAACTGGCGCACCGTTAGGACATCCGATAGTAGGTACAAATCCCTAGTAGGGTATAGGAAAGGCAAAGAAAGGCTTACCTTGAGAACTGCCCTTTGTGCCCTTTCTACCTTTATCAGTTTGGTTTTGCATGCCCCACCCCATACTGAGATACAATATGTCAAGATGGGTTGACAAAGAGACGTGTAAACCATTTTTATTACTTTTTTGTCAGCTATGTGACGCAATCTTTTAAAGATGGATATTAATTTCCGTGTTCTGGATGTGAGAAGATCTAGGTGGTTATCAAAATTCAGAGCACTGTCTAGAATAACACCAAGATACTTGATATGAGACGTACATTCGAGGTGGTCACAGAAGCAGGAGTCATAGGTTAGGCAGGTGTGCGCTGTGATTGAATAGTTTTCAAGTATGTCAGATGGAACTGTTTTTATAGCGAAAAGAATATATTTAGTTTTTGTAACGTTAAGTGTGAGGCCATTAGTTTTGAGCCATAAGCATACTGTATTAAAACCCGATTGTGCAAGAGCATAGGTCTCATCCCAAGTATCTCCATGAAAGACCAGAGCTGTGTCGTCTGCGAAAGTTACAATTTTCCCATTTTTAAAGTGAAGTTTGCACAGATTATTAATGAATTCAAGGAAAAGTGTAGGGCCAAGTACGCTACCCTGCGGTACGCCAACGATAATAGGTAGGTCGTCGCTAATCACACCATCGACTCTCACTCTTTGGTACCTGTCAGCCAGGTAACTGGTAAACAATCTATGTTGAGCATCCCGGATACCCAACCTATGCAACTTCTCCAATAAGAATGGGATAGAGACCGTGTCAAAAGCCTTAGCTAAATCTAAGAATATTGCAATAACTTTTTTCTTAGTGTCTAGTTTGCAGACAATATGGTCAACCAAAGCGTGTACAGCATCATTTGTTGATTTCCCAGCTCTAAATCCAAACTGTGCATTTGACAATAACTTTTTTGTTTTAAGGTAGTTAATTAGTCTTTTATTGAGTACTCTTTCTGCCAGTTTAGATACAGTAGGTAGAATAGAAATAGGCCTGAAATTATTGACACAGGCTCTGTCTCCACTCTTATGGATGGGAACTACTTCGGCAAGTTTGAGCTCTTTGGGAAAGACTCCTGTACAGAACATTAGATTAAATATGTACGAGAGGGGGTTCGCTAGAATATGGTGATAACGTTTCAAGAACACGCCTGAGATATTATCCCGTCCTGTCGTATTGACTTTTTTTAAGTTCAGTATAAGGCTGCGCACCTCTGCTTCAGAAGTTGAGGACAGGACAAACGAAAAAGGTTGCGAGTCAATGTCAGGACACGTAGCAAGCTATGGCTAAGGGCTTTTTCAGCTAAGTTTTTACCTAACGAAGTGAAGAATTGGTTTATGTTATTAATCGAGGAAACTGGATTTGTGGGAGACAGTAAATCTGTAGCAGGATTACTACTTTTGTTATAATGGGTCACATTCTTAATGGTGTCCGATAACGACTTACTACTAGTATTAGCTGCTGTTTTTAATAAATTAGATTCGTAATCTTTTTTAACCCTTTTTAATAATGAATTGCAAAAAATTCGGTATCTTTGGTAAGTTAATTTTATAATCTCATTATCCGGATATTTCTTAAGTTTTATATGTAGTTTGTCTCGGTTCCTCATACATTTTAGCAGACCTAGGGTTATCCAAGGCTTTTTAATACGCTTGCGATTTGGAAGAGAGACAACTCTTGTATTAGATTCTATGACAGTATTTAGATTAGATAACAGTAAGGAGGTGGCAACTTCAGGATCATTTGTACCGTATATAGAACTGAAACACATTTCACTCATATCAATATCTAGTCTATCATAGTCTATTTTCTTTAAAGTAAAATATTTTTTCTGTTCTACCGATCGTTTCAATACAATAAACACACAATCGTGATCAGTTATTGAGGTTTCCGCGACATAGCAAGAGGCAGGTAAAACAGTTTTCAACATGATGTGGTCTAAGCACGTTTTTTTGTGTGTAGGTAGTAAATGTGCCGGTAGTATACTATGAGAGGCTAGTAGGTTCAGGTCGTTGGGGTCTTTATTATTAGGCATTATATCCACATTTATATCTCCAATAATGACAATATTAGAGGTTTTTAAGGTTGCTAGTAACGCATTAAGTGATTCGAAAAACGGTGTGAGATCCTTATAGCCTGGCGGACGATATATAGCGACTATTGATGTATTGCAGTCGGTTTTTAGCGTTATGCAGTTAGCATCTTGCAATGTTACTTGAACAACAGATAGTTTCATGTTATTCTTGTAGTAAACAACCACGCCTTCGTTTTGCGAAAGATTATTTTCAGTCTGTACATAATTGTAACCCTGGATCGATGGTATATAGTGAGTGTGACGTAACCAGCACTCAGTACATATAATTAAATTCCAATCTGTATTAGATCGCTCTAGCAGTGTTAACAATCCTGAAAAGTTACGGTTAATACTGCGGATATTTTGATGAATAACTTTAAGGCTTAAGTCGGAGTTGTCTATTAGTTTTGAGCAATCATCTATTTCACAATTTACCGAATGTGCAACATTATAGTTGTCAAAGAGACCGTTTATTTGGTTAGTATTATCGAATTAAAGAGTTTAATATACATAAGATGGTGAAAAATACAGGTGCAGTGATGTGCAGGTATGGATATAGCGAGAATATAAGTTTAAGCATTACATAAATCCAGATCCGATGAAAGGTAGTATCTTTTGCAGTATATGCAGTGTACGGGCAGTCAACTAGTTTAGTGGTACTTTTCGAACAGTATGTAGTGCAAGGGTAGGGTTGTGGGTATGATAAAGTACCTATAGAAGTTTGTGTGAATGTATAAGGGTAAAAGCGTGTGGGTTATGTGATATACATAGCAATATATATTGTATTTAGTAGTAATTTTTGTATTGAAGGTTGTGTATGGGTTGGGGTGTAGTGAGTGGAATATTGTAAAATTATAAGTGTATAAGGGTAACAGTAGTGTTGTGAGTACAGTAATGAATAAGTTTAAGTGTGTAGGAGTAGTGTAATTGTATAAGAATAACATTGTGTGAGTTATATTTCGTACATACCAACAAATATAAAGTTTAGTATTCATGTTAAGGTCGTAACATATTTTGTTGATATTAGCTGCGTAATGTGTATAGAACTGTAAATATAGAAATGTGGAGTATGACTGGGTTACAATGATAGCAAGTAAGCGCATGGTTAGTATTTTAAGTAGTACAATATGAAAAGTATTAAAATAAGTATTACTTAATAACAAAAAATGGCAAAACGTGTTATGAGTAATAATATTAAGAATAAAAACCAAAGATAGTCATTTCTGTGACAAACGTGCGAAGTCCTGCTCGGAGTCTATGCGTATGGCTGTCGAGTCCTGTAGTTTTTTAATATAAATTTTACCATAGGAGGTCCAGGTGCTGTGGTACTGATTTTCTTTCACGAACTGTCTGGCCATATAAGCAAGTCTTCTCCCAAGGCTTGTCAAAGACTCGTCGACATAAACAGGTTTAGGAGTGCCAGATAAATTGAGGTGAGAGGTGTTAAGCTTATTCTCCTTATTCGTTTTGTTAAAGTTTCTACATTTCTTAATGAAACCATCCTTACAGAATGTGGTGGAGAAGTTTACAACTATATGGTTGCTGGACTCACTTTTAGTTTTAAGGCGGTAAACGTCATGGATATCGGAGTCCGAGATTTGGTGATGTACAACCTCACCTACAGTCTTTGCCAGTGAGCCTAGTGTAGATTTATTTTCTGAAGGTAGTTTAGGAATATTCCTGATTTCGACAGAAGTAGAGCGTGTATTTCGTTCCAATACCTCAACCTTACTTTCGAGCGATTCAATTTTAAGTTCATAAGCCTTATTTTTTTGTTCCAACAATGTCATTTTCTCTATCACCTCATCGTACTTAGCGGAAAGGAAAGCAATACTTTGTTGTATCTCAGTGTTCTGGTCTTTGATAACCCTAACTGATTCGATGATCGTCTCTAACTTGGCGCTCTGTTTAGCCTCAAAAGACGTAAACATTGCTTGGATCTGATCAGTCAGTGAGGTGTGGGCCAATTCACCCTCATTTTGAAGAAGTCTACGCTTTGTCCTATGAGTGATATTAAGATCCGCAAAGTCGGATGCCGCAGAGTCTTGTGTACCAATATCCAGGTGCGGTGCCGATCCATACGTTAATACAGGCGTCTTTAATAGATTTGGGTGAATTATTGGCTTTGGAGGAGTATGCTTTAGTGACATTGTTTGTCAATCAAAACAAGTAGCAGTTATAATCTCGGTGTGGTGTACAAAAAACAAGTTTTCAAGTGGGCTGCGTATGAGTTTGCGTCGTAACAGTAGGGCCAAGTAGGCGCGGCAAGCGAGGCGGCACGCAGCACTAGTGTAAAAAATATAGTTATCTTGCTTACGCGCGAAGCGATGCTCGAAGCCGGGGCGGAGCTAGTAGTCTTCGCGGTGAAGGGCGTGGCACGACGAACTTGTGAGGTATATAGCTGTCACTTTCCACTGATGAATGTCTCGCTCAGACTGTGCCAGGCGACCAGTTACACCTCCTCGCGGTTGCTGCGCTCCGAATATTTTGATTCGATTTTCAAGAGAACTTTTTCTTTTATTTATGTAAATTATTTTGTTTCGGATTATTGTAGACACGACCGTACTCCGCGGTATCCAGGGGGGAGAGCAAAAATGATTGGAAAATATCCTGATGTTGACATATTTGTCACCAAATTGTATATCTTTTTAATTATATGTAAAAGGTTTTTTGAGAATTACTAATGAATATTACAAAATAAGTTAATGTTATGTACCTACCTAAATGTAATGGCTCACTACACGTTTTGGGCAACTGTAAGTGTAGTGAGCAGTTGTATATTAAATAAATAAATAAATCTGACTCAGTGGTAAATATAGATACAACATAATAGTTATATTTCTCAGTAGGTAGTATAATTCATCATGTCAGCCTAGAGACATCCACTGCTGGACAATGAACTCCCGCAAGGTTCTCCACACAGACCGATCTTGAGCCGCCCGCATCCAACCGCTTCCCATGATCTTAACCGAATCATCATCAGCCTTTCTCACCATGAGAAGGGTAAGGCCATAGTCACCACGCTGGCCTAGTGTGGGTTGGCAGACTTCACATGTCTTTCGAGAATATTATGGAGAACTCCCAGACATGCAGGTTTCCTCACGATGTTTTCCTTCACCGTTTAGCAAGGGATAATTAACAATTTAATACGCACATAACTCCGAAAAGTCATTGGTGCGTGCCGTGGATTCGAACCCGAACCCTCTGCGTAGCAGTCTGTTGGTCTCTCCACTAGGCTATCGCTGCTTAACCGAATAGTCAGGCTAAAATGACAATTGGCCAAGTCACATGGCTCGTAGAACCGATGGCCGTTGGGTAGGAGGGTTCTGGAGTGGCAACCACGTACTGGACGCCACAGCAGGGGTAGGCCTCCCGCAAGATCGCGTAATGAGATTTTTGTCCTCAGGAATCACGCTATCTATTGGTAAATTTATCGTGTTCATGTAGACAGACAGGAAGGAAAGTGTGCTTCATATTTAATGATATGTATATTTTTTTAATGACGCTACTGAAAATTCGGAAAAACCCAGTAACACTTTTGCTCGACCCGGGAATCGGACCCGGGACCTCCGATCAGCACTGGACCACGGAGGCAGGCACACGCAGTCACGGCGGAATAATGATATGTATATGGTGGCCTTTTGCCTTCTGATCGGACTATCTATGCTTAACGAGCTGAATTCCATATGATTGAAGTAATGAGTATATTATTGAAGTATTGAATATTGAGAAACAATGCTTTTTAAAAAGATGAACCCGCATAGGTTGTCGTAACTTTAAAGTACATACACCACATTGATATTCAGTTCAAAGTCTCCAATGCCCGATTCATAGTACAACGAAGATACCCAAGTTTGGCTTAAGTTTAAAAAAAAAGGCATTGGATGGCAACTTTGTTGGCGTTAGATGAACAGAGATAGATTATAAACTCGACACAAACAAGAGAGAGATAGCAATATTGGTAAGATTTGAACGAAGTTGAAGTCTTGCTTATAAAGTATATACGAGACGATGTGTCAGGATGGCTGCAGTATAAAAACTTTTATCAATGTCTATTTTTTATTTAAAGAACGACAATCTGTCAGTATTTTTTTTTATTAATTACAACTTTATATATTTATCTACTCAATGGATACAGGAGGATTGAATGGCGTGCGCGTTACCTTTATTCACAGACATAGATCTACATAGATAACGCAAATGCATGCACTTCGCGTGTCTGAACCCCGACCAAGTGTCGAGGTTGGTCGCCGCTAACTTCAGTCCCCGCGCGTCCGTTGTTGCAGCCGAACGTCCGCAAAAAACTAAAAAAATGCCTCGTTGCGTGATAATTAACTGCAATAGCCCAAAAATTTCGAGCACCCAAAGGCAGGAACATATTTCCTATCACAGGTAAGTTATTTTAAAATTATATTATGCGTAAATTCATATTAAAACTGTTTTTAAGTATTCCAAGCTGCGTGTCGTTCCAGAATATACCTAACTATAAATTACCGTTAAGTAAACTTTATTCACATTACGTTGCCGCGTTTGCTTTGGACGTTTGATCTGACGTTGTGTGTTAGGAGACGATGAATATCGCACAAGCGATACTGTCGCGCATCGCTTCGGTACAGTTCGTACAGTAGGTATTAAAAAGTCGGCACGCTTGGTTTCAATACAAATCGTGATAATTGCGTTATCTATGTAGATCTATATCTGTGCCTTTATTGGATAAGTAATAACATTGAAACATATATTATAGCTTTATAAAAATAATAGCATATTGACTGTCCTGTTGGTCTAATAGCGGGAACTCACTAGATGATACACAACCAGATGTGGCTGACGGTTGACCGCAAGTAAGTGTGTTGACATCGTACATTTTCATATAAAATTCAATGTGCGTTCAGCCGCATGCGACGCGTTGCATTGCGACTAGGCGCTGCTACTTTTTTTTTGGTGGAACTTTCGGAAGCTTTACCCGTATTTCGTATAGATTTATTAACATTTGTGGCCCAAGCTGCAGGGTTTCTTACTCTTTTCTTACATCTTTGTAAGTTTCAGCAGGTGGCGGATCAATTATAATCGGCTGAGATTTGGAAGCTTCTAGATTCTAATTGCGTGAAAGGTAGTTAATATCCGACACCACAGAGGGCACAGAGTTATTGCCTGTTTCCTTGTCACTGCTATTAGAGCTGCTAGAACTATCTGATGATTAACTGCTAGAACTATCCGATGATGATCTAGAACTTGACGAGCTAGAAGATGGAGAAGACCGAGATCTTTTCCTTGAAGTGGGGTGGAGTGGACGGTGAGTTTCCTTCTTTGTAGGTAAAGTGTTCACATCCTTATCTGAGTCATCAAAATCGCTGCCCTCGCTGTTGACTGGTGAAACAAAGTATGATGGTCACCTGAGATCTGGCTGAAGTGAATTGTGGTGATTTTGAGTTCTCTCTTAACTCCCCATTTTGATACGCTAAGATTTCTTCAATTACTTCAGTGTTTGTTGAATGGGTTGCTGTATACTGTTTCAGCTCCGTTTCCATACTAGTGACCTCTGATTCATTTGGCAAAATTTCCCTGGTGATCGAGAGGCTCGTGTAAGATGTCGGTGTACTCAGTGTGTAGTCACGCAGCTTTAGCTCGTTATCAATACCCACTGGTTCATTTCCTACGGCTTTTTTTATCACTGTGGTGCTCGTTGAAGGTCATTAGTGTGCACTCTTGAGAACCCGATTCTACATCATTACACTCTGATTCATTTGAAAAAGCTTCCATGGCCTTTTTTTAGCAATAGTAGACCACGACCCTTCATCTTCTGAAAAATAAATAACGAAATTGATTTAGCCACGAAGACTGTACTAACTTACAAAACACCCATAACTCGAAGTCAACACTTCTTAGCAATTTTTTTAATCACTGGGCCAAATACAATTGCAATTAAAAATATTCATATATTTAAACAAACCGTAGCACTTATATTTACAATAATAAGGGCGATTTTTATGTAACCAGCAATACTCGACTAACTCAAATATTATGAAATAATTTCAACAATAATAAACCATTTTCAGTTAGTAAAAAAAAAACACTTACACTTGTAAACAAACACTCCACTAAGTCAAAATAGTTCAAGAGTCGGCCTTACTTCATCACTAGTTCAACCACGAAGACTAGTCTAACCAGAAATAATTTACTAATTCAAAACGCGGCTAATCACGAATACTCGCATAACTCGAAATAATCTGGCCTTTACGTGAACTAACAGCACGCATCCCTTAGCTGACATCTTGCAACTAGTAATGCGTCAGTATTGCTGGTGAGGGGTATGGTCCTAGCGAGTCAGCAATACTAACGAACAGCGCCGTCTTAATTTTATTTATGGTGCTATTTCTACAGGTGTCTTTGAATATTATGTAGTTTTGAACGCAGATTTCCGTAATGTTATTAAGTCATTTTTGAATTATTTTGAGTTGGTTGAGTCTTTAACTAGGTGTGCGATATGCCCGAAACCGTTTAGATATACAGACATTTGGCTCACATATCCACAAATACCAATAAATCCCCTATACATTACGAATATTACTGCTCGATGTGCAATGCGAGGCTACTGTAACACTGGGCGTATGTTTTGCTGATGACAGTTTGCTGGGTGAAAGACTCTGCATTTAATTTACGGCTGACTATTAATTATTGCAATGTAGCTAATTTGGTCAATATTTAATTAACAGAATCGACTCGGTGGTCTCGAAGTCTGAGTTATGTTTGCTGACAGTTTAAGTTGGACTTTTGATTGCATTTTGGTGTAAATTATTGTTGCTTTTACCACCTTGGAGTTCTCAAACGTGAACTGCAGGCTTTTTAGAGAAATATATATGTATTTTTTGCCTCTGTGGTCCAGTGGATAGCGTCTGCTGATCAGAAAAACTCCGTTTCGATTCCCGGGTCGGACAAATTGTTACTAAGTTTTTCCGAATTCTCAGTAGCAGCAGTACGGAGTTTGGCAATGTGCCCGGAAACAGCAATAGGCTTACCACCTTTATTTATTATAAACTAAAAATTCATAAGGATATGTGGCTGTAAAATTACACCACTGCCCTACTTCTTTGGGGATATAAGCGTAACGATATAAAAAATACATGCTTTCTATGTTATGTATCGGAACTGAAATAATACGACAATTATTTCAGATAGGTAATAAATAACAATAATAGTAGTGCACGGATCCAATGGCTAAGCAATCAAAATTTCTAATAAAATGAGACGATAGAATAATGAGGATGAGAAATTAGCTTTCAAAGCTGTACGTACGATTTACGGATGCAGCTTTGCAGACTTACATACAATGTGACAGCGTTCCATACAATGTGTAAGGTACACATTCAACTGTTTAGTAAGCCATTTCTATATTTTTTTTTTTTGCATAACTGTCTGACTGACAGACAAACTACAACAGAACTATTGGGTGCAAGAAGTTAAAATTTGGTTGTGTCTTCTTTAGAGACCATGCACTAAGAAGGGATTTGACAAAATATCCACGGGATCAGTAAAAAAACGGTTAAAATAAAATGAAATGCCGTTGCTGCGGACCGCCTTATTAAGAAAAGTCTGGAAACCTCTGCGTTACAGTTCTATTAGAATAGCCGCTAGGCTCTCGCAGCCCGTGAATACATGTACAAATATGTAAATGTATATTAATACATACAAATAAGTACATATTAAAGCATGAACACACTCATACTCTATTCTTAGCTTGTTTTAATCGAAACACACAAGTTAGGTAAATATAGTAGAAAACATCAGCCAAAAAAAACAACAAAAAATGAGTACATAATTGATTACACTTGACGTAAGTGTCTTCAAGTTCCCATTAGTTGTCCCAACAAATGACTCAGCGGCAATCTTTCTGCCTAAACAGACAGCAGCCTTCGGAACACCCGAAAGTACATCACAATAATTTGTTTCAGTAGTTTTCCGATAGCAACGGCTCTCACACATGCGATCTTAATGGACCTAAAACAAATGCATTTGCTCCTGTTACTGGCTATACAGGCAGGATTTAGCAATATGCAACAATAATATCATAATTCTTTGTTCTTTATTTGTTGGTGGAAAATAGCAGGAGCCTTTTTTCTAGCAGGAGTAATCTTTGAATAAACATGCTTGGCGTAGAAGTTATGTTGGTTTCGTCTTTTTACTTTATTATTATTTTATAGTGTGAGGTAGAAATAAATGCTTAGTTTATCCTTCTTTTGAAGCGTGGGTAGCGTGACTTGATTTCAACATCATCATCAGCCTAGTAGTCCACTGCTGGATATAGGCCTCTCCGATGGCGTGACTTGATTTGCCGTCCGTTAAAGATCAGAAAAGTAGAGCAACATTTGTCTAAGTCAATAGTCGGTGAAGGGCACGTAAAGTGGTGCCAGTTTTAGCTTCACGACAAAAATCATTAGGTCATGTCTCCGACATCCCCTCAAGATCTATACTCCGACACTAGAGTGGACCGCAAACCTGCAAGAAAACTGAAAAGTCAGGTTATGTTGGAGGGCTTAAGGTACAGACCATTACTTAGTGGTGTAGTTTATGGAGATCTATAAACCCCGCCCTGAAGTGCCGCCAAGCTACTTAGTCTCAAGAAAAAGAAACAAAAGCGTGAATGCAGTCGCGGTTAGTGCAATGCAACGCGTCGCATGCGGCTGAACGCACATTGAATTTTATATGAAAATGTACGATGTCAACACACTTACTTGCGGTCAACCGTCAGCCACATCTGGTTGTGTATCATCTAGTGAGTTCCCGCTATTAGACCAACAGGACAGTTAATATGCTATTATTTTTATAAAGCTATAATATATGTTTCAATGTTATTACTTATCCAATAAAGACACAGATATAGATCTACATAGATAACGCAATTATCACGATTTGTATTGAAACCAAGCGTGCCGACTTTCTAATACCTACTGTACGAACTGTACCGAAGCGATGCGCGACAGTATCGCTTGTGCGATATTCATCGTCTCCTAACACACAACGTCAGATCAAACGTCCAAAGCAAACGCGGCAACGTAATGTGAATAAAGTTTACTTAACGGTAATTTATAGTTAGGTATATTCTGGAACGACACGCAGCTTGGAATACTTTAAAACAGTTTTAATATGAATTTACGCAAAATATAATTTTTAAATAACTTACCTGTAATAGGAAATATGTTCCTGCCTTTGGGTGCTCGAAATTTTTGGGTTATTGCAGTTAATTATCACGCAACGAGGCATTTTTTTAGTTTTTTGCGGACGTTCGGCTGCAACAACGGACGCGCGGGGACTGAAGTTAGCGGCGACCAACCTCGACGCTTGGTCGGGGTTCAGACACGCGAAGTGCATGCATTTGCGTTATCTATGTAGATCTATGTCTGTGAATAAAGGTAATGTGCACGGCATTAAATCCCCCTGTATCCATTGAGTAGATAAATATATAAAGTTGTAATTAATAAAATAAAATACTGACAGATTGACGTTCTTTAAATAAAAAATAGACATTGATAAAAGTTTTTATACTGCAGCCATCCTGACACATCGTCTCCTATATACTTTATAAGCAAGACTTCAACTTCGTTCAAATCTTACCAATATTGCTATCTCTCTCTTGTTCGTGTCGAGTTTATAATCTAACTCTGTTCATCTAACGCCAACAAAGTTGCCATCCAATGCCTTTTTTCTTAAACTTAAGACAAACTTGGCTATCTTCGTTGTACTATGAATCGGGCATTGGAGACGTTGAACTGAATTTTAATGTGGTGTATGTACTTTAAAGTTGCGACAACCTATGCGGGTTCATCTTTTTAAGAAGCATTGTTTCTCAATATTCAATACTTCAATCATATACTCATTACTTCAATCATTTGGAATTCAGCTCGTTAAGCATAGATAGTCTGATCTGAAGGCAAAAGGCCGCCATATACATATCATTACTCCGCCGTGACTGCGTGTGCCTGCCTCCGAGGTCCAGTGCTGATCGGAGGTCCTGGATCCGATTCCCGGGTCGAGCAAAAGTGTTACTGGGTTTTTCCGAATTCTCAGTAGCGTCATTAAAAAAAAATACATATCATTAAATATGAAGTACACTTTCCTTCCTGTCTGTCTACATGAACAGGATAAATTTACCAATAGATAGCGTGATTCCTGAGGACAAAAATCTCATTACGCGATCTTGCGGGAGGCCTACCCCTGCTGTGGCGTCCAGTACGTGGTTGCCACTCCAGAACCCTCCTACCCAACGGCCATCGGTTCTACGAGCTATGTGACTTGGCCAATTGTCATTTTAGCCTGACTATTCGGTTAAGCAGCGATAGCCTAGTGGAGAGACCAACAGACTGCTACGCAGAAGGTTCGGGTTCGAATCCACGGCACGCACCAATGACTTTTCGGAGTTATGTGCGTATTAAATTGTTAATTATCCCTTGCTAAACGGTGAAGGAAAACATCGTGAGGAAACCTGCATGTCTGGGAGTTCTCCATAATATTCTCGAAAGACATGTGAAGTCTGCCAACCCGCACTAGGCCACCGTGGTGACTATGGCCTTACCCTTCTCATGGTGAGAAAGGCTGATGATGATTCGGTTAAGATCACGGGAAGCGGTTGGATGCAGGCGGCTCAGGATCGGTCTGTGTGGAGAACCTTGCGGGAGTTCTTTGTCCAGCAGTGGATGTCTCTAGGCTTTTTTTTTTTTTTTTTTTGTTTTACGAGGTGGAAAATCCCTTCGGATCTCCGACTCTTGGGGGAAATAAGAGCCGGAGTATGTGGTGTTTCCACTAAAAACCACCTCGACTTCCGCCATGTACCCGTGTGTCGGAGGGTGGGGCATCACCAAAGCACTCGTCGCCACCCTCCGACGGGTATTGGCCCGCCAGATGGTCAGGCGGGCCCCGAACAAAACCCCCTTGGCGACGGATTAAGGTGTTGGACTCCGCCGCCAAAACGCCCAGCGGCCGCAGAGGATAGGGAGGACGGCAACGCAATACCGCATCTCCTCTTCCTCTGCGGCCCCACCGCGACGCATCGAATGGTGCGCCCCCATTTGGTCGCGGGAGATAGGGCGTGCGGCAACGCAACACCGACACGCCTCTCCTCCCGCGACCGCACCCGACTGCGAGGGACAGACAGAACTGTCCCCCGCACCCGCACCGTTGGACGCATCCTGCGCAGGCCCCTCCAAGCCCACGCGGAGCGTCCCCTCCTGGATCCCTCTTAGCTTCACCGCGGGTCACCAATCCACGGTTACTGAGCCCCCCCACCACGACAAGGTGGAGATCCCACGGGGGGGGGGGGGATGTCTCTAGGCTGACATGATGAATTACACTACCTACTGAGAAATATAACTATTATGTTGTATCTATATTTACCACTGAGTCAGATTTATTTATTTATTTAATATACAACTGCAAAAAAAAAAAAGGCAGCGATAGCCGAGTGGATATACCAACAGACTGCCATGCAGAGGGTATCAGGTTCGAATGCACGGCGCGCACCAATGGCTTTTCGGAGTTATGTGCGTATTGAATTGTTAATTATCGCTTGTCCCGTGCCTCGGAGTGCACGTTAAGCCGTCGGTCCCGGTTGTCATGAAGATCTTTGACAGTCGTTACAGGGCGTCAGTACCTTCTAAGTAAACTGACACTAGTCTAAACCATGGAATATCGCTATCCCTTCGGGTTGCGGAGGTCAGACAGGCAGTCGCTCCGTGGAAAAGCTAATATTCAGCCAAATCCGGTTAGACTAGAAAGCGGACCCCAGACTGAAACTGGGATAACGCTAAGAGAAAGATTTAATATACAACTGCTCACTACACTTACAGTTGCCCAAAACGTGTAGTGAGCCATTACATTTAGGTAGGTACATAACATTAACTTATACGGACGACGCAGCAGGGGTAGGCCTCCCGCAATGATGAAAGGCCATTGCCATTTGAGCAGTTAACATTAAATGCTTAAAGTTTTCAATTTCGGTTTTATAAATACGAACGTGCATTTCTCACAATCAACTTTTATCAACTTTCTCGTAGATACGGCTGAGATTCTATTTCCCTGCGGTCGGTACAAAGCTTATACAAAGTACGGCTCACACTGGTCTAGTATTACACCATTTCTTTTTTTGTTGTTGGAAATATCTAGTCTCCGTCAAGATTGTTTATTCACTCAAATCACCATGTGACGCCTATGAACCTCATATTGAACATATAATTACCTAAATATGTACTTAAAGATGCAATATTTAAATTAAGTTCCACGTTCGCAACACAAGTGTGTTGAACTATGAGAAATAACGGTCTATAAAACTCACTCTCTTTTGAGCCTCGAGACACATGATCACCCGCCACTCAAAATAGTGTTCATCTTAAGGCGCTGTTATACCTCAGAAGCCGTGAAACACCTAATTTTTCGTCGCGCACCTAGCCATAACGGTACATACTACAAACTTGCAAAAAATAGAGCTTATAGTCAAAAGTCTGAACAAAAGACTTTTGAAAGAATTTTTCATGTAAGGTAAACGTCCCAATAGCCGTGAAATTCTGAACTTCGCTGACTTTGCAGGTCTGCTATGTTAAGGTTAAAAGACTAACAAAAATGGAATTTACGGATGTTTATAGATAATTTATTCTAGTTTTTGAGCAATTTTATAGCTTTTGATATATATGACGTTAAGAATATTTTAATTTAAATAAAGTTTGAAAAGACCCATTTGTACCAGTATCCGGTAGATTTGTCCTAGGAAACGGTAGATTGTCCCAGATACCGGCAAATTTTAACCGCGAATTTGAACCCTATCTGCTTAACGTTAAAGTTTATAATATTTGAACTTTTTATTTTTAAAATATTGTGTAATGTATTTGTTATGTATCTAAAGGGGTCAAAGAAAATATCTTATGTAAAATAGAATCACGGTAAACAAATCACAAAAACAAGGCAGAAAATAATCTTTCGTCTCACTGTTTGCAATATTTTGATCGTGAACTGTCATATTTTATTTGATAATATTGTAGGAAATCTAATAAACTAAAGAATTACCCTATTTATTTTCATATTATACGTGTATATTTTGTAAAATTAAATAAAATCTGCCAAACGTCTATGATTTTGACGCTCGGTTGATTCCATCAATATCAAACGCTTCGGCAATTTAAACCTTATTAGCATAAGCGGTGTACTGAGTGTCAGTTGCTAGTTTATGCCCCGCCCAGACCTCATCATTCGGCTATGAGCCCTGTGAGAGATAGGTCATGTCGCTTGCGTCTCCGCTGCACGAAATTTTACGTAAACATGTTTGTTAATAATACGTCGATTTGAGTTCGTAATTTCATGTTTTATGTTATAGACTGAATACTTTGAATCAAATAGGCTTTTCTTGTGACTGTGGGCACATATAATTAGGACCTAAGTTTATATTCTTGTTGCGTTTAATGTGTTATTGTTTCTGTGATTATAAATATATAATTAGAAGAATAAAATATGGACAATTAGAGAAATAAAGTTCTACGAAGAATTTGTACAAGAAAGCATCGTAATAAAATATAAATTCATCCATGGCCAAGTGATTATGAAATATGAAAAAAAATTACACAAATTATTTTCATAAGAGTCTTTTATGACTGACTATGTTATACATTAGCGATTATGCATAATATAGTTATATAAATTATTCTCACAATACATAGCTGCCACAGTTTTCAATGTTTGAAAGAGTAATAACATAAAATCGAATCATTTTATGTGTAGGTCGGTTTACG